>WUAM01000431.1:18940387-18954728 GCA_024336885.1 Actenoides hombroni
CCTTCCTTCCTTCCTTCCTTCCTTCCTTCCTTCCTTCCTTCCTTCCTTCCTTCCTTCCTTCCTTCCTTCCTTCCCTAGTAAATCCACATCTGTGCATGGTAACTTCCAATCACCCCTGGAGTTACAGTTTCACCACCAACCTAAAACATGACCTACTGTACAAGGTGAGCCTGGCTCTGTCCTCTGATGCACGCTCAAAGATCAGCAACACAGTTACATCTGAGGAAGAAAGTGCAACCCAAAAGGATGAGTCAAATTTTAAATTTTCTGCGTACTTCTGAGGAGACACTAGCCCACCTGAGGTCTGAGTCTTTGAGTTCAGGTTTGAGATGGTTCAGTCCTTCTGTCCTCATCTGCTAGGATGTTGTTTACATGCTCTGATTTCTGAGAGTTTGATGTTGTAACCCTATATGCAAAACCCGTCCTAGTTACAATATCGTTGCCATGATGGGGGGCGTGGGGGTGGGGTGGGGAATGAAAAAAAGAAAAGAGAAGCAACAACTCTTAAACACTCCCTTCATCCTATTCACCCCTTTCCCTCCACGCTTACATTAGTATTTCCCTTCCTCTGACACCTGGATGTGCAGCCCTGGATTGGGATTGCCTCTGGTAGCTATGGAGCACCTCCCCTCCTCCCACACCTTATGCACATCATTTCTCTCTTACTGCAGATAATTGCATCACCCTTCCTGTCACTCGGCTCTCAGTTGTAGTGTCACATTTGACTCATTACACACACACACAAATATTCTTGCTACAAATAGCTAGATTTTTTTTTTTTAATCGTCTGTAATATCTTGATTTCTCTCACTTTCTTTTTCTGTTTTGCTTGGGCTTCTCTCCATGTCTTGATCAACTTCTGCCTTCACTCTTTCATCTCCCACCCCTGGAGTTTAAAACCCAACATCATGCTATAACATCTGAACAGAGCTATTTACAAACACTTC
Source organism: Actenoides hombroni (assembly GCA_024336885.1). NCBI lineage: Eukaryota > Metazoa > Chordata > Aves > Coraciiformes > Alcedinidae > Actenoides > Actenoides hombroni. The sequence goes on from WUAM01000431.1 coordinate 18,941,335, forward strand.
TCTCAATTCTTCTTTTCTGGTTCCCAGCTCGTTTGAAGACCAGATCTGTCTCTTCTCTCAAGGCAACGGCAATAGCTTTTACCAACTCAGCTGATGTACCTTGAAAACTCTGCAACAGGGCTCATACGCCAGAAAGTTCATATGTTTTTCCTCCCTAGAGTGACACTAGTCAGTCCAACAACTGTAGAACTAGTTTCTAACCTCTCTGCTGAGGAATCAGAGATATTATCAATGCTTTACACATTCATTGAATCACACAGGAAAACATGAGTTAGAAATACCAAATTATTTCCTTGGCACATATATGAAATTATAATATGCATTTGTTATATATAAAAATATTTTCAATTCCGGAATGCCAGCACAGCAGGGAAATGCAAGAAATACATTAGGAGGAGCAAAGGTATCCACAGCTTTAGATCATTTGCAGGAGCCTAATATATTTTTGTGTTTAGTACTATTCACAGAAGAAATTCATCTCAGGTTTGATTCCATCAAAGTCTAGAATATATTTTGTTTACCAGGGAAGATGTTTGTACTGGATGTATGCAAAAAGGATTTTTTGAATGATTCCTGTTATTCCTGTGTTGAGAGTTTGCATTTGTAACTTGGACAGATGTCTAGCAGTCCCTGAAAACCTGCCACCCACAATGTTTCAGCTTGTAAAGCTCAAATGTGCTGGATTTGCCTTTGCACCAAAACACGTTCGAGAGCCTTTGCCCAATTTTCCCAGCCAATCCCACTCTCTGCCTGTGACAAAACACGGGAAATTTCAAGCCACAGCGAGGATATTTTTGAAAGTTACAACCCTGTGAAAAAGACCATGTTTAAAAATGGAAATCTTCATATAATCTTAATAATAGGTTTTGCTACCACTGCATCTCCACCCATGTACAAGGAATAGCTACCACCAGCTCTGAGGCAGAGTCTGTCGGCTACTTAGCAGCATTACGGAGCCGGGTGGGAGGCAAGGAGGCTGCCACTTCCACAGGAAAACGCAAAGCGAGTGCAGGCTGAGAGCAGGCACAGGGTCCAGCCGTGATGCAGCACAGTCCCCGCTCGTTCCCCGCCGCAGCTGCAGCACCAGGCAGGCGGAGCGTTGCAGGGTGGATGATGCAGGCGATGCTTGGACGTGATGGGGCTCTTCTGAGCTCCCACGCTGCCAAGGCTCTATGGGGGGGGGGAACCAAGCCATCTCCAGCCACACATGTGGTGTCTCCTTCTGTCATTAGCCCACTCCTTCTTTGCTGGGTGACTGTCGGGGAGGGCTGCAGGGAGCAAGAGGGGAGCAAGAGGTGAAAAAGGCAGAACAGGACCCTGGTATTTGCTTGGAAGGGACTTCTCTCCGCAGTGCTTGGTAGCCATTCATACTATATCTCTCCTTCCGTCTCGTCATCCTCTCCTCAGTGCTACCTCATACTGGCTTCTCCCACTTTTTTCTCCCCTGCCCATCTATGCCTGCATTTCTTTTTCTATTTATTAACCATCTCCTGACTAAACTCATCTCCCCAGAAGTGGTATTATCAGAACATTTTACTGCTGTATCTTTGGTCATTGCTAATGTGCTGTGATACACCCCTTCCTTCATGCTTATCAAGACAGCAATGGCCTGTGAGGCATTGTTTGAACTATTTTTACTGCAATAAACTCCCTTTATCATGTGATACTTGGCAACAGCTGTAATAAAGATGATTATTAACAATAAGGTGAGATAATGGTTCTACCTTGTAGGCAGGGGGGATATTCTTTCATAACTATAAGATAATTTCTATTTTGCATCAGCTCTTTTACAAGCTTCTTCACCACAATATTTGAATGATTTCCACTGGCATGTTAAGTGATGGGGCTTGATATCAGTCACATGTGGTTTGTTCTTTTATCCTCTCCCCAGGGAGAGAATTATGTATGCAACATACTGGTTATGTTGATAGGGTTTTGTCTGGGTTTTTTAACATATGCACTACTGCCTGTTTATGTTGGAAAAGACCACATCAAAGCAGGTGCAGTGCGTTTGGACAGGAAGGTGGCGAGAATCCTGACGGTCCTTTGTTCCCATGAGATCTCTGCTATTGTCCCAGGCTCACCCCCGCAGACCCCATTAGCTGCCCCACTGATCTTCACCTTGTATTGGAAAGTTCCTCTGTCCCTAAGGAGAGCTGTGGTTTCCTTAGTCTTAACATCACCCCCCCACCCCCAAGTCTAAAGGTAGTGCTGCTAGCACAGCATCCCTTGCCACAGTGTGGGGTCAGAGCTGCTAGAGCGGCACTTACTTAAACCCCAAAATGACAATCCCTTGTGGCACAGTGGCTGTGTTTGCTGGTATAACCCTACACCCTGTAGTCAACACCTTTAAATGTGTACTGAGGCACGTGGAAAGATGGCCTAATTTTTGTTAGGTGCTATCTATGGAGAGATTCTCTGAGAGGGATAAGGAGCACTTTTGAAAAGCCAGCCTTTCTTCTGGGCACATCAGCACAGGTGGGTGAAAGCAAATGCCTGCGAGCACTGTCTGTGCTCCCTGCCACTGTGCTCTTCATCAGCTCCAAATCCCCCAAAACGATGAATGCTCTTAAGTGCTTCATTCTTGGAAGGGCGGAGAGCAATCAAAATGCCTTCAGAGGGCTTTTCCTGTGCTTCCCGTGGCACTCATGAAACCTCACTCCTTCCTCTTGAAGTCATGTCATGTTGGGCATTAACAACTCAGTGTCACTAAGTGTCATTTTTTGACAGGGACGGCAGACCTCCTCTCCTGGTTTGGAAGCCCTTTGCCAATATGTGTAAGAAAGAAACGCCAACAGTTTGCCACGTAGCTGTGGAATTTGTCTTCCCAGCCCAGGGGCTGGCTCTGAGCCCCATTTCACCACCTGGCACCTAACAGACTCCGCTCAGAAACAGGGTCCTGGAGCAGAAACGTTTGTGTTTGCATCTGACTACCTGCCCTTCGTGCACTATTTCTCATATTTCTTTCATAGTATATAGTAGATATTAGCTTAATCTGCAACAAAGATTACCTCTAAGGCAGGAATCGCAAGTGCGAATTTGGAAAAGCTTTCACGTGTGCACAGCCTTGACATTTATGTGAGAGAAGGCCGTATCAAAGATAAGCATGTTACATTTGAACTGGAAGGTGGGGAGGATTATCTGACCGGTGTCTGAACACTTTCATGTTTTTAATATAAATAACATCAGACTCTTTCCCTGAGGCAGGGAAATACCGTTATTACCATTTTGAATGAAAGAAGAGCAGGGTTAAGTGACTTGCCTAAAACGATACAGAGACTGTGTGGCAGAAAGAGGTAGTGAAACCTTGGCCAACACCAAGCAATCTTTCTGAGCTTTTAGAGACAACAGCTATATCCAGCCCCCTTTATTTATTTCTCTGTAAGCCATCATGCCAAAACCTCTGCTAAATTAGAGAGTGAGACTGAAGGAAAGCTTTCAGTGGATTGCTTTTTTCCATAAATGGAAATATCACAAATCATTCTGGGAAAACAGGTCTTTCTGTTCTCGTCCCTCTTTGTCTGCTTCTCTCCTTTTGGATGTCTCTTCCTCTGCCTCTGGCTCCCAGTTTTCAGATGTACAGTCCTGGCCATTTAAAAGTGTTCCTACCCTGCAGGAAGGGAGTAGCTTTTCATTATTTGGAACTCACTATTTTGCAATGGATTGCACTCTGCAGGCAAGCGAGATTTCTGAAAGAGACAGGGCTGCACAAAGTGGCACAAAAATAAACCGTATCACCAATACCAAGCCAGGTTCTCATTTGGGATAACTTGGTCTGACTTTCACTGCAGCAGAGCTGAAGGCTGCCAGCTGTCATGGATAGACAGCATGTACCCAAACCATGACCTGGCCACGCTGGAGGAGGTCTCTCTGAGGGCTGAACATGCAGTTAACATTGATTTTCATGCATCTTAGCAATTCAGTGCCTCTGGGCAATCTGGCATGTTGTCTCTGCTCTTAATGCCCTGGCTGGGCAACTTCTGTCCTGGTCCAGGCACTGTGGGGGCCAGTGCCTCTTGCACCAGTCCTAGCTCCTCCAAACTGCATTTCCAAACCTTGGGCGGGTGACAAGCAAATGGTGGGGATCTTGTCTAAGGACTCCTCGTAATACCCAGGGGGCTTGAGGACTGCTCTGTGATTTTCCTCAGACTTGAGTTGAGCTTCCCCAGTCTTTCTATCCTGAGATAAATCAGAGCTCCTCCTTGCCTCCTTTGCAGTCTGCACATCCCAAAGCAGGCTGCTCAAAGGATGCCCACACTGATACACCAGGGAGAAGGAGGTGGCTGCAACGAATGAGGGAGACTGAGAAATAGGAGGAAGGTCTAAGTGAGCATGAGAAAAACGATGAGGGGAGAGCCCAAACTGCGCTACAAGAGCTGCAGGGAGGAGGTGGAAGCATGTAGCTTAAGTTTCCCAGAGAGGCATGCAGGAGAAGCTGGAGAACTCAACACCTGCCTGCTTCAGAGTTCACACCATGAAATAGCTCAAATTGGGAAGAATGGGAAAGGCAAAGGGACACAGGTACAGAGGAGACATTGCTCTTTCTCCCTTGAGGGACTCTCAGAGCCCCGTACACTCTCCCAAATCATGATTTGCTCTCACTCAGGCATTCAGGGGTATTAACTATAGGGCAGCACATGGCCTTTCCTACCCTGGCTCTGCAAACTGCACGTGCAGCACAGGAGAAGGCTGTTGTATCAGACCTCATTAGCGTGGCTGAGCTGCTCCATCCCCCTCCCCCCATGTGGCCACTGTGCTTCCACCGGCACAGGTGCCAGGGAGGCTGCAGCACCATCTCAGCGGGCCACAGATGTCTGTCAGAGAATTGCCGAGTGACCTTGGCGCAAGAAGTGACATCGAGGCCTTCCTCACACCGAGCGGGTTTCTGAACCACCGCCATCCATCGCTCACCTACTCCATGTGCTTGCACAGCCGCTGGCACCAGCACACCCACACCATGCCCTCTTTAACACGTCCCCGTACGGCACAAGGCAGAGGAGTGCTGTCACCCCCATTTTACAGGGTGGCACTCTAAGGCAGAGAGAAGAAGCTGTTTTAACAGCATGCCTGTGGCAGAGCAAAAGCTGAATCTTGTTCTCTTATATTCCCAGTTAGCGCATTAATGACCTAAATTCTGCATCCTTTCCCCATCCATCGCCCAGAGGAGCTGGGAGGCACTGGAGGAGAGGGTGTGGTAGCACAGGCAAATAGTCAGCATCCAGAGTCATGGTGCTCTGTGCTGAGCACAGACAAAGCAACGGCTAAAGTGGGACTAATGCTGCCCACCCTGCCCTCATAAAACCCGTCAGGGTTGAGCCAGGGAGAGGGATCAGCCTGGCACAGCAGATCAGCCTGTGGTGAAGAGAAGCTCCTCAGTGCCACAGCATTTTAAGCAATCCAAGGCTGGACACCCCAGTGGGCAAGCACCCTGCTGACCCAGACCATCAAGCCCTTCTGGACACTCAGACCTGGGAGCAGATTTTCAAAGAACTTGCATGTCCCCTTTCCCTGCCTAAGCAGTTGAATCTTGAACTAACCATCCCACACAAGTCCATATAAAAGACACTTTGCACAAGGTGCAGCATCTTTCCCAAGCAGGTTGATGTTTCACATAGGAATCAATCAAGCTCAAATACAGCACGAGACAGAATGAGGAGAGAGGGAGAAGAAAGAAGGTAGGGAGAGGATGGCAGAGAATGAAGGGGTTTCCAGATGCAGTGCACCTTCCTTCCCTGGTTGATTCCAACTGAGAGGCTCTGTCTCTGCACTGAGAGCCTTGCCTAGGAGGCACATGCAGGCTTTGCCTGTTCCCCCAGCATGTATGGGCAAGATGCACCCAGCGTTCAGGATCTGCTGGGCAAAGAGCTGAAATCTGAGGCTGGAGACTTCCCCAGTGCCTTAGAGAGTGGCAGTGTCCACATGCACTGTCTGCCAGTGACCCCAACAATAGGACCAGGGTGATGAGCTGCTTGTCTGTCCTGGTTAGATGGCCCCAGGCAGAGAAGGACAAGCAGGGGAAAGGACATCCTTTATGCTGTATCTGCCTTTCTCACAGGTATTTAAGTGGGCAAGTAGAAGGGTGGGAATGTGGCAAAGGAATTTGCTTGGCTATGAAGCTTTCCTTCCAGAAAAGTCATGTCTGAGAAGCAGACAATTCTTGAATGAGTTGACTGGATTGGGGATTAATAACATCCTTTCATAACCTACAGTTTCAGTGTGGGAATAACACTTCAGAGGTACATGGAGAGGCTTTCTTCCTACTTACTTCTATTACTTACCTCTTACACGCACACACGCTCCTCTCTGCTGTCTCTAGCGTCTTCATGGAAGCTCTTTGAACTAGTAGTTAAAGGTGACAGATATCTCAGAATCATCAGACACAAGCTGATGGGATGCAGAATGAACTGAGCTTGGGGGCTGACCTAGAGGAACCCACCTGCCTCCCTTCTACAGCTGTTTGCTCAGTGCTGTCTCCCAAAGCATCCCAAACCTTGCTCCAACAAGGCTCAGCCTCATTAACAAACTCAGGGGGAATCCTTTGAGCTTAGTCCTTTTTCCAGGTATTCCCAAATACCTGAAAGATCACTGGAATTCATCTGGAATAAACTTTCCAAGACACATCTTGGGGACCTGACATGGTCCCTGCAGATCTCAGCCCGGATAGGGTTGGCCTAGAAGAGCTCTCTGCTCCTTACAAGCAACTCTTCCCAGAGGCAACAAGCACAGGTGCAGTGGTTTCATTGTCCCCTCACCCTGCACATCCAGCTGGTCCAGTGGCTTTCCCAGGTTGCCACAGCATTTGTCACTCTCCAGACTCAGACTTTAAACTCTTCTGCTGAGAGATCAGTCAGCCTGAGCCACTTTGGTGGCTGACCTCTGCTGAGGCGGCCCATGGGATCACTATGCCTGTCCATGCACTTCATGCAGACACTACATTCCTTCTTTCTGGACAGATTATGTCCATCAGTTCCGTGTTAATGGCCAGCCAGTGTAAGAGTCCAGAGGGAAATGCAGGGGTAGGCAGAGGAAGTTCAAGGGGAACTCCAGGAGATATAACTAAATTGCCTTCTACACGGTCACCTCTGTACAGGCATGAAAAACCTGACAAAAATAAGAGCCTGGTAGACATCCCAGATGACAAAAGACTGGGAAGATGTCACTGGCCTCCTGATGGAATGGCTTTGCTGCTCAGGGAGTGTGTGTAAAAGGGTGCTCCATGACTAAAGCTAGCAGAAGGCCCTGTACATAAACCAGTCTGAAAAAACTGAGGGTCACCAGCCCAGCTTCCCTCACTTATGGAGGTAGATTTTGCTCCCCCAGTGCAAAAGATGTTTTTCTGCTAAGCTGCACTTACACACTAGCACCAAGCTTCTTGTAGCCTTAGTCTGTGAGAAGGTACAAGAGGAGACCCGATACAGGTATGCAAAACCAAGCAGTGATACAGATAAAGTAGATTAAGAGCTTTTGTTCTTCTCCTGCTGCACCAGAACAACAGGATGTATCCTGTCCATGAAATGAATAGGTAGCAAATTCACAGCTGAGAGAAAACAGATGCTTTTCCACCCAAACCTGATCACCCTACCGTACACAGCACTGATGGGATCCACCGAGGCCACACCAGGTGAAACACAAACACCCAGACTTATGCCGGTCAATGCTGAGGGAAGGGACCCTGACACCCTCGTGCTTCACAGCATGACTCAGACTCTGGCTCCTCTTCCTCAGAGGTGGGCAGTGCGCTCCTGTCCATCTGCAGCAGGAGTCATAGTTGCTGGACAAAGCCTCTGGGGCTTTCCACAGTTGAGTGAGGGGCACTGGCCTAGGTGAGCATTAGGCTGGATGCAGAAAGCAAATCCCATGTTCCTGTGCAAATCAGGGGGAGATGTGTGGGCATTTAATGGGCATCCACAGACGAGCGGGTATGCTGCCTGCAAGGAAGGCAGGGCGGGCACAAAGGGTGATGCAGAGGGCAGCTGTTCCTGCCAGGCAGGTTTTGGTGATCTCATTTTTTCCTTTTTTTTTCTCTTGTTCCCTAGGGAATTTTAAAGGTCTGTGTAAGCAAATCGATCACTTCCCTGAGGATGCAGATTATGAAGCCGATACAGCAGAATATTTCCTCCGTAAGTCCTCAGGCTATTCTCCTTGCAACAGCTCGTAGGTTGTAGCGTCGGGTGCCATTTGCCTTCTGAAGGCAGGGTGGTGGAGGCACTGGGACATGTGAGGCTCAGTGGGACAGAAGAGGTGACCCCAGAGCCTCACCAGCCCCTAAAAATGGCTCCACTCTCACCTCCATGGGGCCTTGCCCATGAGACAATGTGAGTTTCAAAATCATAGTAACAACCAGTGGCATTTTTTATTAATGGCAATTAATTATCATATAAATCCAGAGTCTTAATTCAAATCCACTGGAGAGCTGCTGAGCGGGCAAAAGGTCAGGACTGGGCTACCTGGGGCAATGTGAGTGTGTATGAGTGTGTGAGTGTCCTCCTCAAGCAGAAGAAGTTTTTTTTTCCTTACCTGATACTCCAGTTGCATCAGACTTAATAAATTAGCTGGATGGTGTCCGAGAAGCACCTATTGCTGTCTTCACCTTCCCTCAAAGACCACTTGCCTACAAAGTCTGCAGAGATGATCTTTGCTGATCTTAGTGATTTTAGTGATGGGAGTGGGAAGCAGGAATAAGAACAGTTAGAGCTTTTTGAAGAAGAGACCTGGTGCTCACCCAGAGACTCTGGGAGAGGTGCTGTACCCTGGGCACACAGCACCTCCACAAGGAAACCTACCCCGAGCTCTGAATCCAGCCTGGGACACACAAGTGAAGCTTGCACCACTTTGGGCATGGGGACAGGCAAGGCAGCCTAGCCAGCGGGCAGATCCACATCATGTGTTGCCTTCCCTGACCACAAGTCAGCATTTCCACCTGCCCAAGAAGCAGGAGCTTGACCTTTCTTTAGCACGGCTGAACAGAGATCATTCCTCTTCTTAGGTCCTAACCTTGCTATCTTTCCCTCCCTCCACAAGCCCAATGCCTTTTGACATCACAAGAACAGATCTTCTCCCTTCAGAAATCTGAGATAAGAGCTTTTGACCTCCCAAGGTTAAGCATCAGAGGTCTGTAAAGGCCGGGAGTCTTTCAGAATAGCTCCTTGTCATCTGGGCGTGCTCCAAGCCAGATGTGGAGACCCAGCCCTGCGGCAGGGATGAAAGAGATAATTTAGGCTCTGTGAGGCTCATTTGTATGTGAAAAGAGGTGGATCTTATGCTGTTTCCTCTTGGTTTCTTAAACCATTCTTCATCCACTGTAAACTGTAAATAATCTAGGGAGATTGCTTCTTTCAAATGCCTTTCTGCAGCATCAGTCTCTTAATCACTGCATGGCTCCCAAACAGCAGAGCTGAAGACTGGGGTTTGATCTGGTTTGGCACAGCAACTGTGCAGGCTGCTTCTGAGGGCAAACCAGCTCTTGCAGAATTGTTCGGGAGTGAGGAAGCTTCTTGCAGCATGAGCTGCACCTCAGAAAGAAGAGCTGAGTGATGGGGGCAAGCATCTCAAGAAATATGGGTCTGTTCCCTCAGAAGGAACAAGATCTGAAGACAAAAATTGGCCCAATGTCAGGACCTGATGGTGTCCACAGGCTAGAGTCCTTTTTAAGAAAGAACCAGGTTCAAAGAGAGATTTGACAAGTCAGTAAAGGACTGCTTGGGTCACTCCTGAGGGATGAGGAATTTCTGCTGGCTTAGACCTGACTGAAGAGGGACCCCACTGAACAGCTGCTTCCTAGGAGTTCTGTCAAATCACTGTTCCTGGGCATTCTGCGTGGGTGATGCCTGATGGAACTGGAAAGAACAGCTAGACCGTTGTTCATTAATATCAGACTAGGTGATTCCCTCATTCAGGGGACCAGGACAATTGTGGGGCAGTGTCCGTGGCCTGGCTAGAAGGGCTTAGACTTTATTTCTGCCAGCTATCCACATAAGGTGTCTTAGGCTTTTTGATATCAAACACCTGTTGTCAGAGAGGAAGCAGAAGCATCCCTACGTTTCTTTGCTAGAAGACACTCAAGTTCGAGAATAGACAAAGGATATGAGCGTGCATCAGAACACCACCATGAGTCCCCTCCTCTTTAGATCAAAGGCTCTGGACCCAGGAAGACTGGATGAGATTCTGCCCCTCTCTTGCTAGCCTGGTCCTCCTGAGGGACAGAAAGCAGGGGCTGAGGGACGCTGCTGTCTTCCCCCATCACGTAATGCCCATCACTCTCCATGTCAGCCGCCTACTTTGTGTTCTCTCAACAGACATAAATTTCAGAATTAAGACCCAGACAAAACTGATGTGGTCAGGGCCAAGCTGCAGGACCAACTGAACATCCCTCCAGAAGCCCTCTGAACAGCAGATGTCTGCTTGATGTTTGCTTACTGCCATTTAAGCTTCACATTGTCAAATCCCGCCTTGCTTTCCAGAAGCTATTAAGATGGTTATTATCACTATCCTGTTCCCTGAAACACAGCCAGGCAGAACTGAAAAGCAAGCAAGAGAGGTTTCTCCTCTTTCTGCCTTTATCATTCCCCACACACGAGCAGTGGGCTAGCACCCCTTTCAAAGAGACGATTGCTTGCGCCTGGTGGGATCCTGATGTCAACACAGTCTTTGAAGCATGGTCTCCACCTGCTTAGGAAAAAGTCCTGCACTCGCTTCAGTAGGGTTCATTCATTCAAGCAAGGAGGGATTAGCTTTCATCCCCCCTTCCAGATCTTTGCTCCACAAGCAGAATGGCACCAACCCATCTGATACCTTTCTTTATCAAGAAAGGCTTCATTTCACACTTTCACAGCTTATTTTCTCTTGGGAAGGGAGGAGGGGAGGCCTTTCTAGTTAAAAAAATATGAATATCGGCAACACAAACTCAGGCAGATCCTTGGTACCCCACTGAACAGCCCAGGAGCAGAGTGCTTGTGCATGTGTGTGCACGCGGAGGTGTGCATGCACAGTCCTGGCCTTTCACTGCCTGCCCCCAGAAGCTCTGGGGTGTGCGCATATATGAGGATATACGTGCATATGAGGATATATGTGCATATGAGGATATACGTGCATCTATGCCATTGCCCTCTGCTGGTTGAGCTCTTCCCGTATCGACCGATGGAGAGCGTGCGTGTGTGGGAGCTGGCACATCCAAACCCATCACTGCCCTCTGGAAGGAGCCCAGTTGTTTAATCACTAGGATAAGCCCCGTGTTTCAGCAGGCAGGGCTGGGACTCACTTCTCAGTCCTCGCTGCAGCTGCAGAGGAGTGCACACAGAGCAGAGAACAGCACCAGGAGCTCCCTCCCAGCCCCAAAAAAAGAGGAAAAAAAAATCTCTCCTTGAGCTGCTTGTGCCCTTTCAGGAGGATTCGAGATTGAGCAGCTCTGTGGGAGGCATTTGTGTTGCTGCTCTTTGAAGAGTGGACTCAAGTGGCCATGCCCTGCAGGAGGAGAAGCTGGATGGTGTCAGGGCTCCCCCTCCAGCCTGTAGTCCCCTCAAAAGTGAAGGAAAAGACAGCTTGAGGGGGAACAGGCAGAATGGGCAGGCTCCCAGCTCAGCCACTGGCCCCACAGCCCTCTCTGCCTCCCCACACCGGGCCACCATCTTTGCAGCAGCAGCCTGGGCATAGGAGAGTTGCTTTGGACAGCTCTCTTTTCCTGACACACTTTGCTTCTCTCTCCCTCCCTCTGTCCCACAACACCTTTGAATTACTCCCCTGGACACATTGCTCTCTGTCTCTCCCCTTCACCCCCACCCACAAAACGTGTTCACGTCCTTCCGTCCCCTCACCCTGGCACCGTTTCCATGCCCCTTTTTCTTCTCTCTCACACCTGTGCTCTTCTTTCTGCCCCTCTCCCTCTCTCCTCTGCAGGGGCTGTTAGAGCCTCCAGTATTTTCCCAATCCTGAGTGTGATTCTGCTTTTCATGGGTGGACTCTGCATTGCAGCCAGCGAGTTCTACAAAACCCGACACAACATCATCCTTAGTGCCGGCATCTTCTTCGTGTCTGCACGTAAAGGGGTGCACCGGACCTGATGCCCTGGAGATGGGCTCCAGGGCGTGCGGAGGGGCTGCCCATCTGGGGCATTCTGCAGCGGCACTGTTGCCTAGGCAGGACAGCATGCGTCTCCCAGACCTGATAAGCCTTATTTGGGGTGAAAGCAGACTCCAAAAATTGGCTCTCTGCCTGGCAGACACAGGCAGCAGCACTCTGCAGGCAGGGGCTTTCCTGCTGCTTGGGAGATGCTGGAGGGTGAGGGTTTCCTTGTGTCTAATGTGTCTCAGGGACAGCCTGAAGTACAGTCCAGGGATGCGGCAGGCAGGCAAGGAGGAAACTTACCCAAGTTTCCCAAGGAAAGCTGCCCACCAGGAGGGGTTGAATGGCTGGGGGTCCTCCTGTCCCCACCTCCCGAGGGCGGGAGCTGAACCCCACAGCCCCCCCCCACTGCCATGTGTGACCCTCCTGATGTCTCCCTTCTCTCTCCCTCGCTGGCTGGCTGGCAGGTCTGAGTAATATAATTGGCATCATCGTATACATATCAGCCAACGCTGGAGACCCCTCCAAGAGTGACTCCAAGAAGAACAGCTACTCCTATGGCTGGTCCTTCTACTTTGGGGCCCTGTCCTTCATTATAGCCGAGATGGTGGGAGTGCTGGCTGTTCACATGTTCATAGACCGGCACAAACAGCTGCGCGCCAACGCTCGTGCCACGGACTACCTCCAGTCCTCCGCCATCACCCGTATCCCCAGCTACCGGTACCGCTATCAGAGACGCAGCCGCTCCAGCTCCCGCTCCACTGAGCCTTCACACTCCAGGGATGCCTCTCCCGTCGGGATCAAAGGGTTCAACACCCTCCCATCAACAGAGATCTCGATGTACACCCTGACCAGGGACCCGCTGAAGGCAGCCACTACCCCCACCGCCACTTACAACTCCGACAGGGATAACAGTTTCCTCCAGGTTCACAACTGTATCCAGAAAGAGAACAAGGACTCTATCCACACCAACACAGCCAACCGCCGGACCACCCCGGTATGAAGCTGTCGACAGAAGCTGAAAGTGGGGCAGGAGTGGGCAGGAGGGGATGGGGTGGGCTGTGGGGTGGGCAGGGTGGAAGGGGGCAGGGGGAAGGAGGGGCATGGGAAGGAGGAGGGGGAAGTGCCCCTGGGGGGAGGGGGCACCTTCCCAACGAAAAAAAAAAAGAAAAAAAATCCACAAAAAACAACAAAAACAAACAAACAAAAAGACAAAAAAAACAAACGATGAACAAGCAGATAAGCAGACGAACAAGCGAGAGAACAAAAAACCAAACAAATGAAAAGGAAATGTGAGGAAAGAGACAACAGTGAAAAAAAGTTCATAAAAAAAAAAA
>WUAM01000431.1:18964248-18978538 GCA_024336885.1 Actenoides hombroni
CTTTTCTCCTTCTGCAGGCTTGGAGCCAGCAGGGACGCTGCCGGCGCCAGCTGCTCTAATTGAGCTTTGTAGAATAAACCTGTGGAATTAGCCTGTTGGCTGCTGGGATAAAATCCAGCGCTGAGTGCAGATCAAAGGAGGCAATCTTGCTGACAGTTTTCGGGGAGACAGCCAGTCCCGGGCTCCTTCTACAGCTCTGGAAAGAGCAGTGTTCAGCAGCTGAGGATGAGGATGGAGCATGATTCATGCTGCCACTTTGACAATACATGTGGTCCATGCCCTGATGGTTAAAGCTACAGCAGCCTTGGAAGAGATCTAACACTAGTGATAAAAATGGTCAAAGCCAGGCAAGAGACAGCACTAATTCAGAGAAAGAGAATTTTTGTGTGCGCCATACATTTGTGGATTTTCCTGGTAGCACAGAAGGAGCAGACAACGCAAGGCCAGGCTCTGAGCCCAGCCTACAGAAGCACCACAGTTTAAGAAGGGGAAGCCTGCCAGGTTTCTGTCTGTCCTTGAGGGTGAGATGGTCCAGCCCAGCGGCCGCGGAGAGAGCTCAGCATGGCAGGAGGAGGAAAAGGGAGAAGGCCTCGCAGTGAAAGCACTGTCTGCTACCGAGAATAATAAACTCAGCACATTCCCTGCGTGATCCTTACTGTATGGACATGGCTGGTCTGAACATAATGCAGCAAATCTGCCAGGTGCCACCTGCTCCCGGCCCTGCTAGATCGCACAGGCAGCAAATTAAAAATCAGATTCACAGCACGTGCACAATAAAGTTGCTTTATGGCCATTTTCCCAGGGTTCCTGAAAATCCAATCAAGCATTTCCCCGAAAAAAGCTGGTGAGCAACTGCCACGTGAAGAGGGCAGGTTTATAGTTCAGCCTCCAGGGTACCTGGGAGAGGGAAGAAGGTGCTGGAAAGGAGGCCACGCTTGGCAGCAAGGCACCCGGCCTGGGAGACCAGCAGACTGAGAAGGCAGATTAAAGTGCAACGGGAAAGATGGGATGTGAAGAGGAAGGCCGAGGAAGGACGGAGGCCTTCCCAGCCTACAACACCAGCCTGTGACAGGAGCCAGTTCACATACAACCAAGGCTGGTTGCAACGAGAACCCAGGAGCCAGCGGTGAGTTAGAATCATAGAAACATAGAATAGTTTCGGACGGAAGAGACCTTCAAGATCATCAAGTCCAACCTTACCCCTAGCCCTATCAAAAACCACTAAACCATGTCCCTAAGCACAACATCTACCCACCTCTTAAACACTTCCAGGGGGGAAGGCATTAAGGCTGAAGATTATTTCCCTTAGTTTCTGGGTTTGTCAAGAAGCACGGAGCAGTGGAGACTAAGTATTCGGCACTGGCATACGTTCTATTTGTTGTGTAGTGAGGAAAAAGAACCCAACTGGCTATTTTGATGGATTTGTTACAACAATGTGAAAAGGAGCTACTGGGAAATAATGTTTTAATGTGAACATTAGTCTTCCAATTCTCAGCTGCCTCTTTAAGTGGAAGTACAATCACAAAAGCTGGAAGCAACCCCTGTCTTAAAGCTTTCCAAGGCATCTTCAGTCAAGGCAGAAGTGATCTCTTTCCTAGAAAAGGCCCCTAATGGGTTAGGCGCTTGGACTTGCTTTCCTTCCCTTAAACCTGGCAAACCTCTGGTGACACTGCCTAAGCTGCACATTGTCCTCACTCAGCAGGAGGAGGCCACTGCTCAACACAGAGCCAGCTCACAGAGCGACAGCTCTCCAACAAGCCCCAAACTGCAGTGGAGAGCAGATGGCAGTGAAGGGCTTGGACTAGAACTGGAACAAGTCCCTCGGAGAACTAGGAGACAAGAACGGAAAACCAGACGGGAGCAATTTATCCTGGCTGTTCTCATGAGCATCTTCCAGGGAACAGTGATTAGCCTTATTAACTGATTAAGTGATTAATTAACTGATGAACTGAAATTATGGATCAAGGATCAAATGATTGCAAGTGAGTGTATTTTAAGTACTTTTCCGGGAAACGATGCATGCCACGTGCCTTTAGCAAAAGCCAGAGGCCGGGCGGTGAGCCGTTTGCAGCAGCGGGGCGCGGGGTCAGCAAGGCGGGACGAGAGGCGCAGGCAGCTGCTGGGCCCCAGCAGCAGCATGGCAATGGAGGTGCCAGATAACAGCATCTGGTCTGAAGCAGAAAGTGAGACAGACTCACTCCCTCCCTTCTTCTCGTAAATTTGCCCTAACTGTGGCAGCAGATCTCACCTGCTTCAAGGCTAGGGTTTTTTTCTGAGAACCTTTCTCCCTCTTGATAAGAAACTAGAAGTTTACGTCCGTGCTCAGAGGAGAATTGAACCCAGGCACTCTCTAAACGTGCTCTCTCCTCCAACCCAAGCCTACACCCAACTCTGTCCCCAGAAAAAGTAGTTTGATGGGCTGAGCCCAAACTGCCCATGAGCTATCTTCTCTGGGAGACGGCAGCAACATTACATTCTCTTGTAAGCACTTCACACAGGCTCGGGAGTGAAGAGGAAGCCATGGAAAGGCTTTTTGGTTTATCAGTCAACTTGTCATTGCTTCTCTTCATTCATTCCTTAGCTCAGTTTTCTCTTCAGAGGTTCCTTCTCTTTTTACCATGATCTCCTAAGCAGTCAGTCCCTCTGAGCGTGCTCGGCCCATTGCCCTGGCTCTGGAGGGTGAGGGACAGGTGCTGTGGGGGGGTTACCTGGAGCTGGGATTGCATCAAGCCACTGCCAGCGACCGGCGAGGCAGCTCCAGCACTAATGATGTTTGTCTCCAAAAAGGCTGTTTAGGTGAGACAGTTACAAATTGTATTTTATAAACTGTATTTCTAAGTGGATTTTTTTTTGCTAGCGGGGAAAAGCGCTTTAATAATCCCACTTCTGATTAATGGCAGGGTGTCTTGGCAAAGCACAGAGTGCTGCAGCTTCGATTCCTTCTCAAGGAGGAATTATAAGTGGTAAATAAAGAAGAAAGTGCACACCTCGCTGCCTGGAAAATATTGGTCTAGACTCTTAGGTAAAAGACACCCAGAAAAATTCTCTGAAGAGTTATTTTTTTAGTCTGTGAGCTGAAGAGACCTGTAAACTGGATCCTGTTCTCTTTAGGGGTAGAGAAGATTTCAATCACTCTGGCATGTGGACATCTGAGATTTAGTGATTTATTGCCCTCACTCCCTGAGGTGAAATACTATCCTAATTGCAGAGGCAGGGATCTGAGGCACATGCTGCCTTAAATCACTGGTGCATGATCTCCCAGAGAGGCCCTAGGGCTGAATCCTGACTTCCACCCGAGGCTCCCCTCCAAGAAAATCCATGAGGGACAATGCAAAACCCTGAATACCACACTGTGAACACAGCAAGGGCAACTGCAATTCCCATTCTTCGCACATCTCTAGCTCTCAAAAATCAAGTGGTTTGTAACGACTCTAAAACACAGAGTTGGTTGAATGCTCCTTCAACTACAACCTGAAAAGTACCTGCTTTCTGCAAAACCATTGTGAAGTTTAGAACATATTTTTATTTCAAGAGGTTGTGTGTGTGAGAAAATTAAGAGACACAGCATCAAGACACATTTCATGTCCTGGCACCTGACTTTATTGACATACTTCTTGTCCAGAGTCCTGTAAGTCTGTTCTATATCAACATCATAAATGTCTTAAATTTTATTTTCATTTTTATCTGCAAAAACAGGACTTTACCTGACAGACTTCATGGTAACTCCGACTCATGTCTGTAGAGCAGCCTTGGCACAACCAGAGGGAGACTGAATGCCAGTAGCTGAAATCTTCAATTGACTAAGCTGGGGACCAGTATTCTTCCAGTATGTGGGTTTGGGCCATAAAATTTGAATTGACATTGCTCCAAAGGGAAAAAAAAAAATAATATATATATATATATATTCTTGAGATTGGACAGTCTTTTGTGTGGTCATGAGGCCCAGGCTATCTTCATCACTGTAAAGGACAGACAAGAGGATGAAATTTGTCATAGACAACCTAACGCAGCCAGAAAGGAATTTACACCAAAGCCATTCCAAATGGACATCTCTACCATAGGCTTAAATACTTCTGCTAAGAGAAGTTCTGCACTTCTAGTGAAGTTTAACTACCACTGCTGCCGGAGGAGATGTTTCTGGCACCTCACAGCTATGTGAGCTGCCGTGCTTTCAGCAGACGCCTAGAACAATGTTTTCTCCGCCTTTGTGACAGCCGGGTACACACCGAATGGTTTTGCCATGTCTCACCCCCGGCTTTTCTACTTCAAAGCCAAACCCAAGCTTTTTAATCAACAAGGGGAAATTTACTGTCATCAACGTCACCCTCTTCCCACTCCCGCGCATTTATTGCTATTAAGGGGTAATTAAGAGAGAGGGAGGAAGGGAGGGAGATTCCGGTGAGCGTCGCTGTCACGACAGAAGGCGCAGCGAAGCAGGAGACCGACCGCCTCGACTCGGCCAGTCCGCCACGAGGGACGCGGCCTCTGGGCGGCGACCACGGGCCCCGGAGCCCTCTCCGGCGGGCCAGCACTCGGTGGCCTCTGGGCGGCAGGGCCAGGGCGGCTGCCACGCCGCCGGCCCCGGCGGGGAACTCCGTCTGCCCGGGCCAGAGGCGGACGGCGCCCCGCCGCCAGCCGACCCCTCCCCGCCGCCATCTGCCAGGGCGGCGCTCGCGCCCACCCGCCGCGCGCCGCGGCTCTATGGCCCTGACGTACCGGCGCGCGCCCTAAGCGAGGGCGCTTTACGGCAGCCGCGCTGCACTCCTTTGCGTTTGGTTTGTCCGGTTGGTGGCTTGTCGTGGTTGGTTTGGAGGTTTTTTTTTAAACTTTTACGACAGTGGCGCTCGACGGCGCGGCTGTCGCGGGGCGCTGACGCGTAAAGGGCGGGCCGGGGCTGCGCGAGGCCTCTTTCCTCGCCGCCCCAGCCGCCGCCGCCGTCGAATCCGCCGCCATCAAGACCGTGACGGGGCCGCGCAGGTGAGCGGAGCGCTGAGGCCGCCGCGGGGCCGGCCTCCTGCCCTACTGGCACCCGCCCGCGAGCTTCAGGACCCCCCGGCCCCGCCCCGGCGCTGCCACCGGTTCCGGTGGGGGCCGGCTCCCCTTCCCTGGCCCTACACGCACAGTGGCGGCGGTGGCTCGGACTCCCCGTCCTACCCCGGCCGCTGCCTCGGTGTGGGCCCGGCTGGCGGAAGCGGCCTCCCTGCCTTCCCTCTCGCGGTGGAACCGCGTTCTGGCCTGTGCTGGGGCAAGGCCGCGGTCCCTGGTGGCTCACCACAGCGGGCGGCCCGGCGGGCGATAGCTGAGGGTTCCAGGTGTTTTTTTGCTTTTTCTTCCCTCTAGACCTTTAAAAAATGGCAAAGTTTGTGACCCCCGTGATCCAGGACAACCCCTCTGGCTGGGGCCCCTGTGCCGTGCCTGAGCAGTTCAGGGACATGCCCTACCAGCCTTTCAGCAAAGGAGACCGCCTGGGAAAGGTACTTCTGCCATGCCATGGCCTGCGGGCTGCTGCTGAACAAGCCCCATGTGCCTTCTGTCATTCCACCTCTGCATACTGCCACCGGGTTTTGCTTCTGTTATATTGTGGCTGCTCTTCTGAACACCTTTTGTAGTGACATCTTAACACATACCACGGCCATGAACAATTAGCAGAGCTGACAAGCAGACATGGGAGTTGGAAGCATTAGTTGTGGAGAGTACAGCACGTTTGCTTCTGCTGCTTGAAGTCCTGCACATATAAAGTCAGAGGATGGGGGGTGAAATGTATCTTAATACTCACATACTTTGACTGTTTATGTTTGTCCTTAGGTGGCTGATTGGACAGGAGCCACATATCAGGATAAAAGATACACAAGTACGTGCTGTCCGGTGGCTGCTCCTCTGGTGTATTGCCTTCAAAGTTTCCTTTGAGCGTCATTCCTGCTTTCATGTCTCACCTCCTGCTCTGGTGATTACCTACACACCTCAGCAAGAGAGGCTTCCTAAATTAGGAAGCATGCCTCACCCTTGGGAGAGCTCTGTTGGGCTCTCCCTGTCCTTAGGGCTTACTCCTGATTTTTGTACTCTGATTACTGGGGC
This sequence comes from Actenoides hombroni, assembly GCA_024336885.1. NCBI lineage: Eukaryota > Metazoa > Chordata > Aves > Coraciiformes > Alcedinidae > Actenoides > Actenoides hombroni. Next base: position 18,970,324 of record WUAM01000431.1, read on the forward strand.
TTCACAGGAAGGCATGGGGGTGGGAAAACATGGTGGTGTACGGCAGGAGTCCCAGTTTATGTATCAGACTTAGCAGAGGGCAGTTGGAGAGAATTTAGAGGGAGAAAGGGGCAAAAAGTCGGGGTGATTTGTTTTGGTTTGTTTATTTTTTTCTTAGAAGCTTGGTGTCAAGACGCTTTGTTTTATTTCCAGACAAGTACTCATCGCAGTTTGGTGGCGGAAGTCAGTACGCCTATTTCCACGAGGAGGATGAGACCAGCTTCCAGCTGGTGGATACCACACGGACACAGAAGACGGCGTACCAGAGGAACCGCATGCGATTTGCACAGGTAGTGTATTTTCAGGAACGGGCTCAGAGGGGAGCTTCAGCAGCACAGAATTATTTTTGCAACTGACGTCCTCTTATTTTATTCCTCTTTTCTGCAGAGGAACCTTCGGAGAGACAAGGACCGTCGGAACATGGTGCAGTTCAGCATGCAGACGCTGCCAAAGAGTGCCAAGCAGAAGGAGAGGTGAGGCCTCAGAGAGGAGCACGTACCATACTTGGGTTGGAGCGTGTGAACATATTGTTGGTTAAATGTGTGAAGTTCCTGTAACAGAACCCGCGAGCTAATGGCAAAGGATTATTTCAGGATATTTCAAGTCCCAACGTTTTGCTGGTGTAACCGGTAGTAATAAGAATGGGTTTCAAACAGCTAGTGAAGAATTTAGAAGGATTTTTGAATCGTGTTTAGAAACTAAACGTGATGGTTTAAAGCAGAGTGTACACTTTCTGAAAACCGTGTTGCAGTCTTCAGAGAGAGAAGTATTTAAAGAGCTGCTCAAAGTAAAGAACGGAGCTTTTAATGCCTCAGGCATCTGGATGAACAGACAGCTCAGCAAATGTTGCAGTGGCTCGGTGCCTAAAAGCATTGCTCCTCTGGTGGTAATTTGGAGGTGTAGGAATGGTTGTGGCATGTAGGAACTGAGAACTTCTCTTTGTGGTTTTTCTCTTATTTGTCATTTTAGAGATCGTTTGCGCCTGCAAAAGAAGTTTCAGAAGCAGTTCGGAGTGCGGCAGAAATGGGACCAAAAGTCACAGGTAAACTAAAAAGCTTTCTGACCCCCTGCCGTGGTTTGGTTTCTCTGGCTGCGCTCAGGGTGCAGCTCCTCTTGCACAAATCCTGATGTGCTGTGTCTCTGTCCTCCTCTCTCTCTGTCCTACCTCCGGCCGCGTAGCAGAAGCCTCGTGACTCCTCCGTTGAAGTTCGCAGTGACTGGGAAGTGAAAGAAGAGATGGATTTCCCTCGGCTGATGAAGATGCGCTACCTGGAGGTGTCGGAGCCACAGGACATGTGAGTTCGTAAAGCAGCTGTGCGCTTGTCTCCCGAACTGACCACAGTTTTGGAGAGCAGGAGGGTGAGGTTCTCCTGCTCTGCTCTCAGTGCTCTCACTGAGGTACCCAAAGCAAAAGGGAGGTAATGGAACACCCAAGAAGCCCCTCAGTCCCGTGTGGTTTGTGGGTGGTGGTATCTGTAGTGTTGGTATCGAGACAGTCCTCTTATCTCTGCAGAGAGTGCTGTGGAGCCCTAGAATACTATGACAAAGCCTTCGACCGCATTACAACAAGGAATGAGAAGCTACTGAGGAGCATTAAGCGCATCTTCCATACTGTCACTACTACTGATGACCCAGTTATCCGAAAGGTATGTTTACTGGTTTGTAAAACCCCATAATGTGTTTCTGAGTGCAGGCTGTTGTTAGAAGACCAGCTGTCACCATCGGACCGAAGTTATGAGCAGCAGATTTCCAGATCATTAAATTTGCAAATGAAAAGAAGCATTAGCTGGCACCGTTATTTTTCTTATGTGCAAGTCAGAGCTAGATGAATGCAAAACTAGGAATACTGGCCATGGAAAAGCTGTAATTCTGCAAGAACAAGGAGACCAGAACTTGAGCCGTGCTGGAAAAGGAAGCTTCCGTATCAGAGACCTAGTTCTTGCGGTTTCTGCTTTTGAAGATGAGGAGGGTTCAGAGATGCCTCTTTGTGACCCAGTCAGCAATAAGGATTCATGCCTTTTCCCAAAAGAATTAACGTTTTTGTAATAGGTTTCTTGCTTTTTCTTTGTTTGGGTCAAGGTGGGCCTGGATCGCTGACGCTTCGTTGTAGCAATGGGTGGTGTATCTACCTAGCTTCTCAGCATGGGTCCAAAAATTAATGATCTGTTTTGCTAATGCTTCTTGTCCTGGCTGAGGAGGGGAAGGGAAGTCTGTTACTGTTGCTGAAACACAGTTTTTGCCTCTTCCTGTATCCGTAGCTGGCCAAGACCCAAGGGAATGTCTTTGCCACAGATGCCATCCTGGCCACGCTGATGAGCTGCACTCGCTCTGTCTATTCCTGGGACATCATTGTCCAGAGAGTGGGATCCAAGCTTTTCTTTGACAAGAGGGACAACTCAGATTTTGGTAAGGAAAAGTCCTGAAAGAATTTTCTGTTATAGTAGCTAAACGGTCTTATTTATGCTTATTTATGCTGTCTTGGTGTCCAGGCTGAGACCCCTGGAACAACCTGATTACTGCAGTACACTTGATAGCTATGGGGTAACATGGGTATTGATTGGATCCAGTGTGGGCCTGGAGACTCATGTAGTTACTCCTGTGAGGATAACCACTTGTGTCTGCCTTTCTTCCCAGACCTCTTGACAGTGAGTGAAACAGCCAATGAGCCACCACAAGAAGAGGGTAACTCCTTTAATTCTCCACGCAACCTTGCCATGGAAGCTACCTACATCAATCACAACTTCTCCCAGCAGTGTCTGAGGATGGTACGGTCGAGTAGTGCCGGGTAGTAGAGTCTGTGTTTCAGAGTCTCAAGAAGAGACTTCATTAAGGTTGCTTTAATACAGCACAGAAGCATTTTAATTGAGAGAGCTATGTTACACTGATATTCATTCAGTTTTGAAAGAGGTGGAATTATTTCTGATGAGCAGTGTGATGTGGTAGAAAGACTTTTTTTACCTTTATTCCACAAAGAAGAAATCCTGCTCCCATCAGTGAGGCTGGGAGGCTTCTCAGTACACTTAGTGAAGCTGAAGTGCCAGTACAGCGAGATGACTTATGTGAGGATGGGGCTTCTCATCAGCTGGCTTAATATTTTAGCATTTTCCTACACTAAGGAATACGCTAGAGAATTGGAAATGAGCTACTGTTGCTGCAAGAGAATATTTATCCAGCAGGGGAGAGGTCCCTCAGGTTTCTTCTTCTAACACGCCCTTCGGTTTTCTTCTGCAGGGAAAGGAAAAATACAAGTTTCCCAACCCAAACCCCTTTGTTGAGGATGACATGGATAAAAACGAAGTAGCTTCTGTTGCATACAGGTATGTTGACCTCTGAGGCCCAGGTTTGGCAAGGCGGAAGGATGTCATTGTGATCCAGAGGCAAAACAAGTTAGGAGTGTTAGTGATAGAAGCTTTATCACAAGAGGGATTCCTGGGTGTCCTTGCAGTGAACAGATAGAGGTGGGGAGAAGGGTTTTTCTGAGTGCTTGTGTGGATCTGGAAGAGAAAAAGTGTCAGAAGTGACCATCTGGATTGTTTGTTGGCAGATACCGAAGGTGGAAGCTGGGAGATGATATAGATCTCATTGTCCGCTGTGAACATGATGGAGTGATGACAGGTGCTAATGGAGAAGTGTCATTCATCAACATCAAAACACTGAACGAGTGGGATTCCAGGGTGAGAAGAACGAGATCCCAAAGCTAGCTCTAACTACTTTCCTGCTGCCTGACATGTCAGGTACAGCAAGCGAGATGAGACAAACATCTGGCGGTGTCCCTGGGTGGTTACGTTCCACCAAAGGAGTATAACTTGGGTGGACAAGCAGTGCTGATGGTGTTCTCCCCAAGATGTGAGGTAGCTGGTTTGAACCCTCTTGTCCCCAGGTGTTTGTCACAGTGGCCAGTCTGTTCCCCGTGCTCTTCTCTCACAAACCTCCCTTCCTAACCAGTGTTGGCCAGTCCCTGCTGTTTGCATTTCTCCCTTTCGGGTGCAAGGGCTTTCCCTGTAAGTTCCTGTTCACGTTCCCTCCTATGGTATCGTAAGGTAGACGGAAGAAACTTCCCTACATGATGTCAAGATGGCTGAAGAGATGACCACTGCTGGCTTAAGTTGACCCCAGTTTTGATTTTCCTCCCAGTATTGCAATGGAGTAGACTGGCGCCAGAAGCTTGACTCTCAGAGAGGAGCTGTGATTGCCACGGAGCTGAAAAACAACAGCTACAAATTAGCCCGCTGGACGTGTTGCGCGCTGCTGGCTGGATCAGAGTATCTTAAACTCGGGTAAGATGAGGTGAAAACCCCAGACATCTTTAAGGTGCATTTTCCATGGTTTAACCCAGTACGTGTCAACGTGAACCATTTGTAGCGTGAGCGATTGTAAAATCACCCCACGTTGTGAGTGGCTGAAAGGGGAAAGCTTGTGGTGAGTGCACCAGCCTTGGTGTGAGCTGCTTCCCCGCAGCATCTGGCTGGTGTACCCTCCGTTGTGACTGGCCTTGTGAGACCTCCCACACGTGACGGGCAGGCGGCCACCGCCGCTCTCGGCCAGTTTGCCAGGATTGCCAACGAGGGAAATCAACGCAATGACTGCGCTGCCTGTCAGGGGTTTGATTGAGATCCCCAGTGCCCTGCTCATGAGAAATCAGGTGAAGGGGATGTAATGCCACAGCCTCCCCCCAGAACCGTCAACTTAAAATCAGTTGAGTCCGTGCTGTGGGTAATGAAAAAGAGTCACTTGCTAGCCTGGTTCTGGTAGTTCTGCCATCTTGGGTTCCATCTTTGGGTACGGGACATGCATTTGCATCTGTTTAATTCCCAGCTCCCACTTAATTGTGCTATTGCTTTAATTTTTATCTGTGGAACTAATTCTTCTATATCTTTTGTACCACCCTCTTTGATTTGGGGTAGTGGAAGGATTCCAGGTACATTAGCGATTGACAGCTTGTAGCCAAGAGTTGCTCATAGCTTTTGTTGTTGGAGTATTAGGATTTTCAGCCCAGGAAGAAAAAAACAAAGATGCTAACACCACTTCTCTTGGTGGTAGTGTTCTGCTGCCTAGGCTTAATGTCCTGATACCCCTCTGGTTTCTTCTTGCACCCCTAGGTATGTATCCCGTTACCACGTGAAGGACTCTGCCCGCCACGTGATCCTGGGCACGCAGCAGTTCAAGCCAAATGAGTTTGCCAGCCAGATTAACCTGAGCATAGAGAACGCCTGGGGCATCCTGCGATGCGTCATCGACATCTGCATGAAGCTGGATGAAGGGAAGTACCTCATCCTCAAGGACCCCAACAAGCAGGTGATCCGGATCTATAGCTTGCCTGATGGCACCTTCAGTTCTGATGAAGATGAGGAGGATGAGGAGGAAGAAGAGGAAGAGGAAGGTTTGTAGTGTACTTGGTGATTTATGGTTTTAAGTGATCTACTGGGCTGGATGAAAGGGGTGACCTGTGATAAAGACCCAGTCTGAAAGGGTGAGATCTGACTAGAGCTATGATGACAGAGGAGCAAGGCTGGAGAATTTCTTGTCCTGCCCAAAGATGGGGCTCAGTGGTGGAAAAGATGTGAGTGATGCTGGGAGTGCTCTGTTGGGAGAAAAAAGAGATGAGAGTTAGAAATGCAGATGTTGTACCTGTGTACGGATACTGATTAAGGATTGAGGTTAGGGGAGGGTACCCAGGTCCAGAGTGCTGACTGGGAAAAGGAAGCCTGTCAAAGAGGCCTTCACTCAGTATCCGCAGGATTTGGGGGAGTGGGTGGGTGCTGGTTTCTAGCGGTACTGATATTTTTTTGCAATAGTTTTAGAAATGAGAGTGACTGTAAGATGACACATGTAAAATGTGGGGTAACTGACTCTGACTGAGGTAACTTAGTGAAGGCTTTCAAGTGACTTGAAGTTGAGCAATCACCAGTTGGCCAGCCTGGGAGTTTCGGAGGACTGGTGGTGCGGCAGCAGACAACTGCTGTCTTCTCTTCGCCGCCTAAAACCATCTGTGGTCCCTGATGTGTGATCTGCATCCGCTCTGTCGACAGAGGGAAAGCATTTGACCTTCTGCTTCTGTGATAGAAAATACATCTTTGAGCTTCTTGGGGTTTTTTAGGATGTAAACTTAGCTTGGCTGCTCTGGTTTCCATTAGAGAAATTTTAGGTCACAGCATGATTTGCTCAGGAATGTAAATTGTGTAATTCCTAATGATGTGCATGTGGTCTCAGCTGACAGACCGGTCTGTAGGAGATGGGGGGGGGGTGTGAGAGACATGCTGAGGTGGGATGAATGTCCCTGAGGTGGCAGGCTTGGTTTGTTTTTTATTTTCTTGGAGTACTGTGTTCAGCTCTGAGGCCCCCAGAGTAAGAAAGACAAGGACCTGCTCAGGTGGGTCCCAAAGAGGTCCGCAAAGCTGATTAGTGGCCTGAAGCACCTCCCTTGTTAGGACAGACTGAGAGATCTTGGGGTTGTTAACCTGGAGAAGGCTCTGGAGAGCCCCTATGCTGTAAGGTGTTCCAGTACTTAAAAGGGGCCTGGAGGGCAGATGGGAAGGGACTCTTTAACAGGGAGTGCAATGATAAGATGAGGGGTAATGGTTTCAAAATGAAAGAGGGTAGATTTAGGTTAGATACTGGGAGGAAACTCTGCTGTGAGGGTGGTGAGGCACTGGGACAGGCTGCCCGGAGAAGATGTGGATGCCTCTTCCCTGCAAGTGTTCAAGGCCAGGTTGGATGGGGCTTTGAGCAACCGGTCTAGCAGGAGGTGCCCCTGCCCGTGGCATGGGGGCTGGAACTAGATGATCTTTAAGGTCCCTTCCCCCCCAACCCAGTCTATGATCTTTTGTGGCATTGCATTGTCGGAAGGGGTTTATTTTGGGGGTTGTTTTGGGTGGTTTTCTTTCCTCAGCTACATTTGCTTCATTTCTGTTTCTCTTCTCTTTCAGAGGAAGAGAGCTGAGCGGAACTCCCCGGCCCGTGGGGGGGCCCCGCAGCGGCCGGGCCCCTTCCCTCTCCCTGCCGGTGGAGAGTGGAGGGCAACGGCGCCTTCGCCCCGTGCTATTCTGCAGATGGATCATGAGGAGCGAGAAAGCGCAATAAAGTTGCTTTGGTTCAGTGGCGCCGTGCGGTGTGTGCCTGGCTTCCCTCGCGCGGAGGGGCCGGGATGGCGGCCGGGGCGAGACGAGCCGTGGCCGCCGTTCCTGGCCCGCGCCTGCCCCTTTAAGGGCCTCGGGGCCGTACCAAAACAAAAGGGCGGGCCGGCCATGGGTGGGGGCGCGGGCAGGTGGCGGCGTGAAGATGGCAGCGGCTGGAGGTACCGTGCGGCTTTTGGCGGTCGCCGCTCCCGCGCGGCTCTCGTGCTCAGCCTGGCTGCTGGCCGCCGCTGCTGCTCTGACCGCCGGTGAGTAAGTGCGGGCTGGCCGCTGCCGCTTCCCCCGCGGGATGAGCTTGTAGCCTGATCTTGATGCGGCGCGGGGGGAGCAGCGCGACCCGACCCGAGGCGTGGCAGGCAGCGGCGGTCTGGGCTTCTTGGTCCTGGATCGCGCCCGGCGAAGGCCGCCCGCGTCCGTCCTCGCTTGGGAGAGAGCGGCCGGCCCGGCATGTAGAGGCGCCGCCGAGCCCCTGGGGGTGAAGCAGGCGGAGACGAGGCGGCCGTTCCCCGGCCTGTACCTCGCCCCTTGGGGAGGGTGCCCCTCGGGGGTGAGCTCTCCCAGGGAGGTGACCTGTGCCTGCCTTGCGTCCAGCCGGTTCGTCCCTTTAAATACCCTTCCCGATCGTTACCGGAACGGAGTGCGATTTTGCGGGCAGGGTACAGCTTTGCTGGTTCCCTGCCTGCCCGGTTCGAAGTCGGCCCCCTCCGCCTCAGCTGGCGAGGCTCGGACCGGCGTCGTGGGTGCGTTTCCCGCGTGGCTGCGGGAGCCAGTTCGCTCCCTCCGCCCTTCAGCGCCGGCATCAGGCCACGCGGGACAGCCGGGTACGCGAGGGACAAGGAGCCCTGTGCCCGGCGGGAAGGGGAGGGAGAGGAGATGCGCATCCCCCGCGGGCCCTACCGGGGCCTGCCTCGGGCAGAGCCCCTCGGTGCACCCTGCGTGTCCCGCGGTGTCGGCGTGGCCAGGGCCGGGTGATGCCGTGGGCGTGATGCGTGGTGGCCCCGTAGTAACGCTCGGCGGTTTTTTTGCTTGGTTGGTGTGCTGGT
>WUAM01000431.1:18978638-18989514 GCA_024336885.1 Actenoides hombroni
CGCGGGAAGGCGGGCGCCTTGGCGTCCCGTGGCGCGGCGCGGGGGGCGCGCGCCTCCCTCTCTCGCCCCTTGGCGGGCGGCCGCGCTGCCACGCCCCAGGCCCCCCCGCCGGCGCCTGCGCGGCGCGGGAGGAGCGGAGCAGCGCGGCGCGAGCTGTGTGCTGCAGGTGCGGCCGTTGGCGGGACGGGGCCGGCAGGCTCGTGGCAGTTCCGCGCGTCAGGTGCGCCGCACGTCACGTGCGGTGCCTCGCGGGTGGTGGCCACGCCTCGCACGCCACTGGGCGGGAGCTGGGTCGCGGGGGGGCGGGGGGGAAGCATCGGAGCCGCGAGGCCGGTCCCTATTGGCAGGGGAGCTAGGGCAGCTCAGGGCACTCCATCACCCATTGGCTGATGGGCGTGCGCCTCCCTTTCCCATTGGCTTCTGGGGCGCAGAGGCGCTGCGCGTTTGCGGCCATTGGCCCACAAGTGCTGCCCCACCTTCCCACCTGCCGGTCCTACGCTGTCTGCTGTGGGCCGGGACAGGGGGCCCTCTGTGCCCATTGGCTGGAAGACTTGGGACCCCTTTTACTATTGGCTGGCAAGGAGCGGGGCCCCACCCCAACACCCCCCACCGTGCTGCCCTGGGGCAGCGGTGATGGCATCATGGCGGCCGGGCCTGGTCTGGGGCAGGCGGGCACCAGCCAGGCTGGGGGGCCCTCGCAGGATGGGAGCTGCTTGAGCCTTGGGTGACGCCCGTCTCCCCCTCCTCTCCCCCGCAGGGGTGGCCGTGCTGGCCCCACCATGGCCCTGGCAGTCTGCAGGACACTGCTGGGGCTGGCCTTGTACGCTGGCAACCTGTGCGCGGCCAGCAACACCGCTTTCCTTTACCACGATTACTGCATCATCGGCGCCGGCCCCTCCGGCTTGCAGGCAGCCTATTTCCTCCAGCAGACTGGCCGGGACTATCTTGTCTTCGAGCGGAGCCACGCTCCCGGCAGCTTCTTTGCTCTCTACCCTCGCCACCGCAAGCTCATCAGCATCAACAAGCGGTACACGGGCAAATCCAATAGTGAGTTCAACCTCCGCCATGACTGGAACTCGCTCCTCAGCCACGACCGCCGGCTGCTTTTTCGACGTTATTCCCACGACTTCTTCCCGGACGCCGACACAATGGTGCGTTACCTGGAGGACTTTGCTTCTCTGCTGAAGCTGCGGGTTCAATACAACACAGCCATCATCCATGTGACGCTGGAGAGGGATGAGCAGGCCTGGAACGGCCACTACTTTCTCCTGACTGACCAGGACAGGCAGAACTACAAGTGCAGGTAATGGGCAAACTTGGAGCTTAGGCACACCGCTCTCCACGGGCATCTTCAAAGTCACAAAACTGCAGAATAAATTAGGTTGGAAGACACCTACAAACGCAATTTTTTCTAAGCCTCCTGCCCAATGCAGGGCCAGCAGTATCAGGTTGTTCAGAGCTTTGCCCTGTTGAATCTCCAAGGGTGGAGATTTAACAGCCTTTTAAAACCTGAACAACTGCCACAGGGGAAAAATATTTTATGGGGATTGTTGGGGCAGGTGGGTGGATGTAGTAACTGTTCCTAGGAAGGCGTTGCCTTTCAAGAGCAGTGTGTTATGCTTCAGGCAGCTGAGGAGCTGTCTGCGATTGCCATCACCTCAGGTTCCATCCATGATAGGTAAGCTTCAAATCACTTTTGGTTTTATCACTAGATAATTGTGAAAAAAATAACTCAGTCATACTTGTTGTAGCCACTGCTGCCTTTATTCCAAGCTCAAGCGAGGCAGTGTGGCAATGCCTCACTTCCGTTAACCCACGCGTGCTTCAAAGTATGGCCCAGCCAACCAAAGCCCTGGGCTGACGCGGAGGTGGCAGGAGAGAACCAGAGAAAAGCGGGGCTGTTGTAGTAGAGGGAGCAAACTGAAATAACCCTCCAAGCTGCTGGCCTCTGAATTCTCCCTTCCCTTGTCTTACTTCAGCGGGTATATCCCCTACTGTCGCTGAGCTACATTCCTAAAAACCTAGAAGTTACTAGTGTGAACATCCAGAGCGTACTTCTCGCCTCTCCTGAGAATCTTTGCTCTCCACCAGCGGGTCGTGCTGGCTGTCACTGGGAGGTGTGCTGGCTGTCAAGCTCGCCGGGGACAGAAGGCAGCCCCAGACACCCACATGCCACAAGCTCTCGGCAGCTGCGTGAAGCAAGGCTGGGACAGCAGACAACGCCGCCAGCCTTGGCTGCCTGCTGTTAACCATCTCAGTCACAAAAATTTCCCTGAGATTCAAGTAGAAGATCCTGTGGGGAGATATAAAAAGACCACAGTGCTTAATTTTAGCGTTAACAATTAGCAGTGTTGCTAATTGGTCTCTATGACTAGGAGTTAACGTTTTGAAATCCTGAAACCGTTTTCAATTCCTCTTAAAAATGACTTCTTCTCTGCTGTACTAGAAAGCAACACAAATTTTAAAACAAAGTAATTTTTTATGCAACGTATAACCAACCTGTGAAGCTGTAGTATTATATATATCATCAGGCAGTCGTAGCACTTGCACGTGCCTGAACAAGGGAGGGAGATGTATATGTACATCTGACTTTTGCTCTATATAATGACATTGCTAGTGGGCCTGAGCATAGGGGAAAGAGGAGCAGGTCGTTAGGTGAAGCTGAGGAGAGGTTTCTTTTGAAACCATGACCTGTGCAGCTGCTCTGGTGTTACTGCAGGGGACACTTCATAGATATCTTCCACCGCAGGAGGAGGAAGGAGCGGTGAGTTGGAACAATGGCCCCATTCCCATAATTCCTGCATTCCTTAGTGCTGTCCCTCTTTTTGTAGCTCTCTGTTGGTCGCCACTGGGATGTGGGTCCCCAACGTGGTGAACTTTCCTGGCTCAGAATATGTTGAGGGTTACGAGACTGTGTCCATCAACCCGGAGGATTTTGCTGGCCAAACTGTGTTGATCTTGGGCCGAGGGAACTCGGCCTTCGAGACGGCGGAGAACATACTGGGCGTCACAAACTTCATCCACATGGTGAGCCGGTCCCGCGTGCACCTCTCATGGGCCACCCACTACGTTGGGGATCTGAGGTAGGAAACCGCTCCTCTTCCTCTTTCTAATGCAGCTGGAGCACGAACAAGGAGAATCTCTTCTTGCCTAAGCAATCAGCTGGACTGGCACAGGAGGTGCTGTGGTCCTGGGGGTGGCAGAGGAAACCCGAGGCCTTCTCTCTTTAGATCCTTGAACTAAAGCAGTCCAAGGTTGCAGTTTCTGCACACAGGAGTTTGATGAATGCTCTTTGGAGTCTATGAAATAAGCAAGCGTCCTCTTGAAAAGTGTATTGTTAAAAGGTGGTGTCTCCCGAGTTGTTCCCTTGCTGGCAATCACAGAGGAGAGATGAGAGGTTGACTGCATCCTGCAAGGGCAGCGAGGCTGTGTTACCTGTGCTGTTCCTGAGAGCCCTGAAGCTCTGGGGATAACTTTTGCACTGAAGGGGAATGTGGGATGCCTGGTAGAGGTGTCCTGTTTTCAGCAGCTGAGACAGAACTATGGATCCTATCTCTCCTCCCTTCTTGTAGGCCTTCTAACAGTCTTCTTTTCTTCACAGAGCAATTAACAATGGCCTACTGGACACCTACCAGCTGAAATCTCTGGATGGACTTCTGGAGGGTGACCTGGAAGATCTGGCTATCATCAAGGACAAGAAAGGGAAGCTGCACATCACGCTCCGGTTCTACCTGGAGAACAGGAACACCAGTGCAGGCATTGACTCCATCACCCTCCCGCAGGACGAGCTGGATAATTTTGCCACCCGTGCACCTTACGACCGTGTCATCCGCTGCCTGGGCTGGAAGTTTGACTTCTCTATCTACAACAGGTGAGGGAGAACCAGGATCTCCAGGAAAGTAGGTGTTTAGAGTGAAAGGCCTGAGTGGGGAGGGCAGGGCAGGGCAGGTCCTCTCCTGGCAGCATTGCCCGGACCTCCACATGTTCTGAGCTACCTCGTGCTGCAAAGTCCTTTGTTTACCCTGCAGCTGTGACCATGTCCCGGTGGGAACATGTGTGCCACTGCCCTCTGACCAACAGACTCTAGGGCTGAGCAGACTGGGCCTGGGTAACACAGGAAAACTCGTGCTTTTAGATCTTAACATCCTGACCTCCCAGGTCACATGGATAAGGCTAGCAAGGTTTTGTGTTGAGGGTTTGGTTTTTTTTGGAATGAGGATGGTGCAGGTACAGATCGCTACAAAAAGGTTTTGGCTACTTTTTTTTTCCCTGAGGATGCAACCTTCACTCCACCTTGGTTCATCTCCTAATATATCCTGCAGTTGAAAATGATACTGCTAATTTCACTGCCTTCCAAAATTCACTGTCAGTGGCTCAGGCTGAAATTTGATCTTGTCCAGAGCTACCTCGAGATGATCACCCTTGTCTCCTGGAAGATCCTCATAATAGTAAATCCCAGTGAGGGCAGTAGGGGTCCAAAGCAGCATCTTGCAGTGGCCGCAGTATAATGTGTGCCTTATCAGAAACCCGTTTTTTTTTTTTCCCACCCCCACCCTTCCTGACAGCTTGCTCTTTCCTTTTGCACATCAGATCCCTTAGAATGATGCCAGGAAAAGGGAATAAAAAGAAGTATCCTCAGATCAAACCCAACTACGAGTCCAGAGGCACCCAGGGGCTCTTTGTTCTCGGCACTGCGAGTCATTCTGTTGACTTCAGGAAATCTGCTGGGGGCTTCATCCATGGATTCCGGTATACAAGTGAGTGCTGAGGTGTACAGAAAGTGCAGAGGTGGGAATTGTTCCTCTCTTCAAAGGAACAGTTCATAGCTTACTGCTGGAAAGGGATCATCCTTATTCTTGTGCTGGCAGTAGAAACTACAAAACAGCCAAGCTGCAGCTGTGTCATCTGAAGTGGAGGAGAAGTGACTTGGGGTCATATCTGGAGTTTTTGGTTGTCTGTCTTTGTTTTGTCTTGTCTCTCTCTTGCCCATTGTCTCTTATTTATGTAACACAATAGATTCTGCCTGCCAGATGCTCTGCCTCGTGACAGGCTGTGGGTGAGAGGTCTGTGCTGTGGAGTTAAAACCCAGCGGCTCCAGGCAGTAGAGAGAATTTTCATCTTTCTGTGTGTGTGCCCATCCTTATCATTAAAGGACTGCTCAGAAGTAATGAACTATCCCAGAGGACCCCCCCCGCCCCTCACCAAACACTTAGCATCACATCAGCTTTCTGAGGGCATCGCCGCTGCAGTTACTGGCGTTTGGAGTGGGAGATCCTGAGCACAGATGAGCCATAAAGCTCATTTATTGTGTCCTGCCAGGATCTGCGTGCGCCGCAGCAGAGCGATTGGATTTCTTACAAGAGTAAGCTTGGATTTTTCAATAAGCTGTCTTTGTTTCTCCCAATGTCTTAGCTCGTGCCGTCCACCGCCTACTGGAAAACCGTCACCATGGTGTCCCCTGGCCGTCCACAGTCTACCCTATTACACAGCTGACCAATTCCATCATCAAGCGGGTGAACGAGGCCTCGGGCCTCTACCAGATGTTCAGTGTCCTGGCTGACATCATACTGCTGAGAGAGTGAGTGAGTAATTATTCCCAGCACTGCACTCCATGGTTTCATTCCTTTTTCTTTTACCATTGCTTCCTGTGGTGCCACCACACAAATTGCTCCATTGCTGCTTAAGGACATTACCATCAGGTAGGCAACCACCTCAAACCTGTACCCCAGCTGCAGCTGGTTCCAGTATGACTAGTTTTGCCAATTACTTCTGTCTCCTAAAGGACTGAAGTGGTCCAGACGTTCTCTCAGACGTCTGGTACCCTTTTGGTGTTCCCAGGGAAAAGCTTTCCTGGAGCAGTGCTAATGTAGAGAAGAATCCCATCCTCTGGGAAAATAATGGAGTCTTGTAACAGTATCTGCAGCCTGCATAAGCTCTGCCTGAAGTCCAGCCCAGACCTGCAATGAACAGAAATAGTTAATATCTGATGGCTCTTTGGCCTTAGCCTCGAGTAGCTGAGGGGATGTTGGATCCCACTGGCTTATCTGTGGTGGAAAAGTCTGATGGCTGTGGTTGCAATTCACAGGAATGCCACAGCATTTGAATACCTGGAAGAGTACCCAGTTGGAATCCTGGCTGAGCTGGAAATGCAGACGGGGAGGAAGGCTCCCAATGGGCTGTTTGTCATCATCATGGAGTATGGGAGGAATTTCTCAGGGGCTGACAAGGATGTCTTCTACTACAACCGAGCTGTGGGAGAGGCGCAGCATGCCTGGCAGTCCAACTTTTTGCACCCTGTTATTTACTATTACAAACGCCTCCCAACAGGTAAGGTGTCTTGCCTCTCCTTGCTAATTGTCTGATAGGAGCAAAATGGAGAGGGATGAAGATACTTCACAGTCGAAGGAAGGGGAGTACCTGAAGGCATTGGACACCCTTCTTCTCCTCTTCCTTCATGTCTATCCTCTGGGGAAGCACCACCACTGTGTGAGCTGAAAAAAAAGCTCGGAGTTGGCAGAAGTTTCCAGTGGCCAGACTAATATGGGGTGGGGGGGTTTGTACCAGAGACCTCATATTCACGAATGAAACCAAACAGGTGTGCTGGAAATTTCACCATTCCCAAAAAGAGGAATGTTGCTTCTCTTTGGATGGCACCCTGCACACGTTTTGCAGAGTCCCAGCAGATGAAGCTGTGCTGTTCAGTGCTACCACCAAAAGAAAGCTGCTGTCTTTGGCCAGCCCAGGTCTGAGAGGTCACACAGTGACAGAGGCAGCCAAAGGCAAGGGCTTGAAGACGAACGTTACATCCAGCAAACAAACACAGAACAGATTTCCTTGGGAAATGAGTGTGCTGAATCCTCATCTCCAGAAACCTAGGGTCAGGGTCCAGCCTGCCTTGCATGGACAGAAGCGTGATGGGTAGCAGCATTAAAGCTTCAGCGCAGCTCAGCCCATCCAGCAGTCCCTGCCCAGAGGGAAGAGAAGTAAAATGACAAGAAGTGCTGTGGGCAGGGACAAGGGGCAGCTGTGCAGCAGCAGGGCTGTTGAGGACAGAGTGAGCAGAGGGGATTGCAGATGAAAGTAAGGTAGGGATTAAAAGGTCAGGACAAAAGCTGAAACAGCTGTTGTAGCTGCTCTCCTCTCCCCAAGCTCTTTTTAATGCCATTTTAATTCTGCGAGATCCCCTTAATGTTCTCTTGGCAGAGCGTGAGATGAGTCTTCGGCCCCCAGACTGGCCTGTCCCCCGCCCAGCTGCCGTCCATCACATTGTGGAGGACTTTCTGACAGACTGGACGGCCCCAAACGCTCACATCCTGCCGCTGAGGCGTTTCTTGGAGAACTGCCTTGGCACTGACCTGCGCAATTTCTTTGCAGGTAATCGGAGCAGAGAGTCAAGGTGGCAGGAGGAGGAGGAGGGATGTGAGGGACGAACGACAGGAGCGATCTGTTCTGCAAGTAGCTGAGATCTCCCTGTGGTGAGCTGGTGGTCTCACCATCAGTCACACTTCTTTGAGGCACTCCCTACAGGGCAGAAAGTGCCGGTGCTCTGCGTATGTGCCCAAATAGCCTTTGCTCTTGCTCACCACCAGAAAGAGACTGTCCCAGGCACACCTGGATTTAGGGAAAGGTGTGTGAGGTTGGGTTCAATCCTTTTCCTAGCTGCACCTTTCCTTCCTCCTCCATTATCTGAACGTTCCTGTGTGCCAGATCTCTTTTCATGTACTGATGATGGGAATGCTTTCCCATGGGACATGGGAGTACTGGGAAGGAAGAACTGGAGAGCTTCTGCTGTCTCCCTTCCTGGTCTGAAGAGTGGTATGAGAACCTCCTGCAGGACCCCCACATGATACACAGAGGGAAGCAATTGTGTGGTACAAAGAAGATGCCAGAGGGCCATAAGGTCAAAACCAACTCCATTTCTTCTCAGAGTGCAGACTGGAGATCCCACCTTGCCTCTCCTGAGCTCTGCAGAATTAAATTGATTACTCTGTTGCCATCCAAGGCAGGTTGCTGGGTGGGAAACTCCAGTCATCCTCTCTCATTTTCTCTGCCCTTTGTCTTGAATGAATTCTCAAGAGTTTATGGGATTTTTTCTCTACAGGGTATCTCTGCTAAGTCTGATTTTTTGATCCTTTCCCCGCAGAGTCCTGTTTCCTGTTTGCCTTCACCCGTCAGAAGCTGCCTCCCTCCTGTCTGCGGGGGTATGTGAGAATGCAAGGGCTCGTGGGGAGTGAGGAGCTCCGGAGCCACGCAGTAGAAGCTGGCCTGCTGGAGGATTACACTCTTACAGACTTTTTGGGCAACAGACCACTCCCTGACAGTCACGAAGGGTCACAGGACCAGCTGCTGAGAGATCGTGTGATACCAGTTCATCCGCTGCAGCATCTCGTCAATGCCAAGGATGAGCTTTAACCTTCCTCACTCCGCACCGAGACCCATAGGTGCTTTTGTGACAGTACTGTAACACAGATCTGCAGCAGGGTTCTGCCCTTTCCCGTGCACCTTTTCCATCCCCATCCCTTCCACTGATCATGAGTTGCCAAAGACCTGCTCAGATCTTCCTGTTACAAAGAGGACCAATGTGCTCCGAAGGATAAGTGAGGCGCCAAAACCCAGTGATGCTGAGGCTCCTGTGTTGTTCTTGCGGAGTTCGGAGTTGCCTGGAGATGGTGTTTGTGTTTTCTTCACAGACCAATATCTGCAGCAATGTCCAGGGGTCACAGAAGAGAGTGCAGGAACTCCTGGATAACTTAAAATGCCATGTCCCTCTTCAGAGGTGACCTCCTCACACGCTGGGGCAGGCTCTCTGCTCCCCGGATGCCATACGCTGCTGTTGGAGCACTGAATCCTGAAGTGGTGCTCCAAGCAAACTTCCTGGTATTCTTCCTGCGTTTGACTTGGGACAGTTTTGTAGCTTGAGCAGAGAGGGGTGGTTTTTAGTTACCGTATAGGTCGGAGAATTTGTCACTTCCCGGGGAGCACTACAAGGGACCCTTCCCTCCACAAAGGGCTTGCCTGGAATGCCTGGGACACAGAGACTTGCACTGAGCTCAGCTCTGCTGTCCTCATGTTCCCACACTAAGCAGCCTGAAAGGTTAGCCCTCATCTTTTATAAAGCATGACCAATTTTTCTCCTGTTTGCACTGTGTCCTATCAAGAAAGTTTTGGGTGGACTTTGATGTTGTTAAAATGCTTGTTCTCTATTTTATTCCATTCCAGTCGCCTTGAGATGTTACTGGCACTGACAGGGAGGCTGTCTGCACTTCAGTGCTTCCTCTGTCACCCACGTGTGTTTGCCTGTCACCTCCCTTGTGGGCTCCTTCCACAGCCCTGGAGTTACAAAGTGAGAGCAGTTTTGAGCTTGACCTTATGGTGTCCCTGTGATTTGTAGGAAATAGAGGAGGGGCCAGAGGGAAGAGGTTTTTACCTCCACCCACGTTTTCCAACCCCTTGTCACCTAGAAAAATATAGCCCTCTGCACTTGTGCTTTCTGATACCCCAGACTGGGGGAGGGGGGCGGTGCTGGACTTATACATACCTAAAACTCTCCCAGTCATTGGGTTCTGTAAATCCCTGCTTCCTACCCCACCTCTGCTTCATGCGTGGAGGGGCTGGGGAACAAAAGAGGTGAAGAAGATGACAAAAGAGTTTTCACATCTCTTTGGGAGCGCTGGGCTGTGCGAGCGATGCTGTGGCTGTTGGAAGATCTGACATGTTTACATGCAGCCGGAAAGGGGAAAGAATCACCCCCTCAGTGTGTCAATCAGCATCCTTCTGAGGGCTTCACATCCCACTGCCGTAGCTCCAGGACCAGACCGGGAATGGTCCTCCTGGGCTGTAGTTGTCTGGGTGGTGTCACTGCTTGTTACAGCCTTGGCACCGTGGGCTTTTTTATTTTGGGATTGTTCAGGGGAAGAAAAGGGCCTGTGACTGAATGGGTTTGACTGGCTGTTTCATTCATTCCCTGCGTGTGCTGAGAGAGTGCCTTCCTCTTGTACCGACACGCACTCGTGTCCTCCAGGTGTTTCCTCTTCCATCCTCAGATTCCCACCAGAGATCCGCAGATTCTACATTCATAGTGTATGTGTTGCCTTAAATTGTGATTCTTATTAGAAAACCAGTTATCTTAAAAAAAAAAAATGGCACCCACCAACTCTTCCGGTTTGCCCCATACCTGTCTCCCTGGGTTGGATCTGGCCACCCAGAGGTTTTGATGCCATTCACTCCCAGCAGGTCCCAGGGATCTGGGAACCCAAGTCCCCGCTTTTTGTGGGCTGCTGAGAAAGTGTTGCCCTTCTCACCCTCACTCCAGCTGGGCCCAGTGCCCTCGGTCTGCAGTCACCCAGGGGACCAGGGTTGTCTTGGTGCCCTGCCGTGTTGTGTGTCGTGTGGAAGGGAACTAATCACTGGTGGTGGGGCTAAGGGGTTGCAGGGCTGTGTCCTTCCAGGAAAGCTGAAAGAAGCAGGTGGAGCAGCACTGTCCTTCACCTGGCCCCAAGATAAGGGAGACACTGAGGGCGAGCAGGATGGGAAGGGCTAGGGCTACTGCCAGGGCCCCCTGCAATATACAGGCTTGGGGAGGAGGGGCTGGAAAGCTGTCTGGCAGAGCAGGACCTGAGGGTGCTGGTCAACACCCGGCTGAACGTGAGCCAGCAATGTGCCGAGGTGGCCAAGAAGGCCCATGGCATCCTGGCCTGCACCAGGAATAGCGAGGCCAGCAGGAGATGGGAAGCGATCGTGCCCCTGTACTCGGCACGGGTGAGGCTGCACCTCGAGTACTGGCTTCAGTTTCGGGCCCCTCACTACTAGAAGGACATTGAGGTGCTGGAGCGTGTCCAGAGAAAGGCAACGAAGCTGGTCTAGAGAACAAGTCTTA
>WUAM01000431.1:18989614-19020237 GCA_024336885.1 Actenoides hombroni
TCACTACTAGAAGGACATTGAGGTGCTGGAGCGTGTCCAGAGAAAGGCAACGAAGCTGGTCTAGAGAACAAGTCTTACGAGGAGTGGCTGAGGGAATTGGGGTGGTTTAGCCTGGAGAAAAGGAGGCTCAGGGGAGACCTCATCACTCTGCACAACTGCCTGAGAGGCTGTAGCCGGGTGCGGGTCGGTCTCTCCTCCCAGGTAACAGGCGGTAGGACAGGAGGAAACAGCCTCAACCTGCACCAGGGGAGGTTTAGGTCGGACATCGGGAAGAATTTCTTCACCGAGAGGAGGGTCAAGCTCTGGAACGGGCTGTCCAAGGCAGGGGTAGAGTCCCCGTCCCGGGAGCTGTGCCCGGCACCGCGGGGCCCATCGGGCGAGCGCGGGGTACCGCTCGGGCCCCAGCACGGCCGAGGCCTCTCCCCACCAGCGCGTTGCAGTGCGCCGCCGCCAATCAGCACCCAGAGCTTGCCCGCGTGACACGGCCCTCCAGCCCCCACAGGGCAGTGGGCAGGGGCTTGAAGGGCGGACACGGCGGCCAGTCAGAGATCGGCGATTGGGGCTGCGGCCAATCGGCTGGGGCGGTAGCCGTGCCGTCGTTCGCAGCCTTCCTGCGGCGGCGGCCAATCAGCCTGCGGGTGGGCGGGGCACCAGGCGGAAGTGTCGTTGGGTGTGGGTCACCTCCGGGCCCGGGAAGGTGCGGACTGGGGGCTGCGGCCCGGGGGTGCCCCGGGGGTTCGGGGGGACCGTGGCAGGCGGGGGCCCGCCCTGTGGCGCTGGGGAGCGGGGCTCTGTTGTCTAAGGCGTCCTGTCCTCTGGGGCTTGGCGGGAAATCGGATCTCCGTGGGTGGGATGGGGGGGGCAGCGCGGCCCCTGTGGCGTGGGGAGTGGTGTTCTTCCCCCCGGGGTTCGGAGGCTGCGAGGGGAACCGTGTGGCTTGAGGTCCTGTCCCCCCGGTGGGAGCTGCTGGTGTCCTCTGGCTGACAGCCCCATGATGTTAGGGGAAGGAGGATCCCGTGAGTGGGGGGGCTGCCCTATGGGTAGGAAGGGATATAGAAATGAGGAAGAAGTGGGGGCCTGTAGCCGAGAGCTCCACGGCAGGTGAGGCCCTACGGCTGCGGGGCTGGAGCTGCAGGGGGGTGGCAGGCACTGGGCACGGGGGAAGTAAGTGCTCCTGAGCGATGCCCCATATGTTTTTATCTAAGGCACCTCCTGGCTTGGAGGCTGCCCTGCTGCAGGGACTCTGACTGGGTCACTGCTGCAGTGGGATGGGCCATGGGGATGCATCTGCCCCACACACTTCTTCCTTCTCCTACAGATGGCCCAGAGGCTTGTGCTCCGACAGCTCCTGTCCCTCACCCCTAGGACACTGCCCCCACAGGGCCCCCTGGCACCTCATGGCAGGGCCTTTCGTACATCAGCAGGCTGCAAGAGCACCTTCAATGTTCAGGATGGCAACGACTTCCAGGACCGGGTAGTGAACAACCCTAAACCCGTTGTGGTAGACTTCCATGCACAGTAAGTTTTCGCCTACGGCTCTTGTGCCCCTCTCTACAGTCACACATGCAGCTGTGTCCCGGCTGCTTTCCTGACTTGGTGGCACCCTGGGTGCAAGTATGCCTGAGGTCTTCCCAAGCTATGAAGCTGTGGACAGCCCTACTGGGTGTTTGGTGTTAAAATGTGCTTCTGCCCCTGTGGGGCAATCCATAGAGGTTTCACTTGTCAGATTGCACCGCTGTAGGTGTGGCTACACCCTGCAGGAGTGTAAAACACAAATGCTAAGAAGGTGTTCCTCAGGGTGACATAGCTCCACCTCCCAAGTGCTCTGGCCCGAGCATTGCATCATTTTGTAAAAGACACCTCAAGAGAAAGATCTGCTCTCTCCCCTTTTTAGCTTCCTGGATTAAAATGCCCTCTTAAAAACACTAAATTATGTTAATAGCTGTGGAAGAACACTGCTTCTGCAGTGCTATACCCCTGCACCATCACCTTGCGCCTTTCCTGTTTTATAGCTCTGCGTGCTCTTGAGGCAGTGCTCTTGACAGCAGATGCCTTTGGGTAATAATAACAGCCACGTGATACCAACAGCAGTGGTTGTCATTGATAAAAACGTTGTCGTCCTCTTGCCAGTAAAAATATTCCTAGATGTTATCTGCTGGATTAATGATACTGGTTATCTTTGTTTTCTCATGTATTTTCATAGCCCCACAGGGTTATCATGTGAGCCTGTTGCGCCTGATTCTGAGCAAACAGTATGAAACAGCCCGAAAACTTCTGCTCTAAATAGACCAAACTGACACAGGAAAATGAATGTTATTTGGGATCGAGGGAGGAAAGGGCAAATAATTGAAAGCCTGAAATGTGATACGAGGGAGGCTGAGGAGGAACAAAGTTTACCAGAGCTTCAGTTCTAGAAGAAAAGGGCCCTTAGAGCTTTAATTCGTGTTTTCCTTGGACTGAGTCAGTTCATAGCACCAATGCAGGGTGTGTTTTCCGTGTGGAGGGCCCTGCACAGTCTGCTGTTGAAGCACCCAGATTTGGAACAGGCAGCCTCTCTTAGAAGAGTTGTGATGCCTCTGCAAGTTTTGCAGCTAAAGGGGGATTTCTGTAAGCCCAGCAGTGAGTGTGGAGGGGAGGTCTGCAAGCTGATAGTTGGCCTAAGCCGAGCTGACCTCTGCACTCGCTCCAGGGCAGCTTTGTGGGCAGCAGGGTCACAGCTCTGAACCTGCGCACCAGCGAGCACGCAAAGCAGGGTAGGGATGAAGGGCTGGGAAGAGGGGGCAGGAGGACCACCGAGGCTGGCAGAGCTGACTGTGGTGTGATTGAAGTGACATCAAAAGCACCACGAGTGCTGAGTGGTGACCTCTCACTTCCGCTCAGCCCCCTCCCCGCCACCACACACACACGGAGAAAAAGCTGTGGCTCCAGGCTGGCTCTCAAATGGAATGGCAATGGTGGTAAAGTTACTGTCATGCCAGCAAGCCTTTCACTGCTGCTGCTGTGCTTGCCTCCTCTAATGTCCCCTCTCCTCTTTCTCCATCAGGTGGTGTGGCCCCTGCAAGATCCTAGGCCCCAGGTTAGAGAAGATGGTGGCTAAGCAGGAGGGGAAGGTGCTGATGGCCAAAGTGGACATTGACGATCACACAGACCTTGCTATAGAGTATGAGGTAGGAGCAAGAAGAGCACGGGCTTTCTTTTGCTGGTGGTGCAAAGAAGGTCTCTCCCAGGGGAGAGGTGTGCCTGCGTGGTAGCAGCATTGCTGGGGAGGGGAAGCCCAGTGCCTATGTGTTCCTGATCCCTTGGGTACTCGTTAGTAGGTGGATTTTGCCACTTGGCTCTCCTCCAGTTCTGCTGCTCGTGCTTAGCATCCCCACCTCTAATTCTGCAGAAAAGTGTCCTCTAAGCCTCACAGGCAGCTGTCAACATAAACATTTGGCTGGCCTCGAGGAGCCTGCAGCGTACACAGCGTTCTACTGCGTGCATGGGCTGCTGGGCTGCAGGGCAGGAGCATGAAGGAACAAGCCCCAGTCTGCTCTGCTCTTAAACGTGGTTCTTGGTGCAGCCAGCCCCTGCTCTCTTTCCCTTCCTCGCTCTTGAGATTTCATGCTGGATGATAATGTCCCATTCTTAAGCTGTAGCACAAGGAGAGACCGTGGGTTTTGTTTGGGTGAGTGGAAGCCAGGTCAGAGAGCACACACAAACAACAGCAGTATGTGCCCTGCTTTTGACAAGCGTTTCGGTGCTTACACTGGTGTCTTACACACCCCTTGGGTGCGTTCCCTGTACTGGCTTACTCCCAGGAAGGAGCAGAGCGATTGGAGAAGGCCACAGCTTTGGTTTACAATTTTGTTTGTTGGTTTGCTGGGGGTTTTTTTCGGGTTTTTTTTTTTCTCCTCAGTTTCAGTAATTAGGTAGTTTAAGAAACACAAAAACTTCTCTGACAACTGTGCTCGCCTTTGTCTCTCCTGGTAAACAACAACTCAATTTACGGAGTCAGGGCATCCTGCTGCTCTGCTTTACAGGGAAGAAAATGCTTCATTTTCACTTGCGTATCCCGTGGGTGGAGCTGCTCCCAGGGTGGAGGCCTGCACAGGAAGCACCTCAAGTTGCCCAGCAAAGTGTGAACCATCTCCTGAGCAAGCTGTCATTTTACTGAGCCTGGAGGAGACACTCCATGCCGCTCCCACACCCTGCCAAGCCAGAAGGAGAGGGAAGTGGAAACAGCATGTTCCCTCCCACTCCTTCCCAAGGCAACATTTCTGCCTGTATTGTGGTGGCACATCCACCCAGCTGGTGCCCACAAATGTGACTTGCAGCTTCCACAAGCTGAGCGTGACAGCCTCTGGCACTCCCCTGGTGCTCTCCTCGGTGGGGGTGTGCTGGCAGATACACCCCAGGCCAAGGAAGATTGCTGATGGCTCCTGAGCAGGGCTCTGATGGATACGTAGCTCAAGGGCACTGGGGAGAAGTTGAAGAGGGTGAGGCTGTTTCAGTGGTGGTCAGGAAGTGTGTAAATCCTAATAGATGCAGGTGAGGCTCTGGTAGCCACTACCCTAAGGAGAAAAGGAAAAGAGAATAGAGGTTATTATCTTAACACTTCTATTGTTCCAAGCCTTCCAGTAGATGGAATTAGCTGGGATTGCAAGAGGATAATCTCAGATGACTGGAAAATGGCAAGCAGAGCGTGTGCATGGGAAGAAAGGTATTTAAAGAGAGGCTGAAAGTTGCTGAGTTGTGCAGGTTTGATGACACACTGCGTGTGCTCTCCCAGCAGATGGGGAGTGAGCAGCTGTACGGCCTGCTGTGTGCATGTTTGTCTGCAGGGTCTGTCTGTCTTGAAGCTCTAGTAGCATAGGTGCAGGTGGGATTGAGGCTGCAGAGAAGGGCCAGCTTCCAGCAATTCCTCCTGGAGCCTTATGTGCAAACACGATGAAGTTTCTGTTTTGCAGGAAGGCCTGGGCATTGTCGCTGCGTCCCCTGCTCTCAGAGTGGTGTGTGTGTCTGGTTTTGATCATTGTCACTGTGGCTAAAACCCATCCTTAGGCAGTGTCGGTGAGTAGGATAGCTGCAAATGGGTCAAGGAGAATTTTTTTTTTTGATCTTCCTAGTGTGGGGCATCCTTTTCAAGGCAGAAGTTTCATTCATGTGCTGAGCACGTGCTCGGTTCCCCTTAGTTTTCTGGGAAGTTGCCACATAAGATGATGTGAACATAAGGAAGGGCTGATGGGAAGACACCAAGTCAAGATCAAAGAGGGACCAAAGGTAGTGTTTGGGAGAGGTCAGGGAAGCCAAAGGTGGTAAAGCTCTTCCGTTGGGGATCAGATATCCACAAGCTGACAAAGTTTTTGCTTTGGGGGGGTTTCAACATCCACGCCACCCTCACAACTCCTCCGCTCGCTGCCAGGAAGTCTCCTTCCATCCGTGTTTATTCCCCTGCCCACGCACGCAGCCCCCGGCTTGCCGCCCAATTGCACCACGTCCTCTTCGGCAGCCTCCTTGGCGCAGGGGAAAGGCCGGGTGAGGGGGAGGGACCCCCTGGAAGAGCTGAGGAATGCCGGCGCATTCCTTCACACGCTGCTGTCTGCCCTTGGCTCCCGGACAGCCCGGCTTTGCACGCAGCGCGGACGCGTTTCCTGCCGCTGGAAACGTCCCTGGCGCCCTTTCCCGTCCAGTTATGCCCAGCACAGAAGTTCTTTCTCTGGGGATTCCTCCTTTTATCCAATACCTTTCATCTCTGGTTGTGGCCTTTCTCTGCTGTTCCAGCCTGCTCCTGACCTCTCGCCCCGAGAGCAGAAAGGGAGAAGTAATGCTTTTGTTTCATCCGCTGTCTCTTAAAATTCTTTAGATTCATCTCTTGCCTTGGCCCGTTGCCAGCGCGTGTGGCCGCTGGGAAAGGGCAGCGCAGGAGAGCACCTGGATACAGGGACAGTTGTTCATCAGCAAAGCTCTGTCCTGTGTTACAGCTCCTTCTGAAACCTGGGTGAAATCCTTCCCCCTGCATCCGAGTTTGTGTAAGAACCCCAGTTTCAGATGGGAGAGAATTCCTTCAGTGTGGATGCTGCCAGGAATAGTCTGGATGGCCGCGTTTATTTATCTGTGTGGTCAGCGCTGATCAAAAGCAGCCTGACTTTTTCTCTAGAAATGCTCTTGAGGGGGAGGAGGGTTTATTTAGGTTCAGTGCAGATGACACCCCCCCAAAAAAAAAGAAGGGAAACAAAAAAATGGATCTCAACTTTGCATTCTAGAAATTCCCATGGGATTTGCTTCTCAAGCAGCAAAACAAAGTACACGCTCAGTTAACTTGCTGCAGCTAGCAGGAAGGAAGCTGTCAAAAGCATCGTGTTTTCTGGGCAGAGGCAAGTTGCTCAGTCCTCCTAGTTCTTGCCCAGCTCTGCAGCACCAGCCCCAGACCTGCCACACGTTCTCAGGATTTACTCACCAGCACAAATTGGGGAAGAGATGGAGGGATCGGGGTCGTGTGAAGCTCCTGGGTGTGCTGGGTGACATGCAGAGCCCTGTAACTCAGCGTTAGCCGCTCCTCTGTAGCGCTTAGAAGAGTCACCCCTTCCTCACCTGGGCTGTCAGGGCCAGGTGCTTGTTGTCGCTGGTTGGGCACACTGGTTTTTTGGATGGAGCTGAGGCAACCCCGGTCGTAATTAACCCCCTTTGCAAACCAGAGGGAAGCTCAGTGGAACTTTGCCCTACTCGGGGAGGGAGAGACCAGCTGAGTGCAGTGCTGGTACCATCCTTTCTCACCCCTAAAACCCCAAGAGAGCACGTTGGCAGCACCATGGGCGGTGCTGGGGCCCGGGCCCCACGGACCCGCTCCCACCAGTCACTAGGAGGAGCTGAAGATCGTGCGTTGCAGCGGCCCCAGCGGCCCGGGCCCTGCAGATGGGACTGCACAGGCCCCGGAGGACAGACAAACTGCGAGGAGCCACGCTGGAGCGGAGCGGCCAGCTGGGACCGGGTGGGAAGGGAAGCACAAAATGTCTCTTTCATCTCGGGCTCCCGATGGGAGACAAGCCAACCCTCTGGCAGGATTCCCGAGCAAGGATTTGCAGATCCTGGCTGGCAGCGGGGCTGGCAGCGCATGCGGAAAGGCCCTTCAGGCTGGCAGGGAGGCAGCAGGGGACATAAGGACAAGCCACGTTTCTGGGGGTGGGAGCATCTTTGCAGAGCTGTGGGGTCAAAACCACAACCAGATCTCTCTGCTGCTGCAGCTCCTTGAGCTCTGGCTGCTCCTTCTCTCGATCACATCCCTGGGGTCTCTTCTGTCGCCGGCAAGTCCATGGGGAGAGTTGTCATTTCCACTGCTGTTTTCTTGGAGAATTCCCAGAAAACTTTGTTCTGAGCTAAAAAAGCAACACCCGGAGCAGCACAGCTGCTTGCTGGCTCTGGTCAGAGGGACTTTTTCGCTTCTTACCTAATCCCCATCAGGGATCTGCAGTGGGCAGCCACCGGTGTGTGACCAGCTAAACCACTGAAAATGAGAGCAGAAAATGGAAGATGAGTTGGAGGGGGTTGTCATTACTGTGAAATCTGCCTGTGGAGTGATGGGTGGAGGGGACTCTCCTCCAGCTGCAGTCCTGTCTGGAGCAGAACACAGGTTCAGTCTGATACCACCCTGGCTATAAAATGTCCAAAGGTCATCATATCTGTAGAGGTGTCCTGGTGAAAGGCTGGGTTTGTTTGCTTATGATAGGACAAAAGGGAAGGAGAAGAGGAATTTATACTGGAGAGAGGGAGAAAGAGCTTTGCTTTGTTTTTATATTAGCTTTGGTTTTGTCTTTAAAATGTTGGGTTTTATTTAAACTTGAAATGCTGCTGAGCCTTGACTTCAGCAGTGCAACCTTAAAGTCAGTGAAGAGATGGGACCACAAGGAGAGGAGGAACATGGAGTCCCACATGGTCTGTGTTTTGTGAGCAGACACGTTACCCTTGAGAAGCGTATGCTTAGCTCCCTTGTAGCCGCTTCTTCTGCAGAGCTCCCTTTGGTGCCCGGGTGCAGCTGGGCTCCCCGCAGCCTCTGCTCACTTGTGTCTCCCCGTTTCTCTTGCCCCCAGGTGTCAGCAGTGCCAACCGTGCTGGCGATGAAGAACGGAGATGTTGTGGATAAGTTTGTGGGGATAAAGGATGAGGATCAGCTGGAGGCATTCCTCAAGAAACTCATCGGAGCCTGAAGTAAAAAGGTGGCTGTGCCTCTGCCTCTGGACACATCCATGCTGCGCATTCCTTGCCTGGGAGAGCTGAGGGGCACGTGAACTGCCTACCTTGTACAATCTGGGGTTTTCTTCAGGTTTGGGGTTTTCAGGAGATGGACAGTGTTGTAACCCTTCCCTCCCACCCCCCTGCTCTTGAGCAGCAGTAGTTCTAAAGGGCGCTGAGAGGCAGGGCTGCTTATTCTCAACATGGGGAATGCAGCTGGAATTAGAAGCCTGTGTTTATCAGCGAAGAGCTGACGTGTGGAGCTGCTGCTGAGTTAAGAGGAGGAATGTTTTTCTTTTTGCCTAGCATCTGATAGCCCAGAGCAGAGGGCAGCTGCTCCCTGCGAGATGTGGGTACATACCTGCCCTGGGTGGGTTTGTTTAAAGCTGAGAATGCCTCTGGCTTGCCTGTGAAACCTGTCTCTTTGTCCCTCTGTCCTCATGTCGCTGGGATGGGTACAACTCCTCCACAAATCCATGGGTTCCCATCGTAATTTTATAAGAGTAAATATAACTATTTTATGGATCTCCTTTTGTAGGTCTGTAATGAAGAGAACTTTATCAGTCATTGCTGTCTAGCTGGAGAATAAAACTTGATTCTCAGAAATCACGGGGAAGTCCCTTGTCTGTCCAGAGAGGTGGGAGGCAAGTAGCAGCAGCACAGTGGCTGGTTTCTACTGATGGGTTGGGAGAGCACAGGTTACAGCTTGACCCCTACTAAAAGGTAATGTGCCAAACCCCAAACAAATGGATTACTTTCGTGGGGCTTTCAGTGCCTCTTCCAGGACACCCTTTGGGTGCTGCTGGATCCAGGATGCCAGAGGACTCTCTTCCTGTGTGCAGAGAAGCAGCACACAAGGCACCTGAGCTGTGCTCACTATCCCCATCCTTTTCTCACTCCTTTCCTGCCCGAGGAGCCCAAGAGCCTCCCTCTCCCTTGCCTGAAGGGTTAAATCTGCTCACACAGGTGAGCCCTGCCACTAGGAAACCTTGACTTTAACTGCCCTGACCTTTAGACTAAGGAAAGCAGTGTTGTGCTTGTATCACAAGCAGCCTCTAGCCTTTCCCATCTCTTCCTCCTCTCCATTATGGACTGTTTCCAGTTAACCTGGCTTCATAGTGCTCCCAGCCTCCTCGTGTGCTTGTAGGCAGAGTACAGTACCAGGGCTGATGGCCACTGTAATGCTTAATTCCAGTTTGCTTATCTAAGCTGTATGAGAACATTGTAAGCACTTAAAAACTGTGTACAAGCTGGGGTGGTTTTTTTGTTTGTTTTGGTATTTGTGGTGTTGTTTTTTTTTCTCCCAGCTTCTGTTTCCTTCACTCACTCTTAACTCTGCTTTGGCTCTGCTCCATTTCACCTCCCTGGCATAAGTTGTTACGAGCAGCGAGGCAATTTTTTTTCTGCACCTTTGCAGTAGCAATTTATGACCTTTGAAGGAGCAGGGGAGTGGTTATCCAGAGGTTGTGTGTCCTGCTGAAACCACAGTGCTGGAGATGTCAGTGTTTCCACCGCCCCTGGGGCCTGGGCAGCAGCAGAAGGTGGTGGTGCTGGTCCCCCGAGATGGATACTTCTCCATCTGGGCAGGGCTGATTTCACCTCCGGCATGTTGCTAGAGGTGATGTCACTTGGAGGTAATTGGGTAAAGAATGGTTGATCAGTTACGATCAGTAAAAACCGGGATTTTATGTTATTTGGGAGACCACAGAAGTTCTGCTGCTCGTGTCCAGCTTACGGCTCGGGCTGGGCAATTTGCCCTGCAGTTTCTGTGTTCCTGCTCTGTAAACACTTCTAGTAAAGACTGTCTCCATTTTCCTGCACGAGCAGGAAAAGTAGGGGAACAGCGTCATATACCCAACAATAATCAACTTTCATGCTTCACCATCCTACAGAACAGGAAAAAACACAGTGACTTTGCATTGTGTAATTAAGGAGCAGTATAAATTAGCTGTTTTATCACTTCCTTCTAAGGAAAAGTGGAGCTGAGGTGGCATTCAGCTGTTAAAGTGCCATCACGCTTTAGGGTACATTATGTGAAAGCCACGAGTGTTCTTTTGAGATAAATACTGAAGACCCACATAGGTGGTGCCCCGTGGAAATCCTTTGGAAACAGCCTAACACAGGGAGGGGAGGAGGACAAGGGGTTTGAGGGCAGCTTGAGATTCCCCGAGGGCTTTGCACAGAGGACACGACTCAAAGCATGAGGCTTGTTTTCTGTGGCA
Source organism: Actenoides hombroni (assembly GCA_024336885.1). NCBI lineage: Eukaryota > Metazoa > Chordata > Aves > Coraciiformes > Alcedinidae > Actenoides > Actenoides hombroni. The sequence goes on from WUAM01000431.1 coordinate 19,000,045, forward strand.
GGCTCTTAATTCAGCTCTCATTTGCTGGCTGCTGGGGGAGGCTTCAGGGATTCCCGCAGCTACTGTTAATAACAGAGGAGGTGCGAGTGGGAAGCGCTACCAGCAGTGTGTTTATGTAGCGGTTAAAAGGTGTTGCAGAGCAATTATCACGGCACCTGAATGTGATGTTGGGTCTTTCCCGAGAGAAGAAAGCTGAAGCAAGAGGTAATTCCTCGGCACTAGCTGGTTTTTCCCGTGTCAGCTGGAAAAATGTTTCCTCTCTGCTCGCTCCAGCAGGGATGTAGTTGGTTTCCCCTTTTGGAATTAAGCACATTGAATGTTCCTCTGATCTGTTAAGCATTTGCTCTATCTTGCCCAAGCTTGCCTACGTTACAGCAGCTTTCTCAGCTTCTAGTGTTCCTGGTTGCTGTTTTAAGAGGCCATAGTAGTCAGTGCCTTCTCAAGGGAAGCAAAGCTCAGCTAAACCCGATTCTCCCTTCCCAGGTATGTGCTGAGCCCAACACCGAGATCCACCCCCCCTAAAGGTCAGGCACAGTGCTTCTGTCCTCAGAGTCTTGTCCAAGGCACCCGATTCCAGGCAAGCGGAGGTTTTCCGTTCGTTTATGTTGGCTTTACACTTGTGTCAAGCCCTAACGCAGCTGCTTCTTTCCCCAAGATGTTTGTGCCTGCCTGCTGAACTCCACCGTAACCTCCAGGTGCTCTGGGCCACCGCGAATGCTGGCAAGGAGGCAGAGCTGCGCTACCTTCTCTGCTAGGGGTGCTACCTCAAGACCAGCTTGAAGTGCTTGTAGGGGATGGGAAATTCAGGTTGCCTGGCTTGCAGCACACAGGAGGCCGTCTACACGTGGTGCCCTACGGCTTTGAAGGGGACAGTTTTGGCCACCTTTCGCTCCAATGAGATCTGGCCTCAGCAGCCCAGCCACCCAGCATTGACTGTAAATCCGTTGCTTTATCAGCGTATTATATGATTCCTCCCGTGCAAAGAACAAAACAAAGACCAGCTCTGCGTCAACAGGGAAACGGCCGGCACTGATGCTGCTCTAGGCAACGCCTTGCACCAGCCCGGCCAGGCCATTTTCCCTGACAGTTTATCACTTTGAGCTTCGCCCCCCCCCCCCCAGTTTTCTCAACTAAATCATGACAGGATTTGGACAGGGTGGGCAGTTAAATTCTCCAACCCTGCAGGGCCGTTAGCAGCAACGTTAAGCTCCGCGCTGTTCCAAACTGTTGCTGCATTGCCTTAGGTGCTCGCTGTGAGTTTCGGCTTCCTGCAAGTTAAAGAGTAACAGTTTGCGCAGCTGCGGTATCTGAGGCAATAAAAAGATAAGATAAAACTACCCCAGGCTTGACTTCCAGATTAAAACCAAACAAGAGCGCCTGTTACACAGTCGTGTCCTCAGTACCTGCCCCTGCAAGCCACCCGGGCTTGAGTCCATCACCACGCACAGGCACTTTTCTGCTGCTCTTCTCGGGGATGTGGGGTGCGCTTTTGAGCTTCATGGTTTCTCTGCCTCTGCAGCTTTAACTTTGGCAACACTTTCCCTCTGAAAACCTTTCTCAGGCGAAAAACGGAGGCTGCAACTCGCAGTGAGAGTGGTAGCCACAGGCTGGGTGCGATGCTGGAGGAGGGTGCTGTGCTGATTTGTGCCTGGGTGTTTCTTAACTCAGCGTGCATTCCTCCATCCTTCCCAGGAGCAGCAGGGGAACCCGCAAATTTCTTACACCCAGAGGAGACAAACGGGTGGAAAATGGAGACTTCCAGGGAAAGCGTGAAAATGTGACACCCCACATCCCAGGGGAGATGGGGCAAGGAGAAACCCTGTGGCTGCCTTCCTGGTGGGACAAGGTCCCTGCCAGGCAGTGAGATGAGGGTCCTGTGAGGAGAGGCCAGAGCTGCTCATGCCCCGTGGGTGGAGGAGAGCAGACAGCTGCAGGCGACAGGGCAGCACCCAACCTCCCGCCGGCTCACATTAACTTCCCAGACCCTCGTAATCCAAACAGCAGCAGCTTCTGTGAAGCAATGTCCATGCACATATATATGTTTTTATCCACTCGCATACTCTTGTTCTCTTGTTGAGGACAAGTGCCAGGAGCTTCTGGGACTCACAGATGTCCCCAGCAGCTGTAGCTGCTGACAGAAGAGAACAGTAGCCAGCCAGCCAGCTTGCTCTTCCACTCGAGGGAAGGCTGAGCTCCCAGTACCCTTCTTGGCACATGGTACTCATCCCTCTGCCGCTGAAGGCACCCCAGCTCCACTTCTCCTATGAGCGGAGGAGTGGTTGAGCAATACCGAAAACCAGGAAATTTTTACAGTGAAAAGTCCTCAGAAACATCCACTTCAAGTTGTCCAGAGGATACAAAACACACTAGATGTTTCAGTGTTTTCCAGAGCTGATGGTGGTCTTCAGCCACCCACATGGCTGCAACTCCTCCATGCCGGTCCCACGCAGCTGGCAGCGAGAGGGTGTTTGCCCCGGCTGGCTCTGCACCCAGAGCTTCACAGCCTTGGGACAGAGAGGAGCTGCATCTCCTGAGATTGCTTTCTTGCTCCATCACGAGGCACTAACGCTTCCCCACCGGGCCCATAGCTGCGAGCGCAGGGACTGCACAGCTCCTTTCCTTGCAGGTGGCTTTAGCCATAGGGCCAGGAAGTGCCCTGTGCCCAGGTAATGAATGCCCTGGGCCTGGCAAGCGCAGTGTCCGCGATGGAGATGGAGGAGATGGAGATGAAGATGGAGATGATGGAGATGGAGACGGAGTGCTGTACTGCGTGCAAGCCCCGGCACAGCCGCCGGTACTTTTATGACATCATTTTGCTTTAATCTGGCTTTTAAAGTAAATTGTCAAAGATCTTTCTGTTCACTGGGATACTTTTTCTTCCTTTTTTCTGTGTGTGTGCGTTTTTCGTTTGTTTTGGTTTGGGCTTTGTTTTTTTTATTGGTGGTGGTGGTTTTGTGGGGGGTTTTTTGACTCCAAGTTTCATCTTTCAAAGCTTGGCTAGTTTTGAACGATGCTGAAAACCCCCATTTGCAGTGGCTTTCTGTTCCGTGCCGGTATTGTTCTGGCAAAAGTGGTTGTTTTCTTTTTGTCCTGGCATAGCTCAGGAGTGACTGCATGGTCTGAGCTCAGCCTTTCTAAAAATAGTCACCCACGAGGAGAGATCCAGCATGGCAGTGTTCAGACCCTGAGAGGAACACTTTGGAAAGGTGCAAAGGTCTGAAAAAGAAGCCGGTGGCAGCTTCGTGCCAGCTCTGGGCGCTGTAAGCCCTGGAGCTGCAAGGTGTGGCATGCAGAGAGGATCTGCAGAGGACTGTGGGTCCCTCTGGGGTGACAGGACCCAGGTACAGGGGAAGTCCACACGGGACCAGCAAAACTAGCCGAGAGGAAATACTGTCTGTGGGAAGGCTGTTGAGTGACTCAGAAGTCATAAAGAAAAGCACTTCTTGCTGCTTGGAGAAGCAGCAAGGCTGAACAATGAGCGTGCTCCTCACCAGAGGCTGGTCTTCGTAACCACATCCTCTTGTTGGAGCCTGAGAGGCAGCTCTGGGGGAAGGGAGGATGGCAGGGACTGAGCAGAGCAGAGATCAGGCATATGACAAATTGCAGGAAAGCATGTGGGACCTCCTTTTTGTCCTTCCACTGGCTGATTGCAGGAAGCTCCCCAGGTGATGGCTTTAGCAGCTGCTGGGACAGGAGACCTTATTGTTCTGCACTTTTATTTAGAGCCATGCCAGGTTTTGGCAGGAAGCTACAAGACAAAACCCTCACATTCTTCTTTCTCACTCGCCAGGTTTGCTCTCAGGGGGCTGATACTTCATCTTGGCTTTTGCAGCTTAGCTCACCACCTGAAGAGGTCCAGTTTCCCCTTCCCAAGCCAGGCTGGGTTCGGTGGGCTTTGCACTAAGATCCTGGCAGGAGCATGGGGACTTTTCATAGAGCTTGGGCAATATCAAAGGTTGCTGCTGTCCTGCCTGCCACTGCATTTCTCATGCTAAATTACACAGTCACCCAGCACATCAAACCCCTTGTATCTGTCTGGGCCATGTTTAGTTCCCGTTCCCCTTTCCTGGCCTTGGGCTCAAGTTCTCTTCTCAGTTTGGGTTTTCTTGGTGATACTCAGAGGAAGCACATTTGGGGTTTTCTGTACTGTCTGGTGTTGCACAGGAAGGCAGAAACTGGCAGCACCTTTGAGATGAAAGGATGTGAGAACATGAGGGACCCATCACTTCTGGTCTCACTGTAGCTTGCAGCACAGAAACTGGCAGCATGTGGCCATGTCTGCAAGCAAACTCCTCAGGTTGCTGTCATCTCCCTGTTCTGCTGCTCTCCTGAAATGCTGTGCCTCCCTGTGACATTGTGCCCAGGCCATGGTAGGCAGCAGCACATGGCTGACCCAAGGGCATGTTTTCCAGCCTTATCTTCTCCAGCCTGAAGCCAGAGGCACAGCAGCTTAGCTCTGCCAGGCTTAAATCCTGAGCCTTGTTCCACTGCCTCCTTTTTTTTTCCCTCTGTGGAATTTTATACCAAGGCTAGGAATGATGGTCACATCCCCTCCAGGCATCAACAGGCTGCAGCATTTCCAGCAAGGGCAGCCACGCGTCGAAGGCTGCCGGCAGCAAATCCCCCCACCACGGGGCTGATGGGACAGGCAGGTTGGTGTGTCACCAGCTCTGATAAGGGGTGTCAGACAGGGTTTTCAACGGAGCAGATGTGCCCAGTGTTGCAATCTCACCTGGAGAGCACCTGGCTGCAGTTCAGCCCCCACCACGTTCACCTGCACCCATGATCTCATGAAGTTTTGCAAGCACCGGCTGGGTACAGCCAGCTCATTGTGGGGAAGATGCGGGGAAGGCGCAGAGCCCGGGGTGATTCAGTCGGGGAGCCTCTCTCCCAGATGACTCAGGTGTAATTCCAGCATCTCCGTGCCCTGCTGCGGAGAGGGATACATCTACAAATTGCAGGAGCCCTCAGAAACTGGGTCTCCCTGGCTCTGCTGCCCCTTTGCCCCCTCCAGCCCAGCATCCCAGCCAAAGCTGGCTCCTGCCGTGGTTTCTCCCTCTCTGCAGTGATGCTGCACACAAACAGCTGCATCACGTCAGCCCGACGGGCTGCGCTGCCCTCAGAGATGACCTGATTCCCGGCAGCAGGGATGGAGCTGCCAATGTACAGCTCCCTAGGCTGAGGGGACGGCAGTGGATGGCCCAACCACGTTCCGGAGACCTCGCTGTGCATCTCATCCCTGTCTCCCACCAACATCATGTCTCCTGGTGACTTCTCTTGCCACACAGCAATACGAGTGGCGCCCAGGGTGCTTAAATCTGTAACCCCTGATTTGCAGAAAGGGTGAATGGGCTTTGCCCGGGCAAGAGGCTTGAGGGATGACTGCCAGCACTGTTGGCAGTTTGGAAAGCCATGGCTGGAAAAAGAGTCTGCCCTGGAAAAAGAGTCTGCAAAGGCAGAGAACTTGCAAATGGTGCCCACACGCAGATGAAGGAGGGGTGGCCTCCAGCCGTCACCCACAGACACCTATCAGCAGCCCCATGAGCTCGGTCTGGGGGCAGTAGGAAATGAAATGCCACCTCCCAGGGCATTCTTCTGCCCCGTTTCTGCTCTGCCCTTCCTCGCACCAGGGCAGGGGGATGGGACAGGAAGGCCCTCATTATTCAGGGCTTGCTAATTAGATGGGAATGTTATCTCCAGCCCAGATGTCAGCTCTGACCTCCCTCTGACCTTCTGGAAATCAAAACAGATGCAACTCTGTCTGTTTTAAAAGAATAAAAATAAGCGTTTGGGGTGCAGCAGGAAAACCTGACCCAGGAGTACAGCTGGGGAGAGAGGAGGGCACGCAACCAGATAAGCCTGGTGAGACATGCCAGGCTGCAGATCTGGAACAAGCCACCCTGCCCTGGGCAGAAAACAAAGTACCATGGCTTACAGTGGCTGTGCACATATTTTAGGCCCTCTAACCTACATCCAGTGAAGGTAGCGCAGACACGACATATCACTCCACCCCAGCTGGCACCAGTAGGTCCAGAGATGCAACGGATGGGAAAGGTCAGCTGAGTTTGTATTTTACCTCCCTGCCTTTCTTTGGGATTTACCAAAGGGTCTTAAAAGACATTGATCCCTGGAATGAGCTCTGCCTTTCAAACCTTTTAAAGCTGAGCGGCACACTCAGCCGGCTGTGCGGATGCCCTGTCATGTCCATGACCTCATATTTAACACCTCATACCCTTCTGGTGCATTTCCCCCACGCACTGCCTGGAGCTCATCTCAGCTTTCCCCATTTCCCGTCTTTTATGAAGTCTTCAGGAGGGATTGCTCGTCACACTGCAAACCCTGATACTGCAATAAGCCCTGCTGATCTGCACTGGCATGCCGTTTTGCCTGCCATTATCCCCAAGACAGCAAGCGGGTAAAAGTTTTGAGGTCTCCCTTCTCACCTGCTTCCTTTAAAATCATCTGCTGGCTCACTGAGTAATGAGTGTTCATTTTCATGCTCTGAAGATTATGCCTCACGTTATGACATCACCAGTAGTGATGCATTGCCCTCTGGCAACATCACCAGTGCTGAACATGATTTCTGTTGTCTTCCCAGTCCTAGCTGCTGCCTGGTACACCCTGTCTCCTCGAGCTTCAGGGTTACTGAAGCAGAGTAATAGCTGAGAGGTGAGTAATCCAGAAGCTACCTGACCAGATTTAGACGTGACTGTAAACATCTTCTCCAATAACAACAGGAAGAGCGACCTGTGACTGCAAAGGTGTAGAGCTGCTGAAGGAGAAGGATGATGCACAGATGTCCCCGGGCACACGTATGGAGAGCATTCATGCAGCGTACCTGCAGTGCAGCTCCGCTCACAGAAACCAGCACAGCTCCCTGGACTGGAGTGAATTTGCACCCTTTTTTTAATGACCCCAACTTCTGAGCCAATATTTACACGATGGGCGGACGCACCGACTCCCTGTGTGATGCTGTGCACACGCACTGACACGTGCTGCTACTGCGCGTGCACACCCAGACAAATGCACTGGTGGAGTACTTGTGCTGTTACCAGTAGGCAGAGGCACCTGCTCTCCCCCAGAAGGTGAGACAGACACTTCCTCAGGCTGCTTCAGGATGGTCCTGTACATTTGCAAAAGGGACATTAGCAAACTGGAGCAACTGCAGTGAAAGGGCACGAAGCTGGCCAGGCAGATGGACCATCTGAAACACGAGCAGGGGCTGAGGGAGCTGGCTTGGCTTGCAAAGGGAGGAGAAGGCTTGTGAGGGGGGCTATCTAACCGCTGTCACCTACTACCTGAATGGGGGTGATGCAGAAGCCAGATTGCCAGAGGTGCTTGGTGGAAGGACAAGGCAAGAACAGAGATTGTGGATTTGCCATCCTTACAGATTTTCAAAACCCATCTGGATATGGCCCTGGGCTCCCTGATCTAACCCGATGTTTGGTCCTGCTCCAAGCAGGTGGTTGGATTGGACACCTCCAAAACTGCCTCCTACACTAAATGGTGCTGTCATTTTGGTAACCAATCCTACATGCTTGGCAACAGATATTCCTTAATTCAGATAACAATTGCAACTACTTGCATGTGGGATGCTATAACAATGCCTATGACCAGCCATGCAGCTGGAGTAAATTCATTCATGGTATCACTGGAAAGGCAGCTTTCTGGCCTCTCCTGGGCTGCAATTCCCTCATAGTTTCTGGCCAGTTTCTATCTGGCTGCCCATGACCGTGCATTTCCAGCACCTCTCTCACACCCAGGCAAGTCAAATGGACCAAGGCAATGATCAAGCTGGAAATTTCTCTCTTTCTTTTGGTTCAAGTTGTTTTCGAGCTGAATCAGCTGGTTGTGTCATCTGGGACTGACAGTGGGAGTGTGAAGATCAGAGGAGAGCATGGAACAGCCTCCCCTTCAGTAGCTGCTCAGACTTGGGTTGGCTTCGCACAGTTGTCTAGCCCTGACCCTTGTGAGGCTGAGGAAGAACATGATGTTCCACCCTTGCAGCTGAACCTTGATCACGTCACTCATCCCAGGGGAAAAGGTGCACAGTGTCTCCTTCCAGAGCCACAGCCAGCCTGCAAGCAGTGAAAGGGTGGCTATTGTGCTAAGCTCGGGAGAGGTGGGGATCTCCTGAAATCACTTCATCTGTGAACCACTCCCACAGCTCCTGCTCCCCTTGGTTCTCAAAATATGTGGCTTGAGAACTACAAAAACCCTGTGTGGCAGGCCAGGTCATTGCATCTAGCAGTTCATACACCTCTCTGCAAATTTGGGTGTCTGACAACTGGTAAGCCAGTGTGCTAGCACCTAGCCCGCTCAACCCTGCGTTTCCGCAGCTTGAACGTAGCTACGACTACAAGACGTATATTCTAGAGGAAGCTCTCAGCGCCTGCTTCCTCTCTTATAAAACAGAGCTAACTGCCCCCTGGAGTGCTAAATATGACTGGTTTGGGTAAAGATTGCCAAGGGCTGGCACTCAGCACATGCTTTGGCCTCTAGAAGGCCAGCCTTCTGTAGATCATAAACTGCATGGCTAATCCCTGCCTCCCGCCTGCTGCTCCTTCCCAAAACCCACCCGTGTTCGCAGAAGGAGGTGGGTGCTGTGACAACTTTTTTTTTTTATTATTATTATTATTCTTCCTTCTACAGACTGGCAGCAGGCCCAAAAACAGAGTTACAGCCTGAATCCCCCCTCCCTGTACCCCCCTCCCTATCCCAGCCACCACACGCATGGGGCTTAACTTTTCATGTCCTTGGTTTAATGAACTTGTGTCAGGAATTTTATGTGCATAGCAACCTTATCTGATGACAGTGACATTTTTAGCATGTTTATGTTCGGTTTTATTTGCAACCAGCTTCCAGGGTAGTTCAGCTGGGTGGATTAGATGGGGTTGAAATGTGTAAGAACCCAACGTGCACTCTGGCAGTTCAGCCAGAAATGCCGGGGAGGCTCCAAAGCACATCCAGAGGCAGAAGGATCGCCAAGGGAGTTCGTGCACCAGATCTGCCAGCTGCAGCCTTTCACACACTCGCTAGTGTTTGACACGGGGGAGGGGGGGGGCGAAGGGAGGGCTGTTTGTTTTTCCTTTCTTTTTTTTCTTCCGGTTCTCAGTATTATCACAACCAGCTGGGAATAGGTTTCCCACGTTGGATGCAGGCGATTCAACAACCCAGTGGTCCCAGATCCCCACAACGTTACCAAGGCAGACGTTACCGCTTCACCGCAGCTCCAGCTTGTAGGAGGTACGGGGGTGACAGGGAAGGGAGCCGGGGCGTTTTTTGTAGTTTTGAAATTTGAACAGCTGGATTCAGCGAGGGTTCCCAGGGTTTTTCCCGGGAAGGAGGTCAGCGGCTTGTGCAGGCAGCCAGCCTGGGAGCAAGCATCGGGAGTGCCCCTTGAGGCTCCACCTCCGCAGCTCTGCCTCGGTCCGAGCGCTCTTGCCCATATAAGGCTGCGGTTGTCGCAAAGAAAAAGAGCCAGAAATAGCTGGGTGATCGTTACCTGCCTCGCTCTTTCCCAAGTCAGGCTCTTCCTGCCTCCCCCTTCCAGCGCTCCCCTCCCCATTCCAGCTCCAGAAAGGCAGCTTTTCCCCATGTCTTTGCTCGTGGATGTGCAAGCCCGGGCCACCAGGTCCAGCTTCTCCAGGTGCTCTGCCCTGCCTGACTCCTTGCCTTGGACTGCTCAGAGTGTAGAAAGCCTCCTGCCTGACACTATTCACTGGCTTCACAAAGTGCTGCGGGAGGGCAGCTCTGGCTTCCAAGTCTATATGCCTTTCTTCAACAGCTCATGGGCCAAGAGTTTTCTTAAGTTGAAGGGTGGCATTTTCATGCTTCAGCTGAGAGAGTACGCACAAGGGAAGGTGGACGAGGAGAAAGGAACACAGCACAGCAGGGCAAAATGGACACTAGCAGAGATGGTAAACGGCCCTATACATGAGATTTCTGCTTGCTTCTATTCCAGGGTGTGAGATCCCGCAGGAGAAGATGCATCCAGGCAGGGGACCGCGTGACAGGGAAGGAGCTGTGCTGACCAGCGTGTAGGCTGGGATTGCACCACCTTGCTGAGCTTGGCCCTAATGCCATAACATGGCTGTGGCACTTCTTCTGCGGGGTCCCCTGCCCCCTACACAGCCTCTGGGAACCTGAGGCAGATGGGGACACCGAGTTGGGGAGGCTGAGCTGTGCCATGCAGCCCCTGCTGTTGGTGTCAAGGGAGGAGGCTGTCTTCAGGGTCTTATGCTTAGCATCTGAGCCTTCAAGTGGCCACCTTCCCCATCTTTTTTTCCCTAGGAAAATGATCTTCTGAGGGCATATCTCTCTTTCTGAGATGCAGTTGTGTTCCTATGAGGAATACTTAAAGGCAGAGGAGACCTTGCTGTCTCCTGGAAGGAGAAGCTTATCATGACAAGGAAGACACTGTGGGCTGAGCAGCAGGAAAGTCCTAGACCAGGACTTTGGTCAGGAGACCAAAATAAGTGCTGTCAGGAGACTTAGTGTATCTGTCAGGCAATTATTTGCCTATTTCCTGATGTGGCTGAGTTTCACTCTTTCCCCCCGTCTCGCTTTTTCTCTAAGTAATGAAGCAATTCATTGTCAGTGCATATTTTAAACATTGCCTCTCTTGGTTCCTGTCTTAGACCCAGCACACACTTCCCAAAAGTTTCCTGTGGGCCTCAGCTACAGCAGTTTAAACATTTTCCATTGCACATGAAGCAGCTCTGTGCTGCCATGGAGCCCTTGGTTCCCTGACTTGCCTGGTCAGTCAGGGTAGCATCCTGTACCCAGCTCCTGCCTGGGACTGGCTGCAGGCATTGGGGCCATTCTCAACCTTTCTGCACTTTTGATTGCTCTCTCACACTGAGTTTGTCTGGTCTGTTTGAGCTGGAAAGCTCTTTGGGGAAAGCAACAGGAGCTGATTGTGGCTTGAGAATCAGTCTGTGCTGCTGCAACGCAGTCAGAAAGGAGGACTGTGGTTTAAGGTGCAGCAATAAAGAGGGGAATGCCTATCTTTGCTAGGTATATTCACTTCACTGTCCTTGGCTTCTGCCAGAGAGGAGAGGCAAGGTGGTTCTCAATGAGAACTGCTATGCTTAGCAAACTGCCACTGAGAATTGTGGATTTTCCCCTAGACAGTCTCTTCCAGGTCTACTGGCAGGCCAGAAGACATGGAAGAGCTCTGTTGGGACTGAGCTACTCTTTCCCCAGTCCCACATAAACATTGCTCCCCTGCTTTATGGGCAGCTCCTTGGATGCAAAGGCAACTTTCAGGGAATGCAGATGTAGCCCCTCATATGTGTTTGAATAGCTGTGTACTTTCTACATTGTAAAGGTCTTGGGCAAACAGCACTATCACAGGTGACAAGAAAAGTGTGACACTGACTGGAGACTGAATCATAACATGTTTTTCCTGATACCATGGGTTAAAGTGCCTTGCTTGACCTTTCTCCAGAAATTCAACAGAAACAAGATTAGGGAGCAGCAGTGTGAAAGGTTTCATGCCAACAGAGGATGTAGAATGTTTAACATTAAGATGGCAGTTGTCCTTATAGTACAGTTTTCCATAATGGGGATTTCCTCTTTTTGACACAGAAGGACTGCCCCAAGCCCTGGGTTTCTTCCTTCCCTTGCTGGGAGGCTGCGGGAAGAGAAGGGGTACCAGTGCCAGGGTGGCTGGCACTCCCCCGTTGGACAGCTTGGTGCCAAGAGGTGAGGTCATTGCCATCAGGATGAAGCTCAGAGTTGGCAGAGAGGAGGACAGAGGCCTCTGGGTCTGGGTTGTGTGCCTCTGGGTCTGAGCGCACGCTGAGAGATGAGCCAGGACACTGGCAGGCAAAGAGATGTCCTGTGGGCCAAGCAGGGTCCTCTTTTTAAAGCAAATTTCATTTTGCAAATGGAATGGATGGAGAAGGTCTAAAGGAATTACAGCTCTTTCCTCGGTTTCTTCCTCTTGCAGGGGTGAGGGTGGTAGCACTCACTTCAGGGCACACAAACCCAGATCAGATTCTTTCCCATCCCCAGGCATTTACACCCAGAGTCACTTCCAAGGAACCATAATCTAGATTTTCAGTTTTAAAGGAGACTTTGCAGTGATCTGAAAAGACCTTGGGCTCCTATATCCTGAAGAAGCATAAAAAGACACCTTTAAGTGCTTCTAATTATACTTTTTTTCCCCCTCCTGCTTTACATATTTTCCTGCTTGGTTTTGGGTTGGTTTTTTTTCCTTTGCTAATTAGAGGACTAATTTTAGAAATTAGTCTTGTCCACTCTGGAAAACTAATAGAAAATTAGTAAAAATGTGGTAGCATGAAAATGAAAATAAGCCTGGGGAAAGGTAATTGTTTATAACTGAGGCGTTTTGTTAACTCCTGTGCCTAATTAACGCACTACAAAGGGGAGCTTTTGTTGAAACTTCCACACCCTGCTTTCTCAATTAAGGTACAAGAGAGATCATAATAAAAAGAGCTTAGAGACAGCTGGTACGTCCCCTAGCAAAGCCAAACCTGATTTAGCATTCCTTAACTTAAAAGAAAGAAAGAAAAAAACCACACGCAAAAAAACCCCAACCCAACAAACATACACATACCTTCTTTTTCTGCATATGACTCTTTTCTCCATGTAATGCAAAGCTCTTTCTCATGGATTCCTAGTAGGAACAAAAAATTTAAGTTACAATCCTCATCGCTGATGTGTTCTTAGCCCACAGGAAAATGGGGCTGGGATGATTCTTGTCAGGGTTATGATGGCTGTTAGCAGAAACTTTGCAGGAAAGCTGAATCATTGGGTGAGCATCTTGTTTTAATCTTTTTTTGTTATGCTATCCCACATCTAAGGGACGGATTATGAAAATTCAAAAGGCTTTTATACATGTACATTCCTCTATAAAGAGTCAAAGAATTATAGGCCTCTATGCTGTCTTGCAACGAGCCGCAAAGTTCTGTACAGGTGCGTGTTTCAGGTTCAGTGTCAGATGCAGCCGTAATCAGAATAGTAGAGTAGCAACAGATTTAAGGATGCTTTTAGTCCATGTTTAAACAGGAAAGACAAGGAGAGAGTGGGCAGGATTTACCCTGGATTGAATGCCTTGACCCACTAGGTAGAAGAGAGCAGAGTTATCTTTGTACTTTGTGCTTTAGATTTGTATGATGCTTGGGTGTGTAATGTCCAAATATTCTCTTCCACACACCAAAAAAATAACCTCTTTTATTTATTTTTTTTCTCCTGAGCCAGTGCAGAAGATATCAGAGCTTGTAGGACATCCCAGTCTAATACAAGCTGCTACTTCACACAGAAGAATTTCAGAAGAAGCCCCCAAGCACCTCTGTCCTGTGGGTTTGATTTCTCTGGCACTTGCCTGTCTCTTGGTAGCTGAGAAATATTGGAGAGCAGGTGCTTAGCCTGCAGCTGGGCAGCTCAGTAGCCTGCTGCCCCTCAGTGAGGTATGGGGTTTTCACAGTAATTGTGCATTATGGAAACACACAGGATGCTCAGTGAGTTGCTTTCCTTGTTCCAGAATAATCCCAGGAAACAACACTCTGATAAATGGGAGAGAAAGTGACTGTGTTAAATGGAGCTCATCTGTACCTCAAGCTAAAAGGTGGTTTCCCACAGTGATGGCACCTCATGTATCTCTGTTGGCATTTTCTCACATCCCACAAAGCTAATGTTTCAGTAAGTCCCAGACAATTTTCTGCCTTCTGTGCCAGTGCTGTCAGTTCAGTTTTCTGGTCCACCCACCTGACTCAAACACAGGGCTGACAATAAGGGCAATGCATGGACCTTATTGGTGCCCAGCTTCCTCCACTGGCCCATATGTTTCCAAGGGCTGAGCAGACTGGCAAAGCTGTACAGAACAGTCCACGCTGACAGTGGGAGGCCAGAGGAGCTGGGAGAATTGAGGAGGCTCTCAAGGGAGCAGGAAAAAAGTCCTAAATGTGGGAGGGAATCTTGACAGAAATTAAAGGGGGGTTGTTGAGCAAAGCATGCACTAGCTCTGGTCGCACAGAGCTTGCAATATGTTACGCTGAGAATCTGTGGGTGTGTTTATAAGACCTGCCACTGACTTGCAAACATAAAGGATGTAGCCTCTTATCAGAAAAATGTGGGCTTTGGTCTTGCAGAAGAAGGAGAATAGATGCTTGCGTAACTTCACATTGACTCTTTTTTCTGGTTATAGCCTGACAGAATGGGCCCAAAGTTTGTCTTTGACTGGACCGACTTTGGTTTCTGGCAGACAAAAGTAGTGTCTTTAATTGTGGCAGGTTATAAACGAGTTAGTTCCCCTCTAGTTCCCACAACAAAGCTACAGTGAGAATCTGGATGACTTTCTGCAGCCCTGGAAAAATCCCTTGTTGCTAGCATCTCTTGGGCATACTAGAATATTTCAAGCTAGTTTCACTTTGTCCTCAGCCAGTTCCCTGGAATGAGAACCACAGAGCCACTTCATTTGAGCAAATATTTGGCCTTGATTACTATTGCAGGCTGAGCCCAAAACCAAACAGCAAACATGAGGTAACCTGAGAGGCATCATTAGCAGAGCAAAAGCTCACACAGTAAGCTCAAGAAGGGCAGCAAGCTGAAATTGGGGGTGCTCTCATTTTTTTTTTGTAGGGGGGCGAAAGGGAGACTAAATTATTGCTGGAAGAGAAAGTAAACATCCAGTTAGATGCCTTTTGTTTAGAGGTCCATTAGAGGTAACTAGTGTTGAAAAGCAATTAAAACAGTGAAAAAAATATTGATGTAGTTAAACACTATCACTTTTATGTATTGTCTGAACTTAGTCCTGTCTTATAAGTAGTGCAGACACCTTGCTACTGAATTCTTGGTTCCATGAAAATGTAGCCGAGCCTGAGACCTATGGAAGGAGGAAAAGAGAAGCAAAGGTGGTGTAAAGCTCTCCACAGCCCTACCTTATCAGGATGAACGTGTAGATGGATTTTTCAATCTCTTTAATAAATATCTTCCCCAAGTCTGGCAAGTATGTTTGCTACCTAAGTGTCACAAGCATGACAGGTGGAAGGTGACAGAGGGGCTGGGGAGGGATGTTAGTCTCCTTTCAGCTTATCGTCTGCAGAGTAAGAAGAATGCCCCCAAGCCTTTCTAAACTCAGGAATCTGAAGCATTTCTTACCCCCCCTCCCGCCGAGGAAGGGAGAAGGAAAATTAGGTATTTGAGGTGTTAATAAAGAATCCTTAGCAACTGTTGAACCACAGAGCTGTGAGGCCAGGACAGACAAGCTTAAAATTATGTGTATCATGCTTGCTGAATTATCTTTGAAGGAGCTAAGATGTAAAGGATTGTGTGAAAAAGTTTGTTTTCTGCAGCAAAGAATTGCTGTGCTTATTTAAAGCAGGTAGCAGATTTGGGGATTTTGGACAAGTCTGGGTAGGCTTAAGGCAGAAAACTCAGATTCCAAATCTTGAGTTTGGAGCAAAAATACTTTTGGTGGATGGCTTGTGTTCCTCTTTGCCCTTTTGTATAATGGTGTTGGATGTCAGCTTTCTCTAGGTTTAAAGCTGAATAGAAAATAGTGACTAGCTAGAGAAAACAAGGTTAGAAAAGGGATATAATGGGGCAAAATATGTCTGTTGCTTAGCACTGTGCTTGCATTTAGATGGTAGAGATGATTATATTAGAACTCCTTGGAGGTAAAGAGCTCTGGGACGTTACTTTCAGCATGTCAGATCAGGAATGTGGTGTCTCTAACCATGTATAATGGTGTTGTGATCTCATCTCAAGTTTTGGAGGAACTCGCAAACTTCAAGAAGAGTTTTCCTCTGCCTAAGACAGAAATTTACATTTAGATGTGTTTCTGAGGATAATTCCACGGCTTTGTTTGACAACTTGCTTTCCCCAGTAAAGGTTCCTTCTACAAGACGGTGTCACTCCCCTTTTATCAAAAGGAGGAACTCTGGCACAAGATAAATATACTTACTGCTCCACATAAGCAATGGGTAAACATTTCTGCCTCTGAATGCTATCCCAAATGGGCAGAGCCGTAGCATGTACATGCTTTGTTTTTCAGCTGCAGATCTTGTCATTAATGTGTTAAGAAAGTAAAAACATTCCTCTTTTACTAAAGCTGAAGCAAGAACCACAGTGAGGGAGCAGGAGTTCAGCGGGTTGTTCACATGGGACTGTGTTGGTGGAGGGTTAGGGAAAGGTGAAAAGTAGAATAACTGTTTCAAATGCTGGAGTATGCCGGGTACGGCTCCTCCCCAGTGCTGGGGTGCAGGTATAGTTTATAGTATATATTTTCTCCATCAGCAAAGTCAATTTGAAAGACTCCTGTCACAGTGCTTCATTTAATCTCTTCAGTTGTGCTGATGCATCTCTCTGTGGGCCTATAAACTAGATCAGTGAACTGATCTTTTTTTCTTAACCTTCTTTTTTAACTCTACTTCAGCGATCCAGTTTACAACATGGCTTTTGAAATATCTGCACCAGCACTGCTGAGGCAGTGGTAAGCTTTGACACAGCGTTAGGAATTAATAGCTAGTAGGAGAATAAACAGCATCTTAAACCAGCTTCCCTGATGAAGAAGACTGATGATGATGGAATCACACCCCGATGTACAAAAATGAGCTGAATAAATTGTACCTTTTTCACAGCCATGCCAGAAGTTGGGTACTCATGCTAAAGGTAACATCACTCTGTAAGAAAAGGGCTACTCTGCTCCTAACATCTGCTACTGGCTGCTTCTGAGACAGGTTATTGAGCCATATAACCCTTACTGTGGTCCAGTGCAGCTCTTTTATGTCAGCTACTTCTTGTAGAGTTTGGATGAACGGAGCTAGAAGTTTGGCTTAAATGATTAGTCACTAAATTTGTAAGCTCTGCCCCCCCCAGTGGAAACATCACTTGCTTTCACTCCTTCTACATCTAAAGTTCATGGTTTTCCACTGTCTGCACTCTCATAGTTTAGATTTGCCATTTGTTACAGGAGCAGAACAAAAGAATTGGTATATGGGGAAAAGGAAGTTATGTGCTAATAGGTGGTGTCTAAATTGCAGATGAATTTCAGGTTGTTCAGAGGACGCAGATGTGAAGTCCACAGACATATGTGGCTTTCTTCTACAGACCTACCTCCAAAGAGCCATTTCCTTTTGTACGTGAAAACTCTGCAAGTTCTCACGTGCATTTATAGCTGCTGCTTTGTGTATGTGTAAATATTAAAGCCACTCTAGAGCTGCTTTTTTTGAGCAATTCTAATGATGAATCTGCACCGAGACTACTGATGTTTCAGCCTTTTGCAAAAGCAGAGCTCAGGCCTCTTAGCAATACCAGATTGTGACATTCTCCAGATCTGTACACGTGCGGTTTCTCTCTAAAGCCACTGTGGTTAGCATTTAGCAATGTGACTTCTCCGATGAAGTAAACACCTTTTGTCTCTGTCAGTCTTCTTGTTTCACTCTCCCCAGCTTGCCAGTAAGTAACTAGTTTTGAAAGAGATTTCTTCTGCCTTACGAAGCATTGGAAATTATCCACCAAAATTAATTTAGACACTTTTTTCTGTTTGTCAGATATAGAAATCAAATGTCCCTGCATTTATTGACCACAGAAGTGCAGGCTTCTCCCAGGGACTGCTGTTTGCCAACAAACGTTAAGACCAGTTTTCTTGGATGAGGCCAGTGTAGGGGTAAACACCGTAGTTCAGCAAAGCGGGCATTTATTTGGTCTGCAGTTGAGGCTGGCAAATCAAAGAGGCACCTCCAAATGCTCACTGATTAGTAGATTTAATTTTTTTTCCCCCCTCTAGAAATACTACAGTACCATGAATTTACTCCCACCAAACTGGTAAATCTGTCTGCTGTTGAGATGATGTTTTTCAGAATTCAATGACCGTTACAGGTTTGTTCTTCCAAAGGATGCTGGCTTGCATACATTGATGGAAAATGTGAGTGAAGTTGATCATAAAGATCCAAATAAACATCCTGTGAATTTGTAGAAAGCACAGATGTGTAACATTAATATGATAGCTTTTTTTAGTCATACGTGTTTCTCTCTGAGGTGTGTCTCTTTTCCTGGGTAACTTCCTGTCGCCAGATCAACACAGAAACCTGTTGCACTTATTTTCAAAGTAATCAAGCTACAGAAAACAGACCTTTCAAACCTGACTTGCCTCAGCTACCGCACGTTTATAAATCTGACCATGAGGGAGATACACAGTTTTCAAAGGAGTTGGGATGCACTTTTTGTTAAGGGAAAGGATGGTGTAAACCTGCAGCAATCTTTGTTGTGAACTCTGTTTTGATGCTTTACTGATGGAGTCACCAAGAAAGTTTTGATATTGATTTAACAGGAGTGGGGCCAAGTTCTCAAACGTAAAAAGAAGGAAAAAAAAAAAGTGTCAAACCTTAAGAAGACAGTCTAGCCTGATCAGACACAAATCTTGGCATCAGGAAGAGCAGAGTACATATGAAAGAGTAAGCTTTTGATATATGTCATTACCTCCACTATTTTAATTCTGCTTCATTTTCATGGGAGAATTTAAAACCTTGTGGTTCAGCCAGTACATATCCTTTCCATAAGTTGGTCACTTTTTTTTTTTTTTTCATGGATCACAATGAATCACTGGATACTGCAGAACTTTTCAGCACCTAAGGTATCTGGTTTTATGGGGGTATCTCTGGTTGTCCCAATTCATTTTATGCCTTGATGTACAAGTGAAGACCTATCTTGTATGTTCCCTTCTCACTGGCAAATTAAATTATCATTTCTATTTTGTACCTCTATTTTCATTTCTCATCTCTGCTTTTAACAATGACACCTCTGTATCCCTGATACTCAGCTGTACAAACCTGTCAGAGACCTTTCCCACTGCCTTTTGTGTCTTGAGACACTATTGCAGTGAATCTTTCTAAGCCTGAAGTGTTTTACATGGACAAGAGATGCTTACTCGAGGCACTTCTCCGCTAACTCCTCTCTTTATTCAAGCCTCTTTCACTTCATTTTCCTCCTCTACTTACAACTTGGTTGTTGTTACTGGTGAACTTCACCTTGCATTTTCCATCACTAGCACCTACATCTGCAAATCTGCCCTCCCTGCAGAAAGTAGGAAGCCCCAGAGGGATGGAGTCTCGTATTCCTGCGTGCTTGTAAAATGTGCAATAAACCTCATCTGCATAGCTGGATCTGACATGTGGACTTATATACGCTGTGCTCTTTTTGGAAGGACTTTTATCTTGCTTCTTGGCTACGGCTTCTTCGCTTTACTCGTCCTGGAGCTCAGCCTGAGCTCTGCAGTAAATGCAAAGAGGCGGAATGGCACCACCTCTACCTTTTCACGCCTCTGCTGCGTTGCCGTGCCCTTTCTGATGCGTGTTGAGCCTCCTTTAACATGCGCACTGGCTGTTCAAACACCTGAGTAGCATCAGGGGCTGCTTACGCCAGCGATGCTCCTGCCTGCCTCTGCTCTGCCCCTTCGCTGGAGGAGACCAAATCCTGACTTGCGTCTTCCTGCCGCGGTCACTTTGCACTTTAAGACCACAGAGTTGGGTGGGAACTTCTCGATCGGGTGGGGATCCCTCCCCCCTTCTCCCCCCAGTTCCGAGTACTTTTGACACGGCCACGGGAGGACGGGGCTGCCGCCATCGCCCTGCGACCGGAGGTTGACGCCGAGTTCTCTCCTCCCAGCCCCGGGGACACTCCGGGGCCGGCAAACCCGAGGCCCTCCCGAGTGCCAGCGAGGCAGCGCTTCCGGAGGGGCAGAAGCTGGCGCGGGCCGCCGGTGCCCGGCCGGCGCGGGGCATTGTGGGGCTGGCCTGGCACGGCGTAGCGCGGGGGTTTGTGGGAGCGGCTTGGCACGGCTCGGCCCAGGTTTGGGGGGAGGGTTACGGGGAGGGTGGGTTCGGCCCGGCCCCGTGGCCGGCGGGGGAGCCCCGCCCGAGACCCTGACCGGCCGCCGCTGCCTGCCCGCGCTCCACGCGGGGCTGGGCGGGCCCGCCAGGGGGTGGGGCTCCGTGGGCTCCCGGGCGTTGCCAACGGCAGAGGGCGGGAATCACCGCGCCCTTCCTCAAACGGCTCGCCTCCGCCCTGCGGGCGGTTCCTATTGGTAGCGATGGCCGTCAGCTTTCCGAGCCCGGCGCCGTCATTGGCTGGCGGTGCCGGGGGGGGTGGGGCAGGGGGGCATCGGGGGCGGGTCGGCGGCGCTCGCTGGGCCGCGACGGCCCCTCCCAGCCGGGCTTCTCGCAG
>WUAM01000431.1:19020337-19075241 GCA_024336885.1 Actenoides hombroni
GGGGCGGGTCGGCGGCGCTTGCTGGGCCGCGACGGCTCCTCCCAGCCGGGCTTCTCGCAGTGCCGGTGAGCGGGAGGTGGTGGCGGTGCCTGCGGGAGGAGCCGGCAGTGTGAGGACACCACTTTCTCGCTGCGAGGAGCGCAGCCGCCACGGCGTTTCCCTCCCTCCGCCGTCGCCGGGCTCAGGTGAAGCCGGTGGGGTGGGATGGTGGGCGCGGGTGGACCCGGTTTGTCCCCTCTGGCGCCGCGTTTCTCCCCTCGCGGGTTTCGCGCCTCTTTGTCCGGCCGGGAGTAAGGGTGCCGCTCTCCCGCTGCTCTCCTCCGCCTTCCCCCCCGAGCCGAGCGGCGGGCAGCTCGGCAAGGCACCGGCCTGCCGTGCCTGGGGGTGTTCCCTGTCCCCCGCCGCCCTCCCCCGCTCCTGCGGGGCCGTGGGTGCCGCACGGTTGCATTATGCCCAGGGAGTTGCCTCTCTCCTCGCTCCCCGCCCTGCTAACTGCCCTTCTCGGAGGTGGGGTGGCGTTATTCGCGCTCTTTTTCACCGGGCCGCCCTCCCTCCCCTCCCTCCGGTGCGTCTCCCCCCTTGCCCCCCTCGCGTTTCAGTGTCCGGCCTTTGGAAGTAACGGGCGGGGGAAAATGGGACCGTTTGGCAGCTGTCAGGGCTACAGCCTGAGTCACAGGCTGACAATCCTCCTGCAGACATTGCAATGGGCTTGGCTTCCGCCCTCTGATCTCGACTTCCTCGTTCGGTTTGGTCTGTAGAGTGAAGCCAGGAGAGAGGGAGGAGGGAGTGACAGGGCAAGATGAAGCTTGCAGTGAAAACTCCTGCAGATAGATTGTGCTTTCAGGCATCACCTCCAAGGAGGAAAAGTTCTCCGGCTCTTAGTGATATCGTTACCAACCTGTCTCCAGTAGGTGTGCAAAGTAACAAGTTTCATAGCCCCTGAGGGTTGTGTGCACCCACTGGGTTTAATAAGAATTGCTCCTAATTTGCCTAAACATAGGGTGAAGTGAGTCTTAAAGCAATAACGTGCTTCTGGTAATAAAGTGGTGTTTTTCAGGAGTAAACTGCATGGGTTGGGAAGCTCTTCATGCAAGTGGCTGTTAAATTACGTTGGGTTGGTTTTTTTTCTTCCTCATTATGGTTCCTTTTCTTCCTCCTTCACCCCCACCCCTCCTTGAAACATCATTTGTGCTCTTAGTCTTGCTTCTTCTGTAGGCTTTGCTTGTATCCCGTGTCATGGTGTCCTGAGCTGTGCTCCATCAGAGGGGACTAAGAACCTAAGCTTTTAAGTGAGCAAGCCTGTCCTAAACAGAGTAATCTCTCAAGTAACGCGTAAGAAATTTGTGCTTCAAACTTGAGGAGATGATGAATTTGTGCTTCAGACTTGAAGAGATATTGTAGTAGATGGACTTTGGCCTGCAGACTATAATTTCTGTGTCTCTGCCCTACGCTATAAAGAAATATAAGTTAATTTACATCGAGGGTGTTGAACCATGATGTACAAGATTAAATTACACATCCTTAACTCCCATGTACATCTCCTGTCCTGTAAGACTAGATACAGTAAACTTTTAATTCCAGAGTAAAAGTACTTTAATCAGTTACTGCTTGTGTAAAGGTGCTTTTGAAATTAGTCACTAGGTAACAATGTGACTAAGTTGACTTATCCATGACATTCCAGGAAAAATGGCAAATCATGGTGCAGATAGGTATTGACTCAGAGATGCCCTGTCTGCAACCGTAGCCCTCTCTCCCAAAGCTTAAATGAGATAAGCAAATATTTTTGTTAACTCGAAAGTTGTAATGAGGGGAAGCAATTGATAAATTTAAGTGGAGTTGCCTTTAGCACAAAAGAGTTTTGAAGTTGTTAATCACAATTGCCAAAACTGTATAAACACAAGATTGTGCTGCTAATCTGACCTTGTAAAAATAACCACAGTGAAATCACGCAACAGTTCTGTGAAGCTGCGTGTCAGGTGGAACTGTTTAAATAGACGTGTTCTTGTTCTTGATAGCTTTATGGATTGCGCTTATTCACACAGTATACACACTATCTTTCTGGAGGTGAACAGGCAACATTTTCAGTAGCTCTAAGGTAGCTGTGACACTGCTAGTAGTGGGTAGAAACAGGGGTCTGAACTTCTCATATTTACTGGCTTGGAACCTCAAAGTGGGTCTGACCAGCACCAAGCTGGTGAGTTATGTGGGGTTTTTTTGTTTTTTGTAATATGGTGTCATCTCTTGGATACTTGATTTGTATAGCCAAGATCTGATTTTGGAAGTTCTCTGGAGAGAACTTTGACCTCAAAGTTTGCTCTGCTGGGTAGCATGTGGCTGTTTCTGTATAAACAGGAAGACTAAATTGTCAGGTTCTGTCTGTCCCAGAAGAATGGGTGTAGAAACTGAAGGCCTTTGATTGGACCTTGTTTCCATAGATTGTTAGCATACTTCTACCATGGGTTTGGGATTTTTTTTTTTTCCTTTCAAGTTATACTTGTAAGAAAAAAGTTGCTGGGGTGATAACTTCATCTGAAAAGAAAGAATAAAGTTTTTTGTTTGGTTTTTTTTTTTCCCCTTATTTACTTTAGGTCACTTTTGATACCCTTCAGAAAGTTTTAAGAAGAGAAATAGGCTGTGAGAGCTACACCATAATCTTTTATGTGAATCAGTAGTAAATGAGTAATAATAATGCTAACGTTGATAAAATTACTTTTCCAACATTGTAGGAAAGAGATTAGAGAAATTTCTCACTTAGAAGGCTGGAATAATCTGCATTGTCCAGCACATTATTTTTGCATTATGAAAAATGTTGGAGAGTGTTCAAATTTTGTAGTGGGTGGTTGCTCTAGTACTCATCTTTGAGTTGAAAACTGTGGTGGAGTCAGGATGGCACCTTAAATCTCTTTGCAACAGTACTTGGCCCTGCAAATATTTCTACTGTGGAGACTTATTTACGGCCGCAGCATACTGGGTTGAGAACTTGAACCATTATTGTCTTGGGAGGTCTTCAAAAATAAGGTACTAAATGTTGATAATAGGTAATAATGCACACATTAGTTCTCTGTCAGACTGTTCACGTGCAGGTACAAGGGGGCCTATGTGTATCAGCATAGCTACGATGTGAAAATGTACTTCAGTTATCCTGGGAGATTAAAGCAGGCTGTACCCAAAAATGCAGGTTTTGTTCTGTTAATCTCCAGGATGCTGAACAGACAGGATAGGACACAAGTCATAGGTATTGTGATTTTTTTTTTTTTTTTTTTCTGGGCTGATTCATCTGAATCTTCTGCTTCTACCACTATCCCTACCATCCCTAGGCCCGTGTCTTGCCCAGATTTGTGTCAGTTGAGAATTTGTGTGGTGGTAACAGTGTGAGATTATAAGTGGGCCCACTGGAGGTACAAGAACCCGCCTGGTTACTGCAGGGTTTGCCGAAAGGGGAAGGCCAAGTTCAGGTCGTTTCACCCCCCACCCCGTGTGCTGCATCCGCTTTCTTGCGTGGTAACTTCAGGTTATTGGGTAATGTGCTGAAGCTGGCTGGTGACTAAAGTGTGTTTTAGAGGCTCAGACTTAGCGTGCATATCTGCTAAAAGGTGTGGAAAACTCGAATGCAGAGTGTATGATTTAATACATTTTTGTTTGTTTGGCTCGGTGAGGTACTTGGTGCCCTCTAACATCCATTTTTGTCTTTGATTTCTCGTGTAAATATCTTATTAGTCTTTGTTTTCTTAGTTTATAATTGAGGCACAGCTGTTTGCAAGTTAAGTAGAGAAATGCTGTGCCTGATGTTAAGTCTTCCGTGGGTTGGAACAAGACTATAATAGCACAGGATTGCCTACAGCAGCATTGTTTTTGTTGGCAATTCCTCTAGTTTAATGGTGGCTTGGTGACCTTGTACCTTAAATTTCTTTTCAGTTTAAGCACGCTGTGGTTCTAATTGAGTTTTCCAGCGTAGAAAGAGATGGAAACTAGCAACCTGCTTTAAATACAGCATGAGACCAAAATACAAATGCAACTTCTGCCCTGGAAGCTAATGCAATGGGTGTTGTTCAACGAAATGAAATGCATCAATTTACAAGTTCATCTTAATTATGGTTTATCCGCTTCACTTTTTTCTTTAATGGCTGTGAGAACTTGTTCTGAGTACTTGAAGTAATAATCTCAGCACCGATTCATCTTGGAATCCTAAGCGACTGTAGTGGCTTAACATCTTCTGACCTCATTCTAACCCAGTCTTGTTCAGCATGATGAACTAGTCCCTGTTTTCAGTTAATGGCTCTTTGGCCTGTTGCTGTTCAGCATAATATGTTGCCTTTCTGAGCATCCGAAGAAGTCTAAAGAAAATGTAGTGTCCACAATTTTTCAGCGATGGAACTTTGATTGGTATAATTATAATTTAATTTAAATATAC
This sequence comes from Actenoides hombroni, assembly GCA_024336885.1. NCBI lineage: Eukaryota > Metazoa > Chordata > Aves > Coraciiformes > Alcedinidae > Actenoides > Actenoides hombroni. Next base: position 19,024,749 of record WUAM01000431.1, read on the forward strand.
GGTACTTTGGGACCTAGTACTGCTAAGTCATGTCCTTTTTAAACGTAGCAAAGTGGAAACTGTAAAATTGATCTAGCATTCTACTGTGAATTATTTCTTATGGAAGTATTACAAATGTACTGCTGTTGGATGCAGAGCCGTGTAATGAAATACAACTCTGCATACTGCGGTTTGACTCCATGGCCTCTTTATGAAACTTATGCCTCTAGAGTTTTGTACATAGGGTTTGGATTCTGCTTGTCTTCATGACTAGAAATTTAAGTTTCCTTAATGCCTGTATGCTGACTCTACTAAACCACATGGATGAGTGATTTCAGTAAACTCAGGCTAATAATTAATATACGTTGAGGGAAACTTAACTTGGAAATCTGCATCATGAAGTCTCCTTAACTGATGAATACTTCTATTCATCAAGAACTACCATTTTAATGAGTCTCGGCAGGAAATCCATTGTGATATATGCCTCAACACAGAACTGGAGTTCTGATTTGAATGAAAGCAAAGTAGGCGTTCGGACTTGTAAGGAAAGAGGTTGGGAGAAGTATTACAGCTCAATTTTGACAGTCCTGTGCATTCAGACATTCAGTTTTTTCTTTTTTTTTTTTTTTTTGCTGTTGGGCAGCTTCCTGTTTAAAATCTAAGATTTAAAGCATGCTCTTGCAAGAGTTTACTTCCCTTTTTATTGTTTGTAGCGCTAAGAATACATGCATCTGTGTTTTTTCTTTTAAGGTCAAGACTTTGCCACTTCACTTTGAATGTAGGGTCTTTTAATCAACCTTGGAGGTGCAGTAGATTTGACTGGTTAAAGTTGGTTGTGGCCATCACTTAATCCAGCTAGCTTTACTGACGTATGTAGAATTGATTTAAATATCAAAGAGGGGAAAAAATGAAACCTACAGCAAAATTTCTGTTGCTTCTGTCTTTTTCTCCAAATATGACTGACTTAAAACAGCTGTTTTATCAATTTGTAGGTAAATTTTTAAATCAGTAAGCTTCTTTTTGGCAGGGACTGTTACACTGTAGGTCTACTTGCCATTTAGTGCAAGAGATTCCAGTCTTACTGTGCTCAGAACCCATAAAATCAAGTTGTTCTGAAATGTGTGAGTACAAATTAATTTTCACTGATAGTGTGTATTTTTCTTGCATTGATAGTCTGTCTTGGAAGTTAGGCAGATTTGAACAAATATGCGATGCTTAAATGTAGGAACATGGCCAGCAAACACTGAGTGTAAATCTGAAGTCAAACCAGTGAACTGGATGAGAAAGTTCCTGGCCAAGCACTTGGAACTAGTTGGTTGATGAGGTAAATTTACTTTTGTCATCTTTATTTTTATTTTTTTTGTAATGTAGGTGAAGAAAAATACTGTTGCTTCCATTTTGGCAATGTCATTCATAGTTTAAAAAGTAGAGGAAGGTATTAATGTTTTTCCTTGGTATTTTTTTTTGCTTCCTTTTCTAGGTGGTTGTGGGGGTGGGTAGCCTGGTGTTTCACAATTAGTGGAACAAATCAGAAGGGGGGTGGATTTGAGATGAAGGTATCCAGAAAAAGGCAATTTAATTCCTAAATTGCTGATTGCAGGTAACTATCTAGAAAATAATTTTGTATTAATGGATTTTTTTTTTCATAATACCACTTCATATACTTTAATATTCATAGATACTGTTCAGGTGTCTTTGTTTCTGCTGTTCAGAGATGGAGATTATCTCTGTTTGACATAAAGTAAAATGTATTCAGACTGCAGAATTGTTTAAAAGGATGGATGCAGGTATATGGTAGACTACAAAAACTGAATAATTGGATACTTGAAATCGTTGTGATTCAAATGGATGTGCCTGCTTTCTGACAAAGGGAATTTTCTTTCTTAGAGGAGCATAAGTTAAAAAAAAAATTCTTCACAGGCACAAAACCTCATAAATGCTGATTTAAGATTTGTGGCTATTCTATTTCACTTGCCTTCTATCATCTGGGTTATGTTGCATTATGAACGTTTATAGCAGATACTAAAGTCTTCGACCTTTCGTTATGCAGTAAATTATTCTGAATTGTTTTAATGGCTCTTCCCATGTCAAAGTTTTGCATAGATGAACTTGAGCTTGCAGTTTAATGCAATATATGATGGGGATGTAAAATGAGAACACACAAATGTGATAAAGGAAGGAATAGCCAATTTATTAGATAAAATGGTCTAACTTCTAAAAATTGCCTACATATTGTCTGCATAGTGCTGGCATGTATGTGCACACAGTTTGTTTTCTTCCTCCACATAGTGAGAGTTATCATTATTAAATGGCAATATTTTTTTTCCTAATAGGCAGAACTGTATAGGTACATTTTAGTTCTGCAGTGCTCTAAAAGAGTGCCGGTGACTTGCAGTGTTCCTCAGGGGTTGGTATTGGGATTGGCACTGTTCAGCTTCTCTGTTAGCAGCACGGACAGTGGGATCCAGTGCCCCCTCAGCAAGTTTGCTGATGACACCAAGCTGAGTGGTGTGGTTGACGTGCTGGAGGCAAGGGCTGCCATCTGGAGGGACCTTACCAGGCTTGAGAGGTGTGCCTGTGCACACTTCATCAAGTAGAAGACCAGGTGCAAAGATCCTGCACCTGAGTCAGGTCAATACGAAGCACAAATACAAGCCGGGTGACAAGTGGATTGTGAGCAGCCCTGTGGAGAAGGGGATGTTGGTTGACAAGAAGCTCAACATGACTTGGCAATGTGAGCTTGCAGCCCAGAAGGCCAGCTGTATCCTGGGCTGGATCCAAAGAAGTCTGACCAGCAGATTGAGGGAGGTGATCCTCCTCCTCTGCTCTTGTAAGACTCTACCTGGAGTACTGCTTTCGGCTCTGGGGCCCCCAACGTCAGAAGGACATGAACCTGTTGGAGCAAGTCCAGAGGAGGGCCAGAAAGGTGATCAGTGGGCTGGAACATCTCCCTTGTCAGGACAGGCTGAGAGAGTTGGGTCTGTTCAGCCTGGAGAAGAGAAGGCTCTGGGGAGACCTTTCAGCAGTCTTCTGGTACCTAAAAGGGTCTTACAAGAAAGCTGGAAAGGGTTTCTCTACCGGGGAATGTAGTAATAGGGTGAGGGATAATGGCTTTAAACTGAAAGAGGATAGATTTAGATGAGATATAAGGGGAAAATTCTTCCCTCTGGGGCTGGTGAGACACTGGGGCAGGCTGTCCAGGCAGGCTGTGGATGCCCTCTTCCTGCAAGTGTTCAAGGCCAGGTTGGATGAGGCTTTGAGCAACCTGATCTAGCAGAAAGTGTCTGCGTCCATGGCAGGGTGGTTGGAACTAGATGATCTTTAAGGTCCCTTCCAACCCAAACTATTCCACTGTCCTGTGATTCTAAAAACTTGATGTAGATTTCATTAGTAGATATTATCATGTTGTATTACACCAATGAGAAAAAAGTACAACTGTAGCAGTGGTTCGGTTCTTGCTTGTTTAGATAAGAATATCATAGAATCATAGGATGGTTTGAGTTGGAAGGGACCTTAAAGATCATCTAGTTCCAGCCTCCGTGCCATGGGCAGGGACACCTTTCTCTAGACCAGGTTATTCAAAGCCTCAGCCAACCTGGTCTTGAGCACTTGCAGGGAGGGGGCATCCATAGACTCTCTTGGCAACCTGTCCCGATGCCTCCCCACCGCAGCACTGTGGTGTATCTGGTTGTGGAGAATGTTGTGAACTATGGTGGAAGCACAGGAAACAGTTCTGCTACTCTGGGATCAAAGTGTCCCGGTGTTGGTTTTTATCCTGTTATGCCAGAGAGCAAAACTTTGTCGGCAACTTCCAAATTACATTTGCCTCCTCTTATGGGGCCCGTGGAATGTCATAGTTTGTTAGTCTCTGTCAGAAGGGGATCATCTTTTTGTCCAAAAAAGTCTTTTCCTATGGGAATAGGGAAAATTTGATATGCCATATAGCCATGATTGTAACAGTAGAGACTAGGTTCCTACTTCAAGTGCCCTTGCTTTTACTCATTTCAGATTGAAAGATGAGTCCTTTCATTCTCCTTTCATACAAAACCCCACTGCTTCAGGAGATCCAGGCAGGAGGACATGGTTGGGTGAAATGGAAAATGAAGATGCCTGACCCTGTTCCTGTCCAGAGACCGATACATTTGACATTTACGGAAGAAAGCCCAGGTCAGGAAAGGAACAAGCTAACCACAGAACAAGTGTGAGCCTGAGGTGTACAGACCAGACAAGTGTTCCTTGTGTGCACTGCTGCACTGGGGGCTTTTTCTAGAACACTGTTTATAATTGATAGCTAAGGAAGGAGTCGTGATGCTGTGCAAGACCTTGAATGCTATATGGAAATGTCACGGTCTGAATGTTTCAAAGTTTTTCAGACTATCTTAAACTTGGTATTTGTGCTCTACAAGGTTGTTTTCCAACTGGCTTCTTTGTGCATCCTGGAGCTTAAGGCTATGTAGCTTTTCCTTCAGTGTAGGAGTTGCTGCTGTTCTTCTGTCCAGCAAGAGTCACTATCCTCCTGCCCCCCACCTCCAAGATCACCTTCATAATCAGAGGTGGGTCCTCTTAATGAGTAAGAGTACCCATGTGTAGCCAGAAGACTTGAGAAGCAAATTTGTGCCCTGTAAAGGTAGTAGACATCTCTGTACCAGGGTTTTTGCCTACTATCCTCATACTTGCTGTTAATGGTGGAGCAGAACTATTTGAAACATGAATAAAATTGAGACATAGCAGAAGGCTGTTTGTGCCTGGTCATAGTTTGCCAGCGTAGGTTGAAGTGCAAGTGTCTAGAGAAACTTGGTTCCCTGATGCAATGTAAAAATCTTTTCAGTTTTTTTTAATGCATTATGAGATGTATTTGCACTGACTTTTTTAGTTCTTTCCAGTGTGAGCTGTAAGACAATTAGTATTAGTGATGCTGAGATCAAAGCAGTTTTTCAGTTAATGTAAGCAAGAGTAATTGCTCCTGTAAAGTTACTTTATCTTAGCCATATACATGCTAAATATTCGTCTCTTTTTAAGAGTGAACCAGAACCATATTTTTCTTTTGTGTAATTAGTTGTAATTGTTTTATTCCCTTTTTTCCTCTTGAGATGAAATGAAACCTGGAGTTGACAAAGATGACAGGGAATGCTGATTGATACAGAACTGTGTGTTGGAAGAGCTACCTTACATTTCAGTGACCCAGAGGGTTCTCGGCAGGTATCTTTTTAGCCTTAAACCAGAGTATTAGGGAAGGGATGAAAAGTGGCCCTGAGATAACAAGGACAGGCTGAAACTTTCCGAGCTCTTCCTCTCTGTCATGCAGTGTCCCTAGGGAATTCTGCATGCCTGATCAGAACTTTCGCAGTCCATTATGCTTCCTGAAAACAAGTCTTCTAGCAAAACAGCTTGAACAGCAGGGATGGGCTGCAGTTTTCTGAACTACAGCTGTCTCCTTAAGTGGGATTACTTTGCTGAGTGGTCACGAAGAATGTGTTCTCCCCCTGGAATGTTTTCCTTGTGGGCACACTGTCTCTGGAAGAGGAATTCTCTCCTCTGCTGAGAAGGCATGTACTGTACCCGCACTAATGAGAAACAACAGTTGCAGAAAGTGTATTATGCAGGATTGTAAACTTTGAATATTTATTCAAAGTGAATGGGGTTGGGTGGCAGCCAGCCTAGCTTTGTCATGCTAAAGACTGGACTGGAAATCAACAGGCGGCTACCCTCCCCCTCCCTAAAGCAGTGTTTAGTGTGTTTGAACAATGTGCACAGGCTTCACAGAACTGATTAACTTCATTGAAGCCATGTACATGGTAATGTGCCTTTGTCTTACTGAGCTGAGAAGGTACAATTAATCAGGGGCAAGCATACCCTCCCTGGCATTAACTTAGGGAAGCTGTGCCTGGCCATATTTGCCCATAACCTAGAGTAGTTAATTTCTGTATGGTATGCGGCGTGGTTGCCAAAGATTGTTTCTGGGCTTGTATAGTCTGTGGTGAAGCCTGCGCTATCCCGTGTGCACTCTTTGGTACCCAAAACTAGCCTCTTCAGATTGGCATTAATTCCTGTGACGTCTGTGTGTGCTGTGCTTTTGTAACCTCTGTTCTCCCAATCTTGACATTCGTTTGAACCCAGCGGAGAGAAAAGTTGACTATGAAGTGGCACGTAAGGACAGTGCCTTACTTGTATACGGCTTTGTGGCCTTCGCAATTTGCCGTGGAAAGTCCCAGCTTCACAGGGAAAATCTACTGTGTCAGCTGTTAGTGTAGGATATGCAAGCCCTGCTTCACACATAGCAGAAAGTGGTGCTTGACAGCTGATGAAGAGAGCTGGGCGTGCAGAGACTGAGAAATGTTTATTCCACGTTTGTTACTCTGAGGATGCACGCCAGGTACCTTTAGGCCACCTGGAAGATCCAGAATTCCCTTCAGCTTCTTTCTACAGTTTTACGTGTAGTCTGGTCCGTAGATCATTTTTCTGTAATACAGGTATCATTTATACACTGGATAATTAGATTCCTCCTTCTTGATTCTTGGAGCCTCATGCATACAGAGAAGGCAGTTTAGTGCTGTACCTTGAGTTTAACTTACAGTAATAAACACAGTAGCTGGCAAGTCTGGGCAGCACTACAGTCAAACTGAATATGCAACAATAATTGCCAGCAATCTGCATTCCAGTTGTGAAATAAATCTTTCAACAATGTATTGTGTGCGTCAGACTGTGACTAGAGAGGAAAGCAGGGAGCTGCAGTAAGCTTAATAGCAATTATTATGAATTCCAAATCAAGCCCGACTAGAAGCAATGAGTTTGCATGGCAGCACAGCGTTCTGCACAAAAAGGCTGAGTGTAGCTGAATGCCTTCAGCTTGGGGGCTGTCTGTGAGGGAGTATTAATTGCAAACTCGTGTACTTGCCTGGTGTTGTATTCTCTAGTGGGATAACTGATTCTTGAGTTCGGTCAGAAGCATCAAGCACTGGTGTGTCACAATATGCTGAGCCTGAGAAACTAACAGATAGAACCAGTCCATCAGTTCAGCTTCCTGCCAGTTTTTCCCCTTCAGTTCCTCTCCCCTTCCCCCCCTGCGATTCATTTCGCACCTTTAGAGATTGAGACTTCAGTTTTATACCGGTGTTACTTACAAATTGGAGTAGTTTGTGCTAACAAACTTTACAGTTTTCTTTCCCATAACCATCCTGGCATGTGGAGCTGTGAAGTGTCAGCCTAGTATGTCCTAAACAGGGGAGATCTGAACAGTTTCTTAGTGAACACAAGGGTGTTACGGGGAGGGGAGGTGGTGTGGGTTCTTGTGGTGGGTTTTTTCTTGTTTGTTTGTTGTGGGCTTTTTTTTGTTTTGTTTTTGTTTGGTTGGTTGGGTTTTTTGGTGTTTTTTTGTTTGTATTTTGTGGCTTAGGTTTTGTTTTTTTAATGTCAGTTCATGCTCACTGTAAGCAGTCTGGCTATGAAGTCTGCTTACTGTGCTTTCTAGCTGCACTTAATGCAACTGTTTCTGTTGATGAACTGTATTCAGATGGTCGGGTAAAGTGAAATAGTCGAGTTTGCAAAAATAATGCAAGTATTAGCTGTTCAGATCGTATGCTTAACAAGGATTCCCATCATATGAATATTACTGACCAAACTTAGTTTGAAACATTAGCTTCTTCTCAAAGTCAGATTATATTTTAAATGTTGTGTATTAACAAAGAATCAAATTTCTTCACCGAGGACAGTTTAGTTTTAACTGAAATGGCACTGTGAGTGACTGGCAGTGCTGTGACTTTCTAGTGTAAAAGTCTTGTCTCGACCTGAAGAAATGGTGTACGTTCCTTTTGCTCTGTGAAAGAGCCTTTTGTCTTGTATGCCATTCTCTCACAACCTGCTAAAGGTAAGACAGTTTAGCAAATGGCATGAGAATTGTGTTCCTGAAATAGTTGTGTGTTTGGGTTTTTTTATGCGAATGGTATAAGCAATGGAAAATTAACTTAAGTCTAAATATGTTTACTATTTATTGTTCATTGTTTTTGTCACCCTGATCTTTAGGGTAGCTTCTCTTGCACTGCTAGTATAAAGGCCACTAGGCAAACTGTGCAGGGGGATCCTTTCATGTCAAGTCACAGTTTTTATAACAGTGCCTTGCCGGTTGATGCGAAGCAGAAGAAGACTTGTAGTCATTGCCCACATTTTGTCCCTTTTTACACAGGTTCAGCCTTTCAGTGAAATTCTGAAATGGTGTTCTGAATCAGCAATGTATTTGAGTACATTTGGTACATGTATCTGTTTAAATTCTCTATAGCCTGCTATTTCACAAACCTCTCAGAATTCATTAAAGCAGGGGAATGGTTTGTGATTAAAGCTGTCTATCCCAATGTAATAGTGCATCTCTGCTGTGGATGAGGATGAAACCTGAGAGCAGTGTGAGATCCCTACTTTAATGGCAGTCTGGATAAATCAAACTAGAAATGCTTTCCTTGCCTAGCTAGTGCTCTAATACTTGTTAGTGTGATGCTTTAACTGCTGCTATTGATGCTCTTCTGAATATATTCTATTTCTACTTCAGCATTACCTCGATAGTTTAGCACAGCCCAAGCTCATCTTACTGATCAGAGGCTCAGTCCCAGAAACAATTCTGTGGCTGCTGAGTAAACACTGGGGAGGGGGGAAAGAATACAAATAGTTCTGGAAAACCAAATTGCAAACAGATAATGTTCAGTTGCAAAACTCCATAATCAAAAGGAAGGGACTTGATAGCAGGGGCAGCTTTTCGATCTCTCTGAGGTGTGTGTTTCCAGGTTTTTGGGGAGCACTTGATGCTTGAAGTAGAGAGAGGAGCGTGTGAAGTGCCTCATAATTCAAGCCTTAAGGCTATGAAATTGTAGGAGGCTAAGGCAAACTTCTGTCCATATAATTGTGTTCGAATGAGTGTTTGGGGTAATTTTGCCTAGCTCAAAGGGAATGCATGGCATCTTAATTTAAAGCCAGTGTTTAATTTCTTCATCTCAAAAGAATCTGCAAGGAAATATGTATGTAAAGGGTTCTTGAATGTAATTTTTTTTTTCCCCCAAAGTTGGACTACATATTATTAATGTTTTGGTCCCATCCTATTCATGACTGTAGAGATTAGTTTGCCTCCATCTGTAACTGTATGGCATCTTTGTGGCGACTATGTAGTTAGTTAAATGGCAAAGTAATGTCTTTTGGCACCTGAAATAATGGAAAACCAGAAACATAAATGATCAGCCTGTTCCTCAGACTGCTACAAACCACAACAGGACAGCGTAGGGAGTTAACAGGGAAGTGACTGTAGTATTTCATTTTTGGAAACAATACTAGGAAGGAGGCATTTAAACTCAAAACAAGGATGGTCTGTCTTCCTTCTGTATTTTTTGGTCTTACCTAGAGCCCGGTGTGGCATCAAAAAGGAATATTGTTAACGGTGCTCTCATCTGACAGTTGCACAATAGCTGTGTAAAGATACATGTCCTTACCCCACATAATTATCTACACCCAAAATGCAAACTACTAGGCAAACAAATTGCTTCCTAATTTGTTCCTAAAATGGTAGTGACTTGCATTTGTTGTGAGGTGCTGGAAGACTGCAGGAGCTTACTGGGCTTATTGCCTTGACCACTTAAGGGGTATTTAGAAATGACCAGTGAAATGCAGCATAAGCTAGGAGAATAAGTTTTGGAGCCCAGGAGGTGGAACTTGCTGAATCTGGTTCCTCTGGTACTGTTCTTGTGGAGAAGGCAAATTAATGGTTGGTTTGTGGTACTGCTAGTTTAGAGGCCCTGTGGGTTAGAAGTCAACCTGGAGAATAGCAGTAATACCATGTTATCTTAGCATGATCCTCCATGTTTTTAGTTCTGGTACCTGACGATTCCGTTCTGGAGTGCTCGAGATGGTGATAAGACTGTTTGCTGCTCTGCAGTAGGGTAATTTTTATGTCTTTACAGTTTGAGGTGCAGACCATTTTTGAATCTCCTCAATATTTGGTAGTACTGGCATAAAAATCTTAGTGTTTGGTGAGATTTTAGAATATCCATGTTAGGCTATTTCTCTGCTTATTGTGAAAGTTGTTTTCAGTCCTGGGAATAAAAAGGGGATAGATGCTATAGAATGATCCCTTACTGGCTGAAGAATGCAGTCTCACTGTATGCGAGATAATTTGGGGCTCTCCTCCTGTGAGGAAGTTGATTATCCTCTGTAGCTATTTTCTTTCCTTAGTTCTCTCCAGATCTAGGCATGGCTGGGGATTCCCCTTGAAAGATTTCCTGTGGTCTTGCGTATTTCTTATCCAAAAGGTCTTTATCCCAGAATAAATCTTCAAGGTGTATGGAATGCACGTACTGGTAACAGTAAGGAAGTGAAGAATATGTTTCAGTGTAACGTAGGACACTTCAGATGGCCTGTTACTTAGGATTCCTCAGGAAATGATGAAACTGAATTTAGCTGAAGCATACTGCCTCTGTGTCCTGCCTGATTATAGCCAAAAAAGGCAACTGGTTAGATTCTGGGAGTTGCATAGGCAGGAAACTGTGTAATGGAGGGTAGAGCACAGCTGTTGCCTTGCCAAACCTGATACAACTCTGAACACAATTGAATATTTCTTTATTCTTTCCTCCCCTTTCCCCCTCCTTCCCTCCACTCCCTTTTTTTTAACCCTTTGACCAGAACCTGCAGATAATGTTCTGCAATGTCGCGGAGTCACGGTGTCTTTTGTTGAATTGTGAAGTCTTCCCTGTTTTCCTACAGACTCTGTCAGGTTAGCTGTCCTAGGGTGGTCTTAGACCTGTCTTGACAGCTCAGATTTTTCATGGCAGCCTTCTGATTGCTGGTGCTTATCTCTGCAATGAATCTCTTCATCATGGACCCATTAAAATCTGGATTTTTCAAATACGAAAATCCAGGGAGCAGGAGTTGCTCTGAGAATCACCATTGAAGTGGCAGTGTCAGTGACCCTGTGGGGAAGTAAAGATGAGGTTAAGCGTGGGGTAGCTGCTTGGCATATCCTGGAAGGCTTATGGCAAAGATTTTAAACTCCAGCTAAAGGAAGCTTTTATTTATAGAGTCATTTTCTCTTTGTTTGCTAAAGAATTTTTGACTGTGAATATACAGCTCTCCATACAGTCTCTGGCACAGAGTTGCATACCACCTACAGTGGTACAGTTGTCGAAAGGAATTTCCCTACATGCTTACAGATGGCTGGTGTGGGCATTTGTGCCCATCATTATTATAGCTGTTGTTGTCCTGGCTTCATTCACTCCTTGCTAATGCTGGGACTCAACATCTATTGTTGTTCTCATGCATATTTTGGGAGTTGAACTGCTTCTGTTGTGCTCTCAATACCTCTGTCTGCGTTCTCTATAGTTAGACTTAGCCTGTTTGGTTTGCAGGCTGTTTTGTAAATATGGTGTGTTCTGTAGAAAAAAAATTATCCCTGTAAATTCTGGCAGCCTTCCAGGACATGAATATTGATTTTTTCATTTCCTGTTCTTTTGGTGGTATAGAGCTCTAGCTTCTTTCCAAGTTACAGAAAACATATATTGAGGACACTGGTATCTTTGTGAGGATGGGTCCAAGAAGTAATGTTTATGGGCCCTTGTAAAGAGGCTGCTGTTAGGTGGTTAATGAGCCTTGACGCATGCAGTCCTTTCTTCTGATTGAAAGGGTTCTGAATGGCACCAATAAAATTGCTGCCTTATAAACTGGAAAATCCCTGGCAGTAGTGTTCTGGTTTTGATGAAACGCTACATCTAGGGTGCCATTTGCTGAGCATGCTGCTGAAACTTTCCTCTTGTAGGTGTGGTGCTCCCTCTTCTATGTGACCACAGCTGTATAGAAGGATCCTGATAGAGGATTTTAATTTTTTCTGTAAAATTTCCTGACCACAGACTTATTCTGTTACTGTCTTGGAGGACCTCCTACTGAACTTTTATCTGGAAAAAAATATACAAAAGTGGTGGGACTGGGTGTTGCTACTAATCTGGTGATGGCACATATCTAATGTTGGTCTTAACTGGTGTCCTCAAATGGTTGATGATGTCTTTTAGACGTGAAGTGCATCTTGTGTATTGTCAAGACTGGTATATGGCATTCCTAAGAAGTTTCTTGCTTATCAGAACAAGGATATAGAAAGCAAAAGTGTTGATTAAACGTTTATGATTATATTTCTGAGCTAATATCTCTACCAAGTAGGGCAGGGAAGGGCTAATCTTGACCTGAATGTTACTGACATAGTATCTGATGCTATGAGTATTGGCACATCTTACAAATTGCTCGATGCTTGTCACTTTAATGTGCTTTCTCTTTTCTGCCAAATAATGGCTTGCAAATGCTTAACGGTCGGTGTTTTGTTGTAGAGGGGTTTTTTTTAACTGCTTGCTAGTTTGGTTTTCTTTTCATCCTCTTGGCAAGCAAAACCTTGACCTTATTGGAAGTTTGACAACTTAGCAGTGCTTACTAACATGAAACTAAAGGAGGGGGGGGCATGTTCTGATGACCAGGGACTTGGAGTATGTGCTTGTCTGCCTCTAGGAAATTGCAAGGCAACTTGAGGCTTTAAAAATACCTCTCCCCCACCCCTTCTCTTTCCACAGGTCCCCAGTTGTAGAACACAATGTCGCAAAGAGACGCAGATAAGTACCTTTATGTGGACAAGAACATCATTAATAACCCCCTGACTCAGGCTGACTGGGCAGCTAAGAAGCTGGTATGGGTTCCCTCGGAGAAGAATGGGTTTGAGGCAGCTAGCCTCAAGGAAGAAGTAGGAGATGAGGCCATCGTGGAACTGGCAGAGAATGGGAAGAAGGTGAAAGTAAATAAGGATGACATCCAGAAGATGAACCCCCCCAAATTCTCTAAAGTGGAAGATATGGCAGAGCTGACATGCCTGAACGAGGCTTCTGTTCTTCACAACTTGAAAGAGAGATACTACTCGGGACTGATCTATGTAAGTAATCTTGTCTAGTGGGGTTAAGAGTTCTTGATTACATAGTATGTGAACTTATTGTAATCACTTTGCTTCTAAGTTGTGTATGTTAACCTTTTGTTGCCCCTATACGCAACACTCATGTGACTAGCTTCTTTCTGCTTAAAATTTTTTCACTAAACTATGCCAATCCCCCTCTAGTTAAGGTTGAAGCTTTCAAGGAATGCTGTGGTAAATCTGTCTTTAAAGTGGTAAATCTGTCTTTAACATTTTAATGTCTTCATTTGCAGGATGTTTTGAATGCCACTTAACTTTATTTTAGCAAGAAGTGAGAGCAGTTGAAAAGTGGTAAACAGGGAGTCTGACCTGAACTGAACCAAATAATAATAAAAATACAGTCCTGATACACGTGACATTGGAATTGTGTTTTCCCATGTCTGGAGCTTCAGTGGGAAAGAACGCTAACGCCAAAGCTCTTTGTATTACAAAAACTCTGGATCTCTGAGTGCCTTACTAGAGAAGACGCATAGGTGCCTGCATGTGCTTACAGATAGGAAATATTTTTGTTTTCTTACCACCCCAAAATGGACAAGAGCAGAGATTCCTGCTTCTTATTGCTGTGGAAATGACAGAGGTACCATTTCTGGGCCCAGTGGTCATCCCCAATGAAGCATGCAGCAACTACTGCCCTGAATCCCAGAAGCAATAAATAGGGAAAGGTGGGGAAGGAGAATTTGGAACCTTGACCTGGTTCTTCAGCTCCCTCTGATTTTCCTCTTTTTGTGGCCTCTGTTTAGCCAGCAGATGTGGTCTTGAGAGCCTCTACTTGTATTAATACTCTGCAGGAATAGAATAAATGATTAAGCTCAGCAGTAATGTAAAATTTGGGTGCAGTGACTGGATAAAAAAGGAACTGCTTACAGAATTAAAATGGGGCTGCCTGAGAGAGGATCTCGAGGGATGTAGAAATTCTCAGTGTTCACTATTTTTAGATATTATGAAATCTTCACAGTAGACTAGAAGACCTATTAAAATGTACTGAAGAATAATTTTCATACGTAAACATGTATATTAATACAGTCCTTGAGGAAACTCTGTCTAGATTTTCCCTCCCCCTCCTTTTTGTGCTGCCAAAACCGAAAAGCTGCCTGTCCTGTCATACAGAGAAGACAACATAAGTAAAAACTCTCTGCAATATCTAGCTGTATGCTTACTTCTCCTTCATACCTGTAGTGCTATAGTCTTTTATGCAGTCGTTTTAAGTGACAAGCTACAGATCCTTTCTGCTCTAACAGGGACTGGTGATATCCAAGACACCACGTAGCAGGAATTCAACCTAGCTATCTATCTTAGGTAGAAACCTTTGTGAACTCTTGCCTCCTTAAGTTAAGGAGCATGAACACCAACTAGAAACTCTGACTCTGGGTAGTGCTGTGACCACTGCTCTTCTGGAATGGCACGAAGGTATATAGACAACTGTTGCAGAAATTATCAGAGAACATCTAAAGGGTGCAAAGCTGATTAAATTTAGTCTGCCTCCCACCGTCTGATCTCGAAATTTTGAGAGCTGATGTGGTTGGAGGTTGATGCAGTTAATTATTCTGTGTAGTTAATAACTCCTTTGACGACTGGTCAAAATCCATTCTCAAAGGGAAGAATCTTGGTATCGGGATGAAACAGGATGTGCAAGATCATGTATAAAATTTTTAGAACAGGAAACATTACTAGGTTATGTAATGAGTTGTTGAAAATAATTCAGCAGCATTTCAAAGTCTGCTGCACACTATGCAATGGGCTTTTTCATGTAGCTTGCAAGATATCCTCTGAAATTTCAGACATTGTCTGTGACTGTAAGAAATTGAGTTCTTCTAATTGGATTGTAAGAAGTATTAAAAAAAATCCCCACACCCTTCACCCAAGTAAACGTAGCATAGTAATTCTCTATTACAGAATCTTAGTCTTGCCAAAACTGTTTCTCTGTGCACTTGTGAAATGGACTGATCTCACCTGTCAGCAGTTCTCAGCAAGTCAGGAGATTAATGTGAGAGCTTAAAATACTTTCATTGGAGTGGCTGTTAGTTGATCATTAATCCTCTTGAAGAAAGAGAATACACGCAATGTATCTTCAGCGTAAGTGTCTCTGGAAAGATTATAAGCATAATTTAGTTCTGCTCTTGTCCTTCCTCTCTTTGCCAGCAGGGTTGTGTGGTGTTGTGGCTTTTGTTTCGGTGTGTTGGTTTTTTTAACTTGTTTGGTTTTTTTGCTTAAAACTCTTTCTGTCTACCTATCCTATAAAAAGGAAGGAGGCAATCTTACGGCTAGCACAGACAGATTTGGAGAGGGGAGTATGAAACAATTCAAGAACTAAGAGCTTGAGTTTGACACCACTTTGCAGTTTCCATGTGCTGATTGGTTCTGCATTAAAGTGACTTGCTAATAAACTGGCTTTCATATTAACCCTTTCTATTCAGAATGTTTTATCAGAAGATCATTTTCAGCTTCTCTGTTGCTTACCTGAACTGCCTTGTTTGTATTCATTGTGAAGCTCAAAACTCAACCTTACGTGTTGCAGTTATATCACTAAAGTTAACAGTTGCTGGAAAATATATTTTCTCATTCTGTAAGATAAGTGCCATGGTGCAGATAGTCCTTTCAGCTTTTCAGAGCTAGTTTAGCAGCTAAAAAACCAAAACTAGTTCCAGTTTGGCCTGTGTGTCACTTTAAATAGTTAGCAAAAGGTAATGCCAGAATTCTGTTTTGAGATAGTAATGTCTGAAACAAAGTACAGACTTCCAAGTCTGTACTTCCAAGTCGATGCTTATAATAGGTTAGCCTCTCAATTGAAGCCTTGAGTACAAGTCAGGGATTTATGAATATAAATCATTACTTGTACTTTAATAAGATGAAGATGACTCTTGTCTTCTCTGTGGTAAGGCTGGCAGCTTCTGCTCAATATAATTCATCTTGCTTCCTATACAAAACCCTGTCAATGGGATGGACCAGCAGTTGCAACATGGTGGTCTTGCTCAATTGCCTAGCCCAGCCATGATTAATTGCTTCTCTTTGTTAGACAAAAATATCACCTCACACATCTGTCTGAGTTCATTATACTGCAAGGAAATTTCCCGTAGGTATTTCTTCTGGCAACCAGAATGCTGGAAGAAGGTGATGGCTTCTTCCTGCATACCTGCTTCGTGGCTTCATCACTCTAATTGAAATGAATGTCTTCTGTTTTCTGAACTGCTGCTCTCATTAGTAAGGCTGCTTCAGTCCAGATTCAGACCTTTACACTATTCTTGCTTGAAAAGCAACAATTGTAATTTGCCAGCAAACATGGTCATAAAAAGTCACACAAATACAGACAAGAAAAGTCTTCTGTTCCTTGCGGAATACTACCACAGTACTTGCCACCACTTTGCTTTTGCTCTCACTTCTAATACCCCAAAAGAAGCAAACGAGTGTTGAGCTTGATTAACGTCTTCAAAGGAGAGGTAGGTTCTGTCTGTGTCATGAGTTATGGTGTTGTTGTGGAGGGGAATGGGGACAATATAGGGCATCCTCTTTTGATTTACTACATGCATGTTCCTGCTGCCATGGGATTTGAAGCAAGATGGTTGCCAATGCTGACAGATGGAACTGATAGCCTAGAGGGTTTTTGTTTACTTGTTTTCCAGAACTCTGATAAAATTACAGCTTTTCTTCTAACAGTTGAGTTGACTCCAGTGTAAATTAGTTCCATATCAGTATAAGGGAAAGGTGTACGGTGAACATGCTACTCTTGAGTGAAGTCCTTTCTACGTCTGGGTCCTACTCTGCCTTCCACTAGAGTAGTCAAAGGTCAGGAAAGCACGACCCGGTCTTTCAGCTGCTATTTTGTGCTGTACAACTACTGTCTGACATGATGGAGAACTAAGTCTGGGAAGAAAAGAACTAGCATTGCCAAGTTGGTTTCTGCAGATTCCTTAAACTGTTCCTTCCAAGCACTACCTCAAACCTAACCTGACTAGAATGTCTCACTGAAGCTTAGCTTCCTGGAACTGTAGTAGTTCTGTGCTAAAAGGTTTTTAGCCAACTTTCAAAGTTTCCCACTTTGGAAAGAGATTTAGTATTTTCTATAAGCTAGTTAAATATTCCTCAAATATTTAACGGAAAAAAAACCCAAAAAAGGTAGATGGGAAACACGCTGCTACTTTATACCGTGGTAAGAAAAAGGAACCTTAAATACCTATTAAAAGTTTTGCTTTCTGAAGGAGGTGGTGTGAAAGCTGTGTCTGAATCTGCTGCTTATGAGTGGGCCAATTACATAATGTTAAGCCACCACCTAGAAAATGTGGATGTAAGGCCGTAAACTGTGTAGTAGATGCTATTTTCACCCTTCTGATCACTGCAGTCTAATCCTTACCTCTCTCTAGCTGAAGAGGCCAAATCTGATTAAGTACTCTCTGCGCTCATTGTGAAGATCTCTTTACCACTCGGAAGCACTCTTCATTGAGTAAACAATAGAGGAGATGGTAGCAAGAGAAATAAAGTGCCAGTACCAGTCTCTTCTGGTAGCACTGCAAGTTCCTGTAGAAAGCTGTTCCTCTCCAGATGTTTTAAACAGCTGCCTCTAAAATTGACAGGGAACTAGGATAGCTCTAAACCCCAGGAGTAAGGCTTGGAATGCTATTCTTAGAATATGTAGGAAATATCTAAGAAGTCTCTTCTCCTTCTATTCCCTTTGCAAATGCAATGTTTGTTAGGGTTTTTTTAGGTACTCACATCTCAGAGATTTTTTTTTAAATTTTTTTCCTTTTAAGAAGCTTGATATTTTCACTAGAAATATTTTGACAGATGTCTTCCATTAGAACTGTAGAATTCAAGCCAGTGGAAGTCAATTGAGAAATTGAAGTTTGCTGTCACAGATCAATGAATTAACCGTTTGTGATGAATCGGAAGTAAACTTTGGCAAGTGTTACTGACTTTTTGAGCATGGAATACTTTAGAATTGTTTTCTCTATTGACTAGTTCAGAACTATGCTATGTTAGTGACCTTACAGTTTTGAATCTAGTTCTAGTTATACTAATCACTTTATAAATCAGGAAAGTGTTCATGCTGGAAGGGTCTTTGGGATGCCATCTAATCCAGCTTCCTGTTCAGAGCAAAGTCAGCACTGAATTCACCCTAGTCCAGTGGTCTTGAAAACCTCTAAGGAGTACACTGGTCCTACTTCGTTCTTATTAACTATTTTGGCTTGAAGTTTTAGTATGTTGTAGCTGGTCAATTACTGGATAAATCCATAGCAAACACGAGGCAGAACATAATAAAATGCACATTTCTAGGAGCTGAGCACCTACCTTATATAATGAAATAAACACTTGAATATAGGAACTTTGAAAAGAAGAAAAGCCAGTCCTAGTGGACTGTTAGTTAGCCAGGGAGCAGGCCAGTTTGATGTCGGTGTGACTAATCTGTCAGCTGATGCTCTCTGCATACTTGGGAAGGCTGAGTACCATTCAAGTTGATAGGACTTTAGCTGTGGCTTAGATTCTAATGTTACTTAGTGGAAAGCATCCCACATGGCATCACTAGAAGAACTACTTAAAGAAGGACTGGTTTGTTTGTTTCATTTTCCAAGTAATACACTATTAAAATGTGCAAGTATACAAAAATTTTAATTCCCGTCTTTATTTGCTGGGGCATTTTCTTTCCAGACCTACTCGGGCCTCTTCTGTGTGGTAATCAATCCTTACAAGAACCTGCCCATATACTCAGAAGAAATAGTGGAGATGTACAAAGGCAAAAAGAGACATGAGATGCCCCCTCATATCTATGCCATCACAGACACAGCCTACAGGAGTATGATGCAAGGTGAGTGCCAACTGAGATAATGACTCTTGTTGAAATCGCAAATCAAGGTTGCAGTCAAAACGCTGTAGGAGAACGACAACTTCTTGCTGTCAAAAGACAGTGTGGCCCCCTCTGTCCTTGCTTACAGACACGAGATACCTACTTGGGACCAGCTTTTGTGTTCGGGTGAATAGCTTTCTCCTGCTCTAGTGAACTGAAGAACCTCACAAAGAGTCTGGCAAGAGCTAAACTTGACATAAAGAACAGACTGGTGTGAATGAGCAGGGTTTGGAGAAGCGCTTACCTACATGAGTGACTTTAAACAGATTTTACATGTGAGGAATGCTGAGACAGGTTGCTGAAATGTGATGCTATGCAGAGCAGAGCACCTCAGAGAGCCAACATGATATAAGGGTTAAGCTGTATGTGTAAAAGCCTTGGGTGGGGAGGGGTGAGCCATACAGACATGCTGCAGCGGGCTGGTGGCAGGGTACTGATGGCAGTTTGTTGAAGATGTAGCAGCTCTTGAAGAAATACAGCTGTACTACTGATATAGAGGAAAACTGAACCTGGACCCTACTTCCCTCAAATAAAGACTGAATCTGTCATGAAAGACAAGGGACAGATGTACTGCTTATACTATATGTGGCAGCATGGTTGTCCATAAACCTCAGTTTCATTTCCTTTATTACTTCCTTCTTTCCCTTGTCCATTCCTCTGCAGCTCAAATGCTAACATATTTTTCTTCAGCAAGCTATTGGCTTAACCTTACCAGAGTTAGTTCCCTAAAAAGAAATCTTTTTTATGTAGAATCAAAACCAGTTTCTTTGGCATTGTTTTAAGAAGTCATTTTCCATCTATGGACAAGAGTTAAACCATTTGAAAATGCACGTTCACGCATCTTGTCTTTTGTGTCTGCCAGATATATCAGCATGTGGCAGTGGATATCCAGGTAGCTGCAATTCTGCAACAAGGGACAACTGCCTTTCCCTGGTCTGATGGTGATTCAGAGCTAGTGATTAATCTATGTGGATATTTTCTTTCCTTTTGGAAAGAGGAGATGTCTCCATCAGACCACTTCTTGAGCATTGTCTAAAACTCAGAAATCCTGAACTTGAGTTGCTTTGGTGTACACAGCTAAAGAATGGCAGTCCTGTCACTGTTTTTGTAGCACAATAAAGTTGCTGTGAGCTCTGCTGGAGTGTTTACCTTCCCTAGAACAATTCTAGCTATGCAATATTCTCAGCAGCATTGACAGTGTAGAGATTTACCCCAGCTGCTCTTTAACTTTTTTGAGATAATCTTGTCACTGATGTTTTGGAACGCTTGTTGGATGTGAATGCTGTTCCCAGTTAGCTTTTCAACTATCCTGTTTTCACCTTTTTAACTAGGTTTGGAAAGATTTGCGTGGGTGCTTGCTTCACACCTGTGCTAGCAAGAACCCTAGAGATTTTTCTGAGGTTATTTGTTGCCTTAAATCTTTATTGCAATGGGTAACAGTAGTCTTCCAACGTCTGCTACTGGGAGTGAAGGTGAGGGGGTTGTTGCAGTGTCTCTGGTCCCGGCTAGCCTCTCGGGCAATGGAAAGCAACATTCCTATTCCACTTTCTCAGTTTTGCTTAGCGGTGGGGGAGGCTTGGTGCAGCAGCAGTGGTATGGCAGGAATCTGGACAGAGAATAGAAGATGAAAGGGTCTGGTGCTGCACATGAGCCGCAGGCATTTAGGATAAGGCTGCCTTCCCTAGGTTACTTTCAGAGCCCTGAAGGCCGGGAATCCTTCATGGTCTGGAGAAGGATAGCAAGCTGTTGACTCTGACTTCTGTCAGCACGGGGTGTAGTTACCTCTTAAGCTGACAGAGGAAAAGCCTTGCATGTTAATTGATTTGGAGTCTGAGTTTTTATTTATTTATTTATTTTGGCTTTCAGTCTGTCTATGGTATTCTAATAAGCAAGCCATTCAAAGGGACATTCATCAGGAAAGGAGAGGAAGATGGGAGCTTTATTCCAACCTCTGCTAATCCAGAAACTGTTTAACTCTCTTCAGTCATCTATGCTGATGCCCTCTGGGTAATTCTTTTTGTGCCTACCCTGGTTATTCCGCTCCCAAAAGTGTCATGTGGCATTTATATGTTCTGAGAGGTTAGATTGCTTAGCTTCTGTTTTGTTAAGTTTCACTGGAGGTACTTCCTTGAAGCAGTGATATGATGGAGAACATGTTCAAGGTGATTTTAAAAAATTTTTTTTCTTTTTTTTTCTTTTTAAGACTCAGAAATGAGACAAAAACTTATTTTGCTGCTTGGAACCTGGAGAGACTTCTTGTGTTTCAAAAGCAGAGCTCTACAAAAAGTGTAACGTTTTTGATTTTGGAGAAAACAATCATTTGTTTTAATGTTTCTCTTCCCTGTGTAACCTGGATGCCAGAAGCCTCAGGTCTGACAGCTTTCAGAAGAATTAATCTTCTGATGCTGATGATTGAAGCACAGTGCCTGCAAGTGGAGTGGTGTCTTCAGCAAACAAATCATTATTCTAATGCAGCAAATGTACACTGAAGGGATACATTCTTTACCTCAAGTCATAGTCTCTGGGAAGTCTATTCAGAAAAATATATTTTAAGGCTGTTAAACAGCACCTTTTTGTCTATTTTTAACACACTTAGGGAATTTTCTGATAGAGGCAAGGAATTTCATTGGTGTCTGGAGCATGATGGTGGTTTTAATGCCAGTGTCTGAAAGTTCTGTAATAGGCTAGATCAGGATGGTTATTCAGGTCCCTAAAGCTCAACCTGCTCAATTTGAGATAGGAGGTGGAATAGAGAGCACATTGCTAATGAATGTACTCCATTTCCTTTTGCATGCAGTTTCTCCACATGCTAGTGTAGGGCTCCTAACGGTTCACTGAACAAAACTCTTAACATCATTGTGCAATGAGTAAACCCTCCTTGACCTTGATGGATTAGTCTGCAAAGGAGCCTGTGTAGCCAGCACCTTCATTCATTTGGTATTTATTTGGGAGGTAGGTACTTTCTGGATTTGGTGTTAAAAAGAACACTTTCTGAAGCATAGTAACTGCATGATTTTTATTGGCTGCAGCTTGCTGTTGTATATCTTCACATGCACTTCAGGCTTAGTTGGCTTTTTCACAAGAAACAACCCTCTAGATCTGCTTCTATAGAACATGACCTTGAAGTATTTTATTTGTCTGTCTTAGATGTTTACATATTTCTTAAGTTTCTGAGTATAACACTTGTGTTTTAACTTCCTTGGTCTCAAGTCATCTTTCCCAGGGTACTTTTTTAGCATTGGTCTGCTGTGCTGCAGTGTATATTGCACTGTCCCAAAGTGCATCATGTTATTCTAGACAATATTCTGGGTGTGCTTAACAATTTGGGGATACTTGATTGATAGACCTGTTCAGGTTATGTAGAGTCACAAATGTCTTTTTCAAGTTCCATATAAAGGTAAAGTTTTCTTCCTACTAAACCCAAAAGAATAAACCCTGTGATTTCACAAGTGTGCTTCCAAAATTTCTAATGCAAAAGGGCAACATTAAGCGTGGATGCTAATTATGGAGGATATTCCTTTTGATGGTATTTGGATATGGATGGCAAGAAAAAAGATGTACATAGTTTTTGAATTTAAGAAATGTTTTACATGCTTTGAAACACTTGAGATTTCTAAACGTAGCTCTCAAAATCTGTCTCTCAAAATGTGGTTTTCAATAGAACAAGGAGCTAAAAAAGAGCATTTCCCACTTGTTTTTTAGTCGTTACCACACCCTTTTTGCTTCATTCCTGTAAACCAGAGCAAGAGCTCTCTGGCAGTCACTTATGTAATGGTTCAGCCCTTGCTGTCAGTCTCTGCAGTTCACTGTTTTAGTATCATGAGCTGCCTGAGCTTTTGCAGGCTGTATACCAGTTTTTCTTTCCTGTCAGAACTTCATAAACATTTGTGTAACCTAAAATTACAGCTTAACTTGTTTTCCTGTAGATTCAGCTAAGGAATGCTAGAGAAAGGGGTATGGGCTTTAATCCAAAAAAGGGCTTGGGGAAATAAATATTTGCATTTGACCCAGTAGGATATATTTAATTTTTTGAAATGAAACTTAGTTTTCTCCTTCTGACTGTCCTCAGGCTTCAGATGATGCAAAGCTGAATTTTGACACTGCGGTGTTGCTGCCAACTCAAGTGATTTTTTTTTTTTTATTTTTTATTTTTTTTTGGTTGGTTTGTTTTGGGGTTTTTTTTGTGTGGTTTTTTAAATTATTTTTGGTTTTTTAAAACATTTTGAAGCTCTGTTGTTGAGAGCTGTCTTAGATACGCTGTTTGTCCTTCCTTTTTTTCTTTCTTTTTGTACGTGATGATAGGTTATTAGCATTTTGAAACTTCTCTATAATGCATTCCTTAAATGTTCGTGCAAAAACCAGGCTCTCGGGCTATGTTCTGGAGTGTTTTTGATCCTACTCAAACCAGCATGTAGGTTAAAGCACTCCAGTGAACATATTTGATTAGATTTTATGCCAGTGGGCTTGCTCTGAGTAACACAGAGTGTCAAGTGCCTGGGGCTTCTTCATTAGAGCCCTGAGGGGTAGACATTGGCTATAAGATGACATACGATGAGGTTAGAAGAGAAGTATGAGGAGGGACTGAGGAACTGAAGCTACTGCGTGGCTGGAGCACTTTTAAGATTAATTCTTGCTTCAGGTCAACTCTGTAACTTGGTCAGCCAGCCACTTGCCCAAGTTGGGCTACAGGCACTCCCCAGGATGCCAGGGGAGCAGGATGGTAACGGCAACCTGGAGGGCCAGGCTGCTCCATTCTGCTGGCGGTTAGGAGGTGGGTGGTTACCATCTAGCTATGGTTAAGCTTTTAGCCTTAGTGAGTCAGCTATAGGCATGGGACTGCAAGCCAAGCCTTTGCCTTTCAGCTACACTTCCTCTTAGCTGCAGAGATGATGTCACCATTGTGTGAATGCTATATTACTTCTCCTTTTATGGAGATGAACAGGCTTGAAAGTGGAGTCACTCATGCAGAGGAAGTGGGTGATAAAGGCCTGCTAGGATGTTCTGTAACTGAGATGTGGAGCTTAAATTGCACATTCACTTCTATCCTTCCAGCTCTTTTTTTTTCCCCCTTTTCCAGCCCCCAAACATCTAAAAACAAAATTCAGGAGTTTGGAGCTCTATTAATTTACTAATTACGCCAATGTATTTGACCACAGCAGTTCCTCGTTCATTCAGGGTCATTGTTTTGCACTAGAATATTTGTCTGAGGCCGTTTTATGCACAAGGTGTCTCTCTTGTGAAAACAAATTCTGATTTAATTAAGTTTTTAATGTATGCTGCGGGCCCTGGAAGCAGTCTGAAATGCGGTCTTTTATTTTTGGACTGAAGAAAGTAAAGAATTAGTTAGATGTTATGGGGTTTTTATATAGTAAAAATCTATCTACTGCTCTTATTATACCATACTGCTGTATAGGTTAAATTTGAAGGATGTTTTCCTTCCTGAATTTCTAGATGCTTGAGGTTGCTGCTTCTTATGATCACTTGAATACTATGGTGATGAGACCTAAAGAAGAGTCTAGATAAAAAGCTTTCCTTGCCAGCTGGTCTGAAGTACGGAACTGTTGCTATAATTAACTAATGAGTTGTTATTCTGAATTGTTTTTAATAAGTGACTCTGTTTAGGATTGAAAAGCAGATGCAGATTTCTTTTAATCAGGCGTTTCTTGATTGTGTTATTATAAGCAACTGAGTTTGTGGTACCCAGCACATTCTCTTTTGCTGAGTAGGTTGCTTGCACAACTGACAATGGAGTAAAGGCAAGTGCTGACTGAGGTTGTGCAGTACGCCCATGTTGAATGATTCCTTTTTTTGTTGTTGTTTCTTTTTTTTTTTTAAGGGGGGGTGGAGGTGGCCCCTCGGCTGGACAACCCAATTGTGATTCGTGATGGCACAAGTCGGTATTGTGTGGAGAATGAATGTTGGCATTTCAAGCACTTCTTCATTGGAAGCGTATCTAAGAGTTCTGCTTTTGTATACGTTAGCTCTTTGGCCCTTCGGTCGGCTCCAGTTTCCTGTTGCTCAACACATTATTCGAGTTGTCTGTCTGTGCACAATTAGAGGAATTCCAGCTATCCCAATGACTGCTGCTTTGCAGGCCTGGGAAAGAATTTCCCCCGGATTGCAAACAGGAATGTTGCCTTTTATGGCAGTGTCTGCAGGCTGCCGGTGACTTGCCTGCACTCGCAGGTACGTTCCTGCTGGCTGAAAGCAGAGGTGACTCAGGCAGCTGCAGCAGGCCACCAGCAAAGCCTGCTGGGGGGAGGAAGTGGTGCCGAGAGGATTTTAAATGCTGGCCGTGACTTTTCTTGCCTGATGATCACCTTCTGACACCTTGCTCTGTTTTAAGGCATGAAAATTCCTGCGCTTGCCCCTTTGGGACTTCCTCGGGTCACTGCAGGGTGCTGTTGCTACCTTACCTCACTGAAATGCAGCTCAAAAAGAGCTGCTCAGCTACATACAACAAAACTTGTAATGATCAAAAAGTGTTCAATGCCAAGGAGCTTTTTAGTATTATCTGAGGTTGATCCTTTCTTCTTCTGTTGAGCAGTGGGTTTATCTGTTTGCTTAACAATGGATCCTCTCCTGGAGGAGAGGGAATGGGAAGGCATGTGCTATTCAAGTCCTTGGGATGCCACTGCCTCTTTGAGGAGCCCCAGCTCATAATTCCAAGACCAGAGCTGGCTACTAAGAGCAAGGGGCACCTTCCTTAGGGTTATCTTTTATTCCCCTCTTCCCACCCCACCCCTTTTTTTTTTTTGGTTCTTCTACCTCCCCCCCTTTCTCTCAAATTGGCTTCTTAGAAGAGCCTGAGTAGTACCTGAATTTGAGTCTAACATTTTATAGGATATATGGACTGCTTGTTTATTATCAAGCTTTTGAAAGTCAGATGTTATTCAGAGGGAACAGTCTTGTCCTTTCACATAGCTGCCTTGTGACAGAGAATAGCACCCAGGTGTCCCACTAGCAAAGAATATATTTCCTTAGGCACTCTGTAAATGAGTCATTAGTTATTTTCCTGATCCACCCTCAAAGTGCTCAACCTGGCTGTTGTGTACTTGTTGAGCCCTTGACCCCCACTGGGAACTTTGAATGGGTGGGGACTTGGGAGCTGGCTGGCATCTTCTCTTAGCCTGTCCCTCAGCTGAAGGGGTGCATATCTTAAAGGCAATGAATAAAAATCCAGGCTTGAAAAAATGGGTGTGCAATGCTGCTAGAGCTGCAGTATCTGGTTTTGAATGCTTGCTAATTTGCTGAGCAAAAACCATTTAAGTGAGGATTTTCTTCTGCTTGCTTTCTTCCAGTCTTAGGACTGATCAGCTCTTTGAGAAAACGGGGATAGAGCAGATTATTTTCCTCTAATTTTTGTGTTCATCTGCATACAATAAGTTTCCAGTAAAGAAGCTTAAGAGCAGGAGTTGCCTGTCTGTAGCATGTGAGCCTAAGGTTTCCATTATTAATTTCAGATAGCATCTCAAATTTGGTAGGTTTACCTGCTTTCCTTATTCCATGAAAATGTATCCAAAGGCTAGACAGACTTCTCTCTTTATAAACTGAGTTTGTAGGAGATCTTTCTTGATTGTGGCATTCATGACTTTAGGACTGAAATGGTGAATTCACTTGCAGTGGCAATGTTGAAGGGTATAGAAAGTGGTTTTAAGTACTTGAACTCTGTCTGGCTATAAAACCTTCCCTAATTACAGCTCATTCACTTTATCTTGCACAAACCAACTTGAATGTTGACTCAATTATATTGTCTCAGTACTCTGCTGGGGAGAATACTGGGTGCACATGGATTCTCTAAGCTACTGGAGGAAGAAACAGAGAGCAGTAGACAAAATATGGAGTGAGTCACATCCGTAAATGTACTGATGAAGGTTATTGATTGATCAAATAAGTTACTAGAGCAATCCAGTGAGTTGTGTACTCTCATGGATGTTTGAGGCTCGCTTCCTCTCTCCTTAGAGATTAGACTCCAGCCCAACACAAAATTGGGGCTCAGTGTGGAAAAAGGAAAGAGCTCAGGATGGATGAAGAGTGACCTGATCTAGTGAATACTGTCCTTATCCATGGCAGGAAGGTTAGAACTAGATGATCCTTCCATTCCCTTTGAACACAAAGCATTCTATGACAACAACTGGATGTAACTACTGTGTTACTGATGTTCTCAGACTGGATGATCTGATAGTCCTCTGGTTTTGATCTTGAGGAGAAAAAAACCCACCCTGAAATCAAGCAAAACCAAACCACCACAGCCAAATGGGTAACTTACAAACTCATGGGGATTTTGACTTTGCTAGCACAGTCTGTTCTGTGAGTGCTCCAGTAGCTCTTGAGAACTGTCTGTGAATTACTTGCTTTGCCCAGGTCTGTTCTATGTCTGAACAGGTCTTGCTGCCTCTGTCATGACTAGAAGCTACTAAGGCTGTTGTGGTGTAGGCACAGGCACTCTCCAGTCAGCCCAATGCTCCCAGCTAGTTCCTGGTGGCACGAGGGAGGAATGGGATGCAGGCTTGGGGTGGTGGTTGGGGCATGGGGTGGAGGGGTGGATGAGAGGTTAAACCAAGGCAGATGCAGGGGAGTGTGTTCACACAGAAGTGGTGGTGGAGCAGAGGGATGAAGGCATGGTGGGAAGACTAGTCAGGACTGCATATAAGGAAGTAGAATCACAGGTGAAAGCCAAAAGGAGGTTCAGGATGTGGGAAAAGATAAGGGCGCATGGGCTGAGTGAAGTAAGTTCTGTAACTGTAAAGATATTATCATCTGCAGCTGGAAGTTGGACAGAGGAATTAGTATGTCTACTGGTATGTCAACATCCAAAAGAAAAGGTTTCTATTGTTACCAGCTGCTGTGTTATTCCAGTAGGGGATGGTGCCACAAACAAATCGGCTGTGTAAGACTTGCGCTACTGCTCAGTGTTGTAGTTTTCAAGTCCATTCTGTACAAAACAAGTAGCAAGAATTTCTCACTGAGCTTCCAGTGTTTGTTTTGAGGATGAAAGCCTCTGTTTGATGTGAGTTTCTGCACTTTGGCCTTTGTAATGGTTGCTGTCCCACTTCCCCCTCCACCTTCCATTTCTACTGCTCTGCTGGTAACTTTTGTAAGTCAGTATGGGCCCAATGTGATATGGAGGAGGGGGCTGAAGAACAAGTAGGTTTACATCAAACTGTAGCTCTGTGGTAAAGAAATGTTCAGTGGGAAATTTCTGCATTGTGTGTAGAAAATTTGTAATGCAAACTATTCTTTCTGGATAAAGAAAACTAAATTACTGTGGTGCCATTATACTTTGGCATATGGAGGGATGTTGAGGTCTCTGACAAGAGGAGGAGTTACCTGGTCATGTTTCAGAAGGTGCTTGTCAGTTTGCTTTTGTCTTTGGTGCTGATTTCATTCTGTCACAGAAATTAAATTTTAGAGCCTTAGTCTGATTACTTTTTTTTTAAATTTTTATTCTAGATCGAGAGGATCAGTCCATCCTTTGCACGTGAGTATTTGCAGTTGTCAGCTTGTCTGGGTGTCAAAGTTTGTGTTTTAAAATTCTTAGTTGGAGGACTCTCTTAATTTTAAGTGCTGGGAGTAGGCTCAGTAAAATAGGTTATAAGGGAGAGTCAAGGAAGGTCCCACTACAGTTCCTCCAATAGATATTTTTCTGCAGAATAATTTTCATAAGGCATGGAGGAAGAAGGGAGGTTTTGAAACAGCCCCTAAAGAAGCTCCTAAAAGAAATACAGCTATGTCAGTGGAAAAGGCTTGGATAAATCCTTCAGATTTGATGCAGCTGTTACATTTAAGTACATTCATACTGATGAGGCTGATACAGTAACAGATACTCTTGATACAGCAGTTTCTTTTCTAGACACAGCAAAATGGGTTGGCTCTCAGTTCTGCCTAAAGAATTGGCATTTTTCTTCTTGCAGTCTAGAGACTTCCTTTTGAAAGACTCACTTCATTACCTTTCACCTCTACCTCTACAGCAGCCTCCAAATTATTCCGCAGCCACTTGGCGATATTCATATCCAAGTGACTGGAAAGCCTTCCCTTCCCCCTCATGCATATGGAACCTGCACCCAGCAGCAAACTGGCTGAGGGCTAGCCTCCAGTCCAGTTACACTGCTACTACTTACCCATACAACTTGGTTTTATTTGCTTTTGAGGGAGGTGCTGCGATGGCCAGACTGCAGTTAAGGAGCTTTGTAGCCTTTTGTGGGGTTAGAAACATGAATATGTCCCCCTGTGTCTTACTGGTGAATGAATTGCAGATTTTCTTTACAGAGGTGAATCAGGAGCTGGTAAAACAGAGAACACCAAGAAGGTCATTCAGTATCTGGCTCACGTCGCTTCCTCGCACAAGTCTAAAAAAGACCAGGTAAGACCTAGGTTTAAAGATGTTTGAGTGCTGTCCTGACTTTGGACAATAAATATATATTGGCTGATGTTGGTAAAAGTTGTTTTGAATAATAAAAGCCCAGTTACTGTTATTTGTCAGGGGACTGAGGAGGACAGTGAACTATGAAACAATAAAAGTTTGTCCAAAATTACAAGCCAGGGAACATAACTCCTTTGAATTCAGCGGACCTACAGTAGAGAGAAACTCATCCACAACCTCTTGGATTTGTGGGCAAGCACGTGAGCAAGAGATGCTATAGATGAAGCATCACCCCTACTGATCTTTTCACATGGATGTATTGCTTATAACCAGTCTAGGCAGTTTAACAGTGGCTCATCTATGGAGGAGTTGTCTCCTTTCTTCTGTACCTGTGTAGATTAGGTCTGGCCATTATATCTACTGTCTGGAAACTGGAGAATGCAGTGATAGGCTAATGGCCATCAGTTGGAAACTTTGGAATTGTAGGAAAACGTTAAAAGGGTGGAAACCAGCCAGTTGTTTAGCAGAAGGTGAAAGGAGGGTGGTGGTGATGGTGGGAGGACTTTAAAGATGTCTCACATGTATTTTTTTCCCCCTCCCTCTCCCCCGATGGACTATTGCCGAATTCGTCAGTTGTGTCCTCGTAGGTGAGCTGCACGTTTACTGCACGTTCTGCACCAGGAATGCGTTTTCTGTCCCATTGTGTGATTTTTTTGAGCAGCTTTTCACTCCACACCGATATCACTTTCTGCAGCTAAAACAAATCCATAGACAATTCACGATTTTTTTTTTTTAATTATTTTTTTTTTTCTGTGTGGTGCACAGTAATCTTTTTGTGAGGATGTTCAATTGGAGACTAAAGTAGTATCAAGAATACTTGTGTTCTGTGCTCTGTGCTAGTTTGCATTTAAGGTTTTTCTTGCAGGATTTTCCAAGTTGCACCCTTTGAGAAGTATTCTTCCTGGGCAATAGAACTAGATCAGGTTTTCCTAGAACCATAAGCATCTAGTGTGGTGCTCCTGGTAAGCCAAATGTAGTTAGGTGTTCAGCTTTCAATTCCCTGCAGTGAGATGTGGCTGCAGGTTGCAAAGAAAGGCTGAGGGGAAGGCTGTCCTGCAAGCAGGGTGTTCCAGGACTGAGCTTTTTTAGCCAGAGCTGAATGTGTTGGAAGTGTTCACTGGTGAGCTGTGTAATGAAAGCCAGATGCCAAGTGTATCCACTATTTCTCTACATAAGAGTTTTCCCATAGCAGCTTAATGTGTAGGCATGTTGTATGGGTGTAGAGTATATGAACAAGAAGTCATCCCTGCATTCAGACATACTATGCGTGTGCAAACATATAGTAATAAGTAACTTCTGGAATCCAACCAAAAAAAAAACTTCTTATATGCCAAACTTTGAGACATATGAAGGCTTTTTCCGTGGTCTGTCAGTAGCTGTATTTAGAAACATTCTCCTTTTTCTTTCTTTAAGTGTGGAAAATAGAATCATGGGGTTGAGTTAAGTATTCTTCCACTGCTTATCCTTGAGCAGAATTTCAACCACTGAAGCAGGGCAGGCAGTCTTCTTAGGAGAATAAGACAGTCCTAAATTGGTCTGGTTGGTCACTTGCCCAAGTTTGATATTTATTTCCTCCCTCTCCCCACCTCTAAGTTTTGATTCTTCCAAAAAGTCCTGCAGCTGACATTTTGCTCCAGTTTTGCTACTATATAGTAGGATTGGCCTTACTGGGGAGGGTTTAGAACTGAAGTCTTTGAATGTTAATTGTAGTGAGTGCTCTATGCAACAATTCCTTACAAATCTTAAACTTGGAACCAGATTATAAGAGTTTATCACTATGAATAACTTCAATCTTTGGAGGATCTTGGGTATACTGGTCACAGTGTATTTTTTTTTCTTTAGGTAGAATATGATAGTGTTGAACATTTCTGCTGCACGACTAGGCACAGAACTTAACTAATGGTAATATAGGAAGTAGTGGTGCTTTATTTACCAGGAAGGTTTCTTGGCTGTCACCTATTAGAAGTTTTGGATGTAAACCCCTGTTTTCGCAAGCATCAGAGCAAAATCACATTTATAAAGCATATTCTTCAATTTTAGTTATCTTGTTTTGAAGGTAGTGGCACCTTCCACCAATCCCAGTGCATTAGTATACTCAGCTAAATAGCTTCTAGCTGCATGGTGTGACTAAGCACATTAAGGCTGCTTTTGGGGCCTACTGAATCTAATTATATAAACACTTCTTTTCATTTGATGAAAATTTATTTATGGAAATTGATGTTTTCTCATGTTTAGTCTCTGCTTCTCTACTGACTTCTTAAATCATTTAATAGGTTTTTTTTCAAGATGAGAATATTTGCAGCTAATCAGAAATTCATGGGTAATAGTTGCCAGCGCTGAAATAGTTGCAATGTAGGTTAGATCACTGATGGTCTTTCTCTGTTTCCCATACAACCCGCTGTTGGGAGGATACAGTTACCTGAGAATCTCTCGCATTACTGTAGGGGAGAATACAAAGCGTAAAACACCAAAAGAGCAACACCCCCCACCAAACCAGGCAAAAACCCCAAACACTCTCCACCATCACTTGGTGTTTTTAATTGCATACCGTTAAAGCCAGCTGTGATTTCTAGATACCTTTCTCTGTACTTCCCGAGGAATAAATGCCTGGTTAAACTTCTGTCTTGCATAGAAATAATTCCAAAGACTGATCTTTGCATTTTTTTTGCATCTCATACAAGATGTCGAGGATTTTATTTGCTCTACATTGGTATTGTAACTTCAGAACAGTAGGAAGAGAGCGTACCGCAGAGGATGCGCTGCCCAGCCCCAGGCTAACAGATCCAGTGGCTGCCATCGCTTCCGTTTTCAGGAGGAATATTGTACATACTTCAAATGCATGCCAAGTATTACATTTCTTTCAGGTCAAGGGATGGCAATTATAGGTGTCAGAAAATTGGCAGTGTCTGAATGATAGGAACCTTAGAATGTTTAGAAAGCTTGTGATGGATAGCTCTGCATTGTACTGGTTTTGCTTTGCAGAATTACCCCTTGTATAACAGCAGTGAAATCTCTTCCTTCAGCGAAAGGTGACCATCAAAATTTAAGGTAAAAAAACCAAACCAAAACCTCCACCATAAAACTTTAAAATTTTGAGGAAAATGGGATTGCCTTGCGTACGGCGAGGAAGGGATACGCTGCAGTCATCGCAACCACTTAGTCTTATGTGCCATTGCCATGGTAGGCTGAGAACTTGATCTTCCTGCTGCATCATAGTGCTAAGGCGAGTCAGGAGAGCTCACGGGCTTTGATCAACTCTTTAGTGTTTTCCTTTCCCCACAGCTTTATGTTGCTGTGAGCATGAGCTGGTGTTCTCTATATGTATTGCTGCCTTGGTGGTTCAAGAGACCTAACCACCTCTAAGCTACAGTTTACCTATACTGACTTGACTCTAAGGACACTTTCTTCTTGAGATACTAAACAGGAAGGCATATAGTATGGATTTCTATAAATATTTGATCGTTGTGCAGCTAAGCATGACCTTAGTTTTATTTTTGGCCAAATAATTAAAATAGATTTGATGTCAAAGCCCAACTTCTGTGCAGAGTTAAAAAAGGAGATTTTTTTTTTTATCTTTTCCCTCCTTGTTCCATAGTTGGGTTGAACTACTATGTTGCTGGCATCTCTCACTTGCCTAGTGACAGACTACAGTCATAAAGAAGAGGCCGAGGACTTCACTGCAAGATGGGAATGAAGAATGCAGTGAGAGGAGAGTGTTTCCACTTCAGTATATGTACCAGAATAGGAGGGCAAATGTGACTGCCACACAGTTTCGAGGACTGCACCTTAGTTTCAAGGTTTTCTCCTTACAAAGCCCCGTGCTGGCTCTGTTGTGAGAGAGCAGATGTCCCAGCTCAGGTTGCCTTCCTATCCCCCTTGTTAAATGTAGTTGACAGTGAATGAAAGTGTTTGCAGCAGCTGCCCCTTCTGTGTAGGTGCAGCTCTACAGGAACTGAGGGGCTTGTTTGGCCTTGCACTTCGCAAGTGCGAAGTGAGGTGATTGTGGAAGTAAGAAGTAAAGACTTGTAGTTCTTTGTACAGTTTCTCATGTGTCTTCCTCTTTTTCTTTTATTGCATGTATTTTTAGAGAGGCCGTGTAAGGACTAATCTGTTTTATAATGCATTTTGAGAATGAATGGGAACAATTTTCCTTTAGAAATATCCTTAAGTAATTTGCCCATAAATTCCAGTTCTCTCAAATCAAACTTCATTTCCATTCGTTATGTACAGGAATTCTTGAGTACTTACTGATAACTACTAAAAAGAGAAACATTAATCTAAACTGTCATTTTCTGTCTCTAGAAGATTTTTAGGTGACCTTGAAATATTCAGAACTCCATGCTTTTAGCACAGAGGACAAGTAATTTTTCAAAAGCCAGGGATGTATCTAGAGTTTGCAGGGAAAGGTGTCTATGCTCCAATGGTCTAGTATTTGGCATGGATAAAGAGCCTGAATTTTCTTTTTCTACAGCTCCATCTTTTTGTGTTCCGTGAGGGGAGGAGAGTGTGAATATGGCAACAGAAGGCGAATGATCATGCAGTTTGCGGGATACCACTAATGCTTTTTTTGCGTGTCTCCTTTCAAAGGAGGTTCTTGCTTGTTTGTATTTTAGGAGATGTAAACTCTTAGTGCAGGCTTTTTGTTTTGTTTTTTGTATTTCTTAAAACATCAGACCTTTTCAGACTAACTTCTTAACCTCCTTCTAGCAGAGTTCAGGGCTGTCTTGCAGCAGCAAGACAGGACTTTCCTCGCTCTTCCAGCCTAGATGGCAAGATGCTTCTGGGTTGAGGGCCTGATCTTGGTACGGTGTTTTGCTGTGATCCTGGGAAGTCTGTTGGATGTTATGGCCAAGTGGCTTTGAAGGGCTTCTCGTTAACAGAAAGGCAGCACTGGGATGCCCTTGTATTGAGGAAGAGAATAAGGCATATTCGTGAATGTTTTGTTTTACCCAGATAACTGATGAGTCTCCTTTGAAGGTTTAAGGGATCATCTCCTAAGGTTTATTATGGCTTCTCTACAACAGATGCCTAGCTAGCGCGAATTGAAACTTCAGCGCTGGTTTGACCCAAGGTTAATGCAGTGAACCACTACCTACTTTATTGATTTCTGCTTTTTCTCTAGGGAGAGCTGGAGAGACAGTTGCTCCAGGCTAATCCCATCCTGGAGGCCTTTGGAAATGCCAAGACGGTAAAGAACGACAACTCCTCCAGATTTGTGAGTATTACTACCCGGTATGGGTGCCACTATGCTACGCTTTCCAGAGGGAAGACTTGGTCTGCTTTTGGGTGAATTGCTGTCAGGGGTAGACAACTGTCTGTGAGTGACCTCCTTCAAATTAATCTGGGAAGTGAATTTCATTCAGTGAATCATCCAGAACAGACCTGATAGGTCTTTGGAATGAAGGAACCTGATTCTGTGCCAGGATCACCTATGCTGATTTTGGATGCAAGTTTATTGTAGTCAGTTTTGTCCTGGAGTGCAAATACTGGTCCTTATTTTGCTTGCTCTGCAGAGCAATGGACAGCATCTGAGAGACAGGTGGGAGAGCTAGAGCTGAAACTAATGGTTGAAGCCAACGTTGAGGAAGATGGAACTGTCTACATCATCTAGCGCATAAAACTGAAGGGACCCTGGTTGTGAGAAATCTAGTCTGAAATATAATGAATTTGAATTGCAAGCTGTCTGGATGTCAGAAATGCCTGAAAGTGTTTGGTGTCTTGTTTCTTAAATCGCTGTTGTGATCAGCAAGCATTGCCTATAGGCTGACCGTACGTTTTGCCTAAAACCTGCCTGACCTGTTTTGGATTTCCTTTCCCGGATTAAAAAGAGATGGTTTACCTTTGTTGTTTACTGCTGTTAGTAGATAGAATGAATACTAATTAAAATGCTATTATCTTCCTCATAGGGCAAGTTCATCAGAATCAACTTTGATGTCAATGGCTACATTGTTGGAGCCAATATTGAGACCTGTATCCTTTTCGAAACCACTTAAAAGGAGGAGTTAAAGGCTGTAGAGGAGACAATAATGGTACCTAGCACTTCACAGCTACCTACCTCTTCACAGCTGACTTTGTCAGATCAAGAAAGTGATAGGAAACTTCTAACTATACTAGCAAGGTTACTGTTGTGGTTTTCTATTTCTCTGGATAGTAATTTGTGACTTTTGTGATTATGGTGGAAATGTTTTTCTGAATTAATGAATTCTAATCTTAGGAGGCTGAAATGGAAGCATAAACTGTGATAAAATTAATATCTCTGGAATTTCATAAGCCAGTCTCACTTCTGTCCAAGGCAAGTAGGGGGATATATGGCCACTTTTCCTGGGTTTTATCAGTTAAATCTCTCATCATTCAGAGGCTGGCAGAACTGAGACCAGAAGCTTGGTGGCTTGTGGACTGATAATGATTGCTGAATCAATACCCCTGTTAATTGGCATGGGAAGAACATCAGTGAGTACGAGGTTTTTTCCTGCTGTAGAATAGGAAGTGATTTGTATGTCTTGCCATATGCCTTGACTATCTGAAGATCTACTGGAGAAGTCACGTGCAATTCGTCAAGCCAAAGAGGAGAGAACCTTCCATATCTTTTATTACTTGCTGTCTGGGGCAGGGGAGCATTTGAAGAGTAAGTATGATCTTGGCATGAGGGAACCCTATACCTACAACAACGACAGATGGTCCAAAACACTTGTAGGTTAGGACCTGTTCTCTCATAATTTCTTGTCTCTGCTGTTTAGATATGGTCACACTCTGCTTCTTCTGTATGCTTATACATCCTCCTGCCCTCCCCCTGCACTTCTCAGTTCCTGAAAACTTGCTTCTCTGGTTCCTTCCTGCACTTGTCTCCTTGCCAGCAATGACTCTACTCCCTTCCTTATCTAAATCACTGTCCCATGTTTAGTCTCTTCTTGCATGATGTAAACACTTCTAGTGCCAGGAATGGTCCTACTGTGAGGTACTCAGCATTTAAGTGAATGGAACAAAGCTGCTGGCACCCAAGCAACTCTAGAAGTCTAGGATCCTAGTGCATCTAGCTTTAATACCTCAGCCTAGTAATCAGGGTCCATGGTGTGTGTGAGCTGCAAATTGATCTGGAGGAAGGACCCAAGGAGAGGGCTTTTCTCATAGTTGCTACTGTTTCAAAAGCCACATTAACTTTCATCTGACTTGAAACAAATGAGATGTCTGGAATGAAAGGCAAATTTACTTTCAAGTTAATCCCTGCTGCTTATGGATTTAGGGCATAATGATGATTGACACTGCTTTGATGGAGTAGTCCAGAGGAGGGAATAGAAAGAAATAAGGCAGAAAAACTTCGGTTTTATCTAAAATACATTAAATGTTCACCTTGCAGTAAAACTGGGCTTTATCCCAGATTCATCCGGCACCTTCTAGCATATGCAAGACAGATATTTTATCTCAGTGGTAGCTTGGTTTCTAATTATTTAAAAAAAAAAAAAAAAGCCATAATAATTTCTTTTTCAATTCTTTCCTAAGCTGATCTGCT
Organism: Actenoides hombroni; assembly: GCA_024336885.1. NCBI lineage: Eukaryota > Metazoa > Chordata > Aves > Coraciiformes > Alcedinidae > Actenoides > Actenoides hombroni. The sequence continues at coordinate 19,061,455 of WUAM01000431.1, forward strand.
GCTGGAGCCTTACAACAAGTACCGCTTCCTTTCCAATGGGCATGTTACGATCCCGGGTCAGCAAGACAAAGATATGTTTCAGGAGACCATGGAAGCAATGAAGATCATGGGCATCCCAGATGAGGAGCAGATAGGTATGAATCCTCTGAAGGGCTTGAAAATGCAAGGAAATGAAAGAGGGAACAGATCACACCTCTCTGGAGCCTTTTTGTTCTGGAGTTCTTTTTCATTTGTTGTTTGTGGGGTTTTTTGCTGGTTTTGATTTGTCTGATGTCCATTTCCCCCCTCCGAGCGAACAGTGTGCAAGTACTGAACTCAGTGGCTTTGGAGTGACGCACCTCAGGAGCTACCAGCACAGTTTCAGTTTCTACAGTTAATGTTAGAAGTCAAGCAGCTAACGAAACCTTGCTTCTATTTGCTGTTTCTGTTCCCAATCTGAGAGCTGTATATCCAGTTCATGAATAACACATCCAAGATACAAGAATCCCCTCATTCTCTTATGCAACGTGCAGCTTGTGTGCTCCCCCTATCCCTAAGCAGTGGCTTTAAATTATTTAATCCAACCACTGCTGGATTAGTACTTTGAGAATGGCCTGGTCATAGTGCCTTTCTTTCCAGCTTAGCACTGAACTGCTGATCAGAAATTAATATTGTCTGATTCTGGGAGCACAGTACCATGACACTGAAGCTAGAATTGCATGCAGCCAGCACAAAGTGCAGTGATTCACCAGAGCTCTGTGCTGTCTCATTCATGATCTGCCTCACTTGTTGAGAACCAGTGTTCTGCAAAAATCTCAGTTTCTAAATGTTTAAGTTCTTCTAAAACTAGGGACTATTTTTTCTCTACACTGAAGCAAGCCTCTGGTGGTTTCAGGTCACCACCTCTTCTGCTGGAGGCTGCAGCTCTTATGGCTGTGGTGAACATGTGCCTATGCCTTAACTATTGCTCTTCATAGTCTACCCTGCTATAAATTGGCACTGTCGTTATCTGCAATTTAATGTGTTTCTTGATCTCCTGAGTCATCTGAGGCTGAAAGTGCCTTATGGAGGTGAAGAGAAATTTGCCTGAACAGAATAAAAGAATTGGCAGCCTAATTTATTGTCAGGATGTCCTGCTGTGCTCAGTTTTTTTGAGCTGGGCTTTGTTGTGTATGCTCTAGGGCATATTTTTGCTGTCACATAGATGAGCTTTTGGTTCCAGCCACTACAGCAAAGATAGCTTTAGTGTTTTGCACTTGCTGTTCAAAGTGTAAAGTGCTTTAATGTTCCTTATGGGCTACATACAGTATCTGACTGGATGGTAGGCTTACTTAATTTTGATGTAAAGTTTAAAACCAAACTATTTTCATTTATGAGATGACATCAGTACAAGCTGTCTGTCCAAGTGCCAAGACTCCAGATTTATCTGTCAAACTGCAACTTTCATAGCATGCCACTAAGAATGCACGTGTTTCTTTTCTGTTAGTCCTGATGTAGCATATATGGAGCCTCTGCTATCAAAAGGATGTTGTTTTAAAATGAAAGTTTCTGTAATAGATAGAAATGAGGGGATAAAAAAATCTTTGGTACAAGATCCCCCTGCAGGTGACTGGCAGTTTACTTTGCTGAAGGCAGTTAGAAGCTGTTATGCAATGAGCTGTGACTGATACACAGTGAAAACTGAACTAATGCTGTGGCATTGAAAAATGTCTTTCCTGTCCTAGCATCTGATGCTGCTTTTGTGACATGAGCCATTTGAAGAGTATGAATATATCCTTAGCAATGGGTGGGGTGCTGCAGCATGTAATTAGTAATAGTTCTGGTACAAGCACTTTCACCCACATCCTGCTGCCCTATGTACATTATAACATATGTCTGTATGGATTAGAGGCCTTGGTCAGGGAGCTGGAAGTGAAGCTGGGTTAAAGGAACAAAGTCTTCCTTCTCTTAATTAGTTTGTACTCTTAACAGATGTCTCCTGCCAGTGCCTGACAGTAATCCTTGAGGTAAATAGTGAATTCTGGCCCTACAACAGAGAACAAACATTTTTATCAAAAGATATGAATGATGTACGGTGGTGCATTACTCTGTCCTGTCTCCAACCATACTCTAGTGATGTTGAGAGTGGGTAAATTTCCAGGCTATACAGTCTTGCAAATGAGGGACAGGGAAAGCCCTGTGTCCCCAGGGGGAGTCATATAGAGGAATTATCTGTGATGTTTCCTCCAAGTTCCAGAAAGATCTTTGGGATGTTGAGAAGGGCTTCTCAACCATGTCACGAAAGGTGACAGTGTCATATTGTGGGTTTTGGTAACTTCTGACACTAAGCTATTGTTATTATTTTAAAAGGTCTACTGAAGGTTATCTCAGGTGTTCTTCAGCTTGGCAACATAGTCTTCAAGAAGGAGCGTAACACAGACCAAGCCTCTATGCCAGACAATACAGGTAACTGGTCTCCTTTACCCCCGACGAATTAAAATGCGGACAGAAGCCTACAGGAAGTTCTTGCAGGTAGAAGAATATATTGCAGTGTGTAGGGAATGCTGGAGCCCTGTCTTTCTATAAGGTGAATTATTTGTCATGCTCCTTCATACAAATACAGGCTGTTTTGCCAGGCGTGTTTGCAGCCACCCATGGGCAGGAATGTGGCTTTGTTCTTGGGGCAGGGAGTGCATGTGATGACCAGATGAAAAGGATTACTCTACTGGAAGATGTACTGAATGTGTGTGTGTATTTAACCAAGCTAGGAATGATTGCTCCTAGAAATCTATATTACCAGACTTTAAGGAATGTTCTTTGCTGACTTTGTAGGTAGGCTTGTAACCGTAAGCACAAGGTGGATAGGTCTGTGGTGGGTTAAGTATGTGTACACATTACATTTGCCCTGCCCGTTGTTGCATGTGTAAATAGAAGGCTGTCTGTTGGAAGAATTAACTCTTAGACCACCATTACACATGTACTGCAGAAATATAAGAGGTTGTTAATTTATCTTGAAGTGTGTATATTTTTGGCTGTTATTGTTATGGAATATGTGCTCTAAATGACAATTTGGGGAGGAAAGTAAGCCATTTAGGGTCTGGATCTTGATTCTGAAATACAAGAGTTGCCTCAAAGACTAATCAGTAGATGAAGACAGAAGGATTAGCTTAAGAAATCCATTACTTGATGTATCTTTAAATTGATTACAGACTATGAACTTTCTAAAGCTTCTGTGTTATGACTTAATGATGGGAGAGCATTGCTTCAAATTTACTCTTCTGGCTTCTGGAAAAATTCAGTAACCTGAGTTTTGGGGGGATTTTTTGGTTTTGAAGATTCCTTTTCTTCTCATTAACCTGTTCTTCATGTAACTTTTTCTTATAATCTATTTCCTTACTCTCTTGGGAAGGCAGCTGCAGGAATTTTTATCTTTTTTTTTATCCTCTTGCTTTCTGTGAAAAAGACAAATAAACGTTAATCTTTATTGTTTCCTCTTACTGTTTTTAGCTGCTCAGAAAGTGTCTCACCTTCTGGGTATCAATGTGACGGATTTCACTAGAGGTATCCTGACTCCTCGCATCAAAGTTGGACGAGATTATGTCCAGAAAGCTCAGACCAAAGAACAGGTATGCATTCTCTAAAAATGAATGAGTACTTCAGTCTTGCTGCCACGAAGCTAACAAATGCATTAGAAGTTTCTGTAGTGTTTGATAATGTATGGCAATGTATGGCAACCATAACTTGGATACGTATTGCTTCTAGTATTTACTCACTTGATCTGTATAAAGATAGAAATCACCCTGCCCCTTTAGCACCTCTCATCTGTTGGGGGAAAAAAATAAATAAAAAATGGAGAATGCAACTCCCCTAATTTTGATGACTGGCTGTTCAAGGGGAATAAGTTCCTTTGGTGCTGTATGCAAGGGTGACGTTTTCAAGTTGCTGTAATGGAGAAAGTGCCATTTTTTAGTAGGTCATCTGCTAGGGTGCTCACCCTTGAAAATGAGTGTAATTCTGTAATAGTCTTGAATTGGGTTGTGCTCAAAATGAAACTTGTCCTAGGAGCTAGTGCCTTCCCAAATGGAGCAAAGACCTCGTCCTTAACTCACTGCACGGCTTCTTTATTAACATGTCTTGTTCTCAGTGTAAATAAACATGCCCCCATAACATGGAAGGGAGGAGGAAGAGAGTGAAGTCCAGAAATAGGCACAGGCTGCCTTTCCATTTTGATCTTTAATTTCTTACTACATACAGTACTTTTGTGTCAATCACAGGTAGGGCAGCGGCATGGGAGGGAATTGACTTCACAAATTCTAAATTGCAGAAGAATTTAAATGCTTTTTTTTTGGCCTATGAAACACACGACGTTACTGTAGTCTTTGGAGGTGACTGGGCATGATTTTTTCTTTCTTGAATAGCAGGCACTGGTTTGTCCAACAGGCGGGATTCTGAAATGTCTTTGACATGCTAATTTAGTACGACGGATTCTTCGCTTTTGCTTGGGGAGTGTCGCTGTGCCATCGAGTTCTCATTGGGAATACCCTCTGAAATGAGCCTTGTTCAGTCACTTTGGTGGCGGAGAGAAAAAAATCTCCTGACTGTAGTTGGGCCGATAGATGCCGACCCGGCGTAACCCGTGCCTGCCTTCGGATGCTAACGGCAGCCCCGGTCTTTGTCCTCAGGCCGACTTCGCCATCGAAGCGCTGGCGAAAGCCACTTACGAGCGGATGTTCCGGTGGCTGGTCATGCGCATCAACAAGGCGCTGGATAAGACCAAGCGTCAGGGCGCGTCCTTCATCGGAATCCTTGACATCGCTGGCTTTGAGATTTTTGAGGTAAGGAGATGTCGGGTCCTCGCGCTCGGCGCCGTTTACCACCGAGCGAAGAGCGCTGAAGGAAATGGCGTGAAGACCGGAAAAGAACAGTGTAGTTTTGAAAGGCTGTGTATTTCACGTGTGCTATTTTGGATCTCTGCCGCTGCGAACTGTCAGAGAAGTTATCAGCTGACTTAAATGGCTTGTTCTTGAGCATTTTGGGTATCCTGCAAATGTTATTTCTCGTTGCTATATATTCTGGTGCTTACCTCCTTTTTGGCACGTGCATTAGGATTGTTTTAATTTCCCAGTTCCAGGTGTTCTTGATTCTTTATAGCTCAGAGCTTAAGAGTTTGCTAACTTACAAAAAAGTCTTTTAAAATGTTGTGTCAGAGGTGTGGGTCACCACTGGACTTAATTTTTTTTTTTCCCCATTAGTTTGTTCCAAAACATTTAAGGGTCGGTCCACTGAAATCTGTTGGCATCGTTAAAAATTGTTAGAAATGCTTTCCTCTTCCTGCTGATGAGTTTTGGAAAAGACAAAGACAGGGTCAACCAAATCAGGTCCAATGTAAATTCTGACCTATGCGTGCTCCTTTATACAAGAAGCCTGAAAATCAGGGATCAGAGTGTGGTTTCACATGGAGCTAAACAGATCAAACAGTGTCTCCTTGACACAGAGGAGGAGTAAACTTGCTCCTTTTCCCCTCCGTTGCTTCTGGCTGCAACTGCTTGTACTGTTTGTGTCTCTAACCCCGCGGAAAAGATGTTCTTAGAGTTTTGTAATTGAATCATTCTGCGAAGTGGAATCTGAGCATAAAAACTGATGCGAGATAAATGTAAGAGATGAAGAGCTGAAGGAGAGTTGAGGGAGAAATGGCAAAGAGAGGAAGTGGGAGCTCCCTCTATGGGTGACAGTGAACTGTTAGGCCAAACCATTATGTTTATGAAACAATTTTAGATGTGACTTTGAATTATACTTAGTCTGAAGAAAACACAGGCTACCATCTGAAGAGAACTAGCCTGTCATTATCCCAGCCCAGCAGCTCCTATCAATCTGTGTTATGCTGGATCTAGCTCATGTGCAGCTGCGAAGTGAATTGGACTGATTTATTCATTGAATGGAAATCTGAGAAACAGAAAAGTTGGTTTTTCTCTTTTTTTTGATTTTTTTTTTTTTCCTCCCCTGCGATCAGCCTACCTTTGGTGTCATGGTTGCTGGATCTCATGAAAAGGAGGGGAGTGGAAATACATGGTTAGGAATTACTGAATCATGGAGGAAGTACAACAGAAATATTCTCTTAAGCAGATGCATTATATTTAAAGTGGTCTAACATGAAAGTAGACTGGGGGTCCTTACAGGTCCATACAACCTTATCCTTACAGTTTGAAGAAATTTGGAGATGTAGAGGAAATTTCCCTGACTTTCCTTGCTCTAATTCTATATAAGAGGATTAAAATGGGGCCTTCCAGTCCACATGCTTTTAGGAGTTTGTCTTCAGGCTTCTGTTGCTTCCTCTTCCTTTCTACGAAGAGGACTTACAGCTCTGAGTTTGAGAAAATCAGAGTCTTTTCCATTCCCAGGTTAAGGAGCTGCAGTAATTCTCCTGCTGTTTGCAACCAAACATTCTTTTGCAAAGTCTGAAGAACAGTGTGTATGAACTTCCCTAAGGATTGCAGCAGTGGAGCAGTGGTAAATGACAGGAAAGGCAGTTCATAAACAAATGGGGTTCTTAACAAAGAACCCCACACAGAACTCCAGCTTAAATTCCTGTATTATGGCTGTGGTCTTTCATGCTAAGAGAATAGTCGGTGTGTCTTCAAAGGCAACTGTTCAAATATCTTTCTGGTTTGTTGTTTTGTTTTTTTTCTTCATTAGCTGAACTCCTTTGAGCAATTGTGTATTAACTACACAAATGAAAAGTTGCAGCAACTCTTTAACCACACCATGTTCATCCTGGAGCAAGAGGAGTACCAGAGGGAGGGCATTGAGTGGAATTTCATTGACTTTGGCCTGGATCTGCAGCCCTGCATTGATCTCATAGAGAAGCCGGTAAGCTGCTATGAAATGGCTGCACTCATTTTGTCATTGAGCACATGACCCCTACCTGTAGACTGGAAACTATCTTTCATAATCCTCTACTGACACTGTGGTATGCTTAGAAGCAGAAGTGAACAGTTTCCACTTTGAAAGCATGCCACCAGTAAATGTTAGTATCAGTTCTAGATCTCGGCAGCCGCTTTTTCCTCTCACAAAATTGTCTTAGTTTGCGTGGATCTGCGTGGTGCTACATCTATGTGTGGCTTTCTCTATGTAGTGTGAACTTGCTTACTTAGCTGTAAGTGTAATGAGAAGCTGTGAATCTCTGTTGTTTTCATTCTGCTTTAAGGAAGCTCGGAAATTTATAAAATTCACAGGAGATGTTCCAATAGTAAGGACTAGTTTGTGAAATTTTCTGCTCTGGTCTTTTGCATTTAGAGATTTGGATATTTGGAGAACAGTGCAATAGTGTTCCTTCTATTAAAGAGATTATTTTTTTTCCATGTAAAACAAACTAGACAAATGTCATGGAAGAGACCTTCTCATAAAAATGTTCAAAATTCAGATGAGGGTCTTGAAGAATTATTGGCAATTCCTATTAGTATGGAAGTGCTTGAACTGATACCACACAACAAGTGACTGTACTGGGAATCAGGCTTAGGTGTCATTTTTTGCTTCTAGATGCCTGAAGATGTTTAATTATTAGTCTAGTCATGTATGTAATTATATTTTATTTCCCTTCTTTAAGGCTGGGCCTCCTGGTATACTGGCCCTGCTGGATGAAGAGTGCTGGTTCCCAAAAGCAACTGACAAAAGCTTTGTAGAAAAAGTGGTGCAAGAACAAGGCACCCACCCCAAATTTCAGAAGCCAAAACAGCTGAAAGACAAAGCCGACTTCTGTATCATACATTATGCTGGCAAGGTAAAGAATTAGTAGCTGAAATGTGAATGTTGCAAAGCCTGTTGTATTTTTGAATGCATAACCACTGCTGCTTAGAAACTGCTACTTACCACAGTGGCTGCCCATAGGAAACCAGAGGAAGATTTCACTAAGTTGTTCTATTGCTGTGGACTCTACGGAGTCTGAGGGGATTTGCCTACAAGTTATATATCTATAGTTGAAGACATGTCAAACTGACACCAATTTAAATTTGTTCTCTGTGATTTGGTGGGATTGGAGATACTTTTCAGAAACCTTGCATCGAGCCTTCACCAAAAATGATGATGCTTTTGTTTTTTCCGTCACACTCTTAAGTGGTGCAAGCTAGCATTACGCATCCATTCCCTTTACTGACAGAACAGAACATGCAGCTATTTGTCAGGGTTTGAAATTTGTAGGTATGCCTGCTTAGATGGCAAATCCAAGAACGATTAGGTAACCTGTTGCTGATTGTGCAAACCTCAGTGTTACTTTTATAGACTTTACAGGATCTTGTTGCATCTTATCCTGAGGACCCCTCCCTGTGCCCCCCAAGTTTCTTAATGTATTTATCTTCTCCAGGTGGATTATAAAGCAGATGAATGGCTGATGAAGAATATGGATCCACTGAATGATAACATTGCCACTCTTCTCCACCAGTCGTCGGATAAGTTTGTGTCTGAGCTGTGGAAAGATGGTATGTAATTAAACTTAATCTTGTTTGTTTTCTCTTGTTTTATGTGGAAGAGTTTGTTTGATCATCAGAAGTCTGTGATAAGCTGTGTTGCTTTTTTTCCCTGAAGACTAAGGCACCAAGCTGAGTATTATCTGGAACATCCTTTGTTTAGATCACGGTATTTCATTAAAAGCTCACTGTAACTCAGGAGAAAGGTTCGCTTGCATCAACTTAAGCTTGTTGCATATATAGCATCTGTTTCTCAAAACCAACAATGCCAGGATAAAATATGAATGCACCATTCTGTCCCAACAGTTTGCATAGCTGCAATGCTCAAACACAAGATCTGAGGTTGACTCTGTTTTCAGTCCTGCAACTAGTGTGTTCTTTCTGCAGTGCTGTTCAGTATTTTATTCTATCTCCTCTGGGTTTATCTGCTTTTGAGTCTTACTGCTGCTGTCACTTTCTGTGATGGGTTTTCTTTGACGTCTCTGTTGCAGAGATGCAGAACGTTCAGAGAGCCTATTTCTATCAACACTTTCCTATTCTTCATCTAGAACCAGGTGACTGAGAAACCCAGCTGTCGTGTCATGTGTGTAATGCGTCCTAGAGCCATGCAAGAAATGCTTCCATTAACTTCTCTCTGTCCCTTTGTCATACCTGCTTGTCTTTCTTGTTCATTCCTCTGCTTTCTGCTGTTAGCTCCTCATGGACGTAAAAGTAAAACTCACCTTGCAGTTGGATACAAGAGCTATATGGACATAATCAGGTGCTGATGGTTGCTCTTGCAAGACTTGCATAGGAGCAGCTAAAACAAATCCCCATCAAGTGCTTGAACCTATAGCTAGCAAGGCTATATTTCTTGCAAGGTTTGGAAGGAAGATTTCTGAGACTGCATTTAAACTGAAATCCAGTTTAACATTGATTCTAGTATCAGGATTTGACCTCAGCTGCTGGTGGTTTAAAAGAAAGTCAGTTTGGCAAAGGAACTTGTGCTGCATGAAAAATGGCCATCAGCAACCTTTGCCTAATGTGGCCTTTGCCGTATGAGACTCCTTTTGGATTTGAGATGTCAACCACAGCTTACCAGTTCTCATTTATTGTTCTTAGCTGGATCTTCTGTTGCAAGTGACTGTCCTTTTTGCTATCTTGATGTAGATTGCAGGGATCAAGATTTTTAAGAGGATTGTTCCAGCTGCAATCTGGGACACTCTGCTGTGGATTTCCCTGTGATGTCATCTAGTAACATAAACTTCTTTTCTTTCTGATAAGACAACCTTGACCCGATTCTAAAAGCCCTTCTAGAAGTGAGCAGTTCTAAACTATTAGCTGTACGTCAGAGTATCCTTCTTGTTTCTTCTTTTGTAGGGATTTCTCTTAACAGTTTTGGGTTTTTTTCAATCAGAGGCCAGTTAAGCACAAGTTGATGTATTTTCTGAAGTGAAGATTTTGGGAGCCTGGGTGTAGGCATCAGCCAACCACTAAAGTGAAGTAGTACCTTGAAGCCCTTAATAAAAATGTACAGGGTGTGTCAACATATATAGCAATACAGCTGGTTTTCGTTGGGTGGGTGAATTTTTATCTCTGTATAGACAAGTGATGGGAAAAAGTAATGCTTTAGTTTCTTCTTGGCTCTGCTACTCTCAGATCTAGCTGGCTTCTGTTGAAAGAAAGGATCTATGGAGTCTACCCATTAAAGTGATAGCTTCATCATGCCTGGATGTCACTGTGGCGTAGCGGAGAAACTGTTTGGGGCAGGGAGTTCTGACTTTCTCCTAGTGGGTATTGTTCACATCTCTGTCATAGAATACTTGTACTCCAAAAATAACTCAAACAGTGGTATCTTGAGGTTTGGTTTCTGTCATGCCTTTTACCATGTTTGCTCAGTTTGCAAGTAGATATGGCTTTTGTGATCACCCATTGTGGCAGTTCTGCCTGTTAATGCAAGAGTGAAGCTGGGCTTTTTCTCTAACTGTGGCCCCTTCTGGGTCAGAGTTAACAAACAGTTAACTCTGCTGGGCTAGCAGCTAAAACTCTTGGTTTGTTGTTTTTCATTGTAACCTAAGCAAGTAGAAGCATCTGAAACTCACTTGTAGATTGCTCTTCCAGAGCTGCCATCCAGAGCATCAGTAGAATGCGTTTGGGAGTAAGTTTGACTTCATCACTCAAACTTCCTTTAGTGAGCTGTTGCTTTTTTTTTTTTCCTTCCTGCTCCTATCCCTGCACAAATTCTGTACAGGAGTCGACATCTGTGTAGAGATGAAGCAAAAAGGATCCTGCAGCTCCTCTCATTTATCCTGTTCTACCCAGATGTTCTTTGTGCATTACGGTACTTCCTTTGTTTGTGGCAGAATCTTAACGCTGTTTTTTTGTGCTCTCTCTAGTTGACCGTATTGTTGGGCTGGATCAGGTAGCTGGTATGTCAGATACTGCATTACCAGGGGCCTTTAAAACCAGGAAGGGTATGTTCCGGACAGTGGGACAGCTCTATAAGGAACAGCTGGCTAAACTGATGGCTACCTTGAGGAACACCAACCCCAACTTCGTCCGTTGCATTATCCCCAACCATGAGAAAAAGGTAAAGACAGTTAAAACAGTACAGCTCACCCAGTCTTACATAGACTTCCTGGGGCACGTGACTGGGTTATTATCTTTTGTCAGGTTTTGCAAGGGATTTTAGAGGTTCTGTTTTCTCAGGATATCTTTTTATGGTCATTGCAAATAAACCAGAATTTTGGAGACTGGTCTTTGCTGTTCCTAAGGTTGTGTAAAAGCTTTCAATTGCTTCTAACTGGAAAAAAGAGACCCATCTGCCCCACAAAAAAGAGGGAGAGACAAGGGGGTAAGCCATTTTGTAAAAGCTTTGTGGTATTTATAAAATACACTTTTTCCTCACTAGGCTGGAAAACTAGATCCCCACTTGGTCCTTGACCAGCTTCGCTGTAATGGAGTGCTGGAGGGAATCCGTATTTGTCGTCAGGGTTTCCCCAACAGAGTTGTATTCCAGGAATTCAGGCAAAGGTAAGACCTAGAAAAGAATCTGAAGCAGTTTTTACCCTCTCAAAGTTAAGGCATAAGTGCAAAAATTGAAGTCTTCTATTGCAAGTAGATTGTGTTACTGTTTTCAAAGGCAGCACGTCTGTCCCTTGGTATTCCCTGGCACAAAGACTCCTAAAAGCATCTTTGACTTTCTCTAGTAAGACTGTAGTTAAGGTGAGGTGTAGGGGACCCCACTGAAGTCTGCTGCTTCCTACTGTGTTGTCTAGAGATGAGTTGGTCGTTCTGTTTGTGTGTGTTTGTTTGTTGGGGGTTTTTGTGTGTTTTGTTTGGTGGGTTTTGGGTTTGTTGGTTGGTTGGTTTTCTTTTCTTGAACATGATCATAGACTGTCAAACTCCTAATGGCACAGGATTGTATTGCTGACTTCTTTGTATCCTTGCTTTCAAATATCCCTGTATAACCAGTCTAATGGTTTCTCCTTTTCAGATACGAGATCTTAACTCCAAACGCAATTCCCAAAGGCTTCATGGATGGAAAGCAGGCTTGTGTGCTGATGGTAAGACTTCCCAGAAACTCTGCTTCAATAGAATAAACCTTGTGGGTGTGGTATGGAAATGGGAGTTGTGCATGTTAAATATGTCTTGTACTCGCAGACCAAAATTCCAAAGTCAAATGTTTTGTCTGAAAGGAGGGTGTAAAAATCTTTCTCTTGGCTTTGCAGATACAGGCTTTTGACTAGCATGAGGTGCAGTAATCCAAAGCAAAGAGGATCTTTCTGTTTCCACAGATGCATACACTTTGAGATGCCAGCAGTATTCATGGAATAAAAATGCTTAAAAGCATTAATGTTATCTTTAGCACATGCTTAAAGTGTGAGCTTCAGCAAACTCTCTGTAATAGCTTTCTGATGACATGCTTTCAGTGCAGGCTCCAATTAATTTCTGCAGAATTGCCTACTTCAAAGGGAAAGCTTTCGTTCTGTAGCTTGAAGACTAGGGGAGACTGACTTGAATTTGTCTGTAAGGGATTCCCTGGTGGTTTTTTTCTATCTTAAAGGAGTATATCTTACTCCTCTTAACTAGTGTAAGTGTTGACAGTAAATCCTTTAGAGGATGGGAAAATTAGTTGGAGTGTGGGTTTGGTTTTTTTTTTGACAAAGATTAGGACTGGGAAAAAATAAATAAGAGGGATCAGCAGTTGTGTTTCCTTTGGGAAAGGAAGAGGGCTCTTGAGATGAGGCTTAAGTTCCTCAGCATCCTTGTAGTTCTGGGTACTTGATGTTGTATTAAACAGTGCTGGTTGCCTCCATTTCGTGCTGTGCTGGGCTGAGCTCCAACCCTTCTAATTGGGACAAGACTTTATTTGGAGCTAGCAACTTTGGTTGGCCTGAGTCACTCATTGTAGGGAAGGGGTATCTCACAGCCATGACACGCAAATATGTTTTGTGTTATTTCACATCAAGCAGTCTTTGCAGGAGATGAATTCTCTCTTCTCTCATTTTAGATCAAAGCATTGGAGCTGGATTCCAACCTTTACCGAATTGGGCAGAGTAAAGTGTTTTTCAGAGCTGGGGTCCTTGCTCATCTTGAAGAAGAGAGGGACCTGAAGATCACAGATGTCATTATTGGCTTCCAAGCGTGCTGCAGAGGCTACCTGGCCAGAAAGTAAGGACCATATTTTGTAAAATACATTATAAATGTGTGTTTCTCCCATTCAGATAGAACTTTAACTTCAAAAAAGCTAACTAGAAATTATTTTTTGTCAGAAAGTCCTTGATTTATTTGTTGTTTATAGCAGTTGATAGTGTTTTAGCTTCTTCTGATGTCTGTAATGCCTGACTTCTGGCACCTGCAAGAAAAGGAACTCTGTGTGATGTTATCTCACGTACTATCAGAGCAGTGAAGTCTATTTCTCTCTACAGGAATACTATACAGCAAAGTTTTTGACAGAAGTGCTGCAAATTGTAAATATGAAATTAAAAAGGTCTTAATAAAGTACTGATCCAGGAGGTATAGGATTTTTCTTAACCTATTAGGTAGGACTGCAAATCATACAGTTCTAAAAACAAAGCAGTATCTGTCAGATTGGCAGGAAAACACACCTCTGTTTCACAGAATCACAGAATGTCAGGGGCTGGAAGGGACTTTGAAAGATCACCTAGTCCAACCCCCCTGCCAGAGCAGGATCACCTAGAGCAGGTCACCCAGGAACACGTCCAGGCAGGCTTTGAATATCTCTGGAGAGGGAGACTCCACAACCCCCCTGGACAGCCTGTTCCAGTGTTCCGTCACCCTCACAGTGAAGAAATTCCTCCTCATGTTTGCATGAAACTTCCTATGCCTCAGCTTCCACCCATTGCCCCTTGTCCTATCATCGGGCAT
>WUAM01000431.1:19075341-19110697 GCA_024336885.1 Actenoides hombroni
GCCTCCAACTAGACTCCATCCCACTGACCACAGCTCTCTGGCTTCTTTCCTTCAACCAGTTCCCAATCCACCTCACTCACTACCTGATCATCCACACTACACTGCCTCAGTTCAGCCAGAAGGCTGCTGTGGTAGTTGGTGTCAAATGCCTACTGAAATCAAGATAAACCACATCCACTGCTCTACCATCATCTATCCCCCTGGTTATGTCCTCATAAAAGGCTATCAGATTGGTCAAACATGACCTCCCCTTGGTAAAACCATGGTGACTGCTCTTAATGAGCAGTCAGTTTCAGATCTTGCTTTTCTGAAATTAAAATAGTGAGACTTTTCAGATTAGAAAACATTAAGGAAAAACTTCAGGAAATTTAATAAAGGAAAACATAACCACTCTTACCTGAGCAGAAAAAAACCTTGAAAAGCTAGAGGAAGTTCACTAGAAACTTTTGTATGGGTTTTTTAGGAGGGAACTACCTAAAGTAAAAATGTAGTGGTATCTTAAAGGGCTTGGTGGAGAGAATTGTGTGCTGTTATGGGTTCCTTTGTCTGACCTCCACTTACCTTGCAGAGCCTTTGCCAAGCGCCAGCAGCAGTTGACAGCCATGAAAGTGCTTCAGAGGAACTGTGCTGCCTATTTGAAACTGAGGAACTGGCAGTGGTGGAGATTGTTCACCAAGGTAGTATTTTTCTCTTTGCAATTTTGGTGGGTTGGTTGCAATTTCAGCCTCTCGGGTTGAACCAGAGCACAAAACCTGTTTCCTCTACAATTGGGCTGGCTTGCAACTACAGCTTGAGACGCTAAGGCAGAGAATATCGTAGCTTATTTTATAGCTATGCAGTATGCCTGCTTAAAACAAGTGCAATGCTATAACCAAGTAATGTTGTGGAAAAGCAGTTGTCATCTTTCAGTGCTTTATGCCTAAGAAAAGTAAGAGGATTGCTTGTTTTTGTGGTACAGCACTTCAAGTCACTTACTATGTGACTAGTCAATTTAGTTAGACAAAAAAGTGTTAATCCAGGAGTAGATTGACATCTCTTTCTCCAGGGTTGTAAGAGCAAAGGAAAAGCACTGAGGTCTGATCTTGCTGTTAAAATTGTAGATGTTTTACTTTTTTTTATAAAGGCAATGAACACATGAAGAAATAGTCTCTTGTCTAAATATATGGGATTTCTTACTTTTTTAGCTGTAAGACTTTGCAGCTAAATGAGAGTTGTGAGCAGAGTTTAAACTTCTCTTTTCTATGAAATGACTTCTAAGGTATTCTGATGGAGAAGCATGGAGATGGGTGTTGTTTGGGGTTTTTTGTTTGTTTGTTTTTTTACTTACACTGACCTACCTGTGAATTTCCCCACTATAAGGCAACTTCTTTATTTTTCCTGCTATTACTACTTAGCCCTTAGGGGTCTGGAATTTACCCAGCCCTTTTCTGATGGATCCCATCCTGGAGGAAAAGTTAGACAGGCAGAAAGTGTGTTACTGGTGGAGTAGAAAATGCCTTTCTTTCTGTGATCCTCCTAGTGCTCACACAAAGCTATTGGTCAGTCCTTCAAATACCACACTTAGCTACAATGTTGGTTTATTCAGTGCTTGTCAAGTACAAGAGCATTTCTTCATGTTTTCCTTGTTCCTTACACATGTCTCATTCTCCTGGTTTCCCTTTCAGGTGAAGCCCCTTCTGCAAGTAAGCAGACAGGAAGAGGAGATGATGGCCAAGGAAGAAGAACTAATAAAGGTCAAGGAGAAGCAGCTAGCTGCAGAAAATAGGCTGAGTGAGATGGAGACCTTCCAGGCCCAGGTGAGTGCAAATCTCATGTGTAATGGTCATTCTCTCTCTACCTGGTCAACTGCTTAAGAACAAGCACTTAAACTGTGTTTTGGTATTTAGCTTTTGATTAGCAGCAGGAATCTGCTGCAACAATTGAGACTAACTGTGGAACGTAGGAGCATATAACTTCACCTAACACAGATTGCTAAGTGTCTTGGTAAATTTGGAGGTTATCTTATTTCTGGCTTTGCATCCAATGTAGCTAATGGCAGAGAAGATGCAGCTGCAGGAACAGTTGCAAGCAGAAACTGAACTCTGTGCTGAAGCTGAGGAGATAAGAGCCCGCCTGACAGCCAAGAAACAAGAACTGGAGGAGATATGTCATGACCTGGAAGCACGGGTGGAGGAAGAGGAAGAACGGTGTCAACATCTTCAGGCTGAAAAGAAGAAAATGCAGCAGAACATCCAGGTAACGCCTTAGGAATGCTGTCTCTTGTCACTAAAGAAGACAGTAAGGGTTAGAGTCATTCCTTTGTCTCAGCTTGAAGAGAAATGGGGCGGGGGGGGGAGAGAACAAAAAAAAAACCCCACGTAGGAAAAAATCTATCTGTGTAAGAGTGATAGAACACAGCAATCCTGGTGCTGAGCCTGAGGCATTCAGCCAATCATCTGGAATGAGCAGTTCCTTCTTGAAGGTGATGGCAACTTGTCAAATAATTAGACAAGCCTTTGCTTTGGTGTTTTAGAAATGGTAGCATTCTTTTTTGCAAAATAACATTGTTTGTTCTGCTAGAAAACTTGTGAATTAGAATGCAGTATGTTGCATTAAGTCATGATAGAGATGTCATTCTGGAAAGTACTAACAGTACCTTGAAGGAAGGGTAAAGAAACATTTCAAGATCCAGTATTACTACTGTGCTGTCACGCTGGTTAGTGAGCAGCACTGACAAATGCCTTGCTTTTCTATGGGTGTTGTGAAGGAACTAGAGGAGCAGCTTGAAGAAGAGGAGAGCGCAAGGCAGAAATTGCAGCTAGAAAAAGTCACCACAGAGGCCAAATTGAAGAAACTAGAAGAAGATGTGATAGTTCTGGAAGATCAGAATCTCAAATTGGCTAAGGTAAGGCTCCTGCAGCATTTAGACAGGCTGAAGATGCACAAGTGTTTCTCCTGGAGCCACCCACTGAAGGCTGATCTTTCCCATATTACAAGGAAACTTATGGATGAATTCAATCTTGTCTTTGACAACTCTGACCTGAATTTTTGAAATGGGCTTCCTGCCTGTGTTCTCTACAAGTCAGAATTGTATGGTATTTAAATAGCCTTGACTGAAGAGTGATCCATGAACAAATGTTTTCTGATACATTGTTATGCTAAACAGTATTAAGTTATTTCATAGACAGGTTTCCCTTTCAGCTTTGAAAGGGCTATCAAATACAAATCTTTAACTGTTTATTTGAATACTGTCTGTAACCCTGAAAGGATTTCTGTTGTTCCAAGTTGCCTTGTAGCGAAGTAGGCACTCACGACATTGTCATCTTTAAACACAGTCCTCTCTGGAACATTCTGTAATTCCAGTGACTGCTTTGACACTGCCTTCTCAATTCTGCAGGAAAAGAAACTATTGGAAGACAGAATGTCTGAATTTACAACAAATCTGACAGAGGAAGAGGAGAAATCTAAGAGTTTAGCCAAACTCAAGAATAAGCATGAAGCCATGATCACAGACCTTGAAGGTGAGTTTAAGTGGGGTTGTTTGTTTGGGTTGTTTGTTTGTTTTTGTGGGCTTGTTTGTTTGGTTTTGGTTTGTTGGGTTTTTTTTAAGGTGGATCCTGCAAAGGACTTGCCCATTTAGTTTTAGGTGGTTTCTTATAAAAATTTATTGAACTTCAGCTTCATTTCTAGAGTTTTAGTCCTCTCCAGTTTCTGAGGGGTTAAACATTAGCCTATAGTGTGTATGCTATTGATCAGTTTGATAGAGCTGTTCAGTGACTGGCTGAAGGTTATGTGCCTTGTCAGCTGAGCCCTTGATCTAAATAAAAATCCTCTCCAAACCAGCAGGCCAATGGAGAAGAGAGACTGGTTCTCTTTCTTCTCCTGCTGTGGAAGTGTCTCCAATTTTCTACTTCCAGCAGCATCAATCTGTCAGGGTTAGTGCTATTTCTGATATCCTCTTTGCACAAGTTCTTCAGAGTTCAAGCTAGAGGCACTTCATCTGAAAACTGCCCAGGCTGGCACAGCAGGAGCCAGCCTATTTAGTTTCAGTAAAGGGAGAGCAGACCTTGTGTTCAGCTTCACTTAATGCGTGCTTCTGGCTGCGTGGTGTGGGTGTTTGGAGAGACTGGAGTTACGCTGGCATTGTTTATTACAGTGCAAGTGGGGAAGGAGGTTTGGCTGTAAGATGAGGGAAAAGGAAATTTCCCAGACATGTTTTGAGGGCAAAATATGGGGGCAGTTGCATGTACAGGTCCTGAGAGAGTAATGCACTCCATTTACAGTTTGGACAGTTGTGTTATTAGGAAAGAAACGATTGCTGAAGTAGCTTTATTTTCTCTGCTTGTACCAATGTTCTTTGAGTTTGTGTCATTCATGTAACTTAATGTGTGCCCATCTCCATCAGAACGGCTGCGGCGTGAAGAAAAGCAGAGGCAAGAACTGGAAAAGACTCGGCGAAAGCTTGAAGGGGACTCCAGTGATCTGCATGACCAAATTGCTGAGCTGCAGGCTCAGATTGCAGAACTCAAAATGCAGCTGGCCAAGAAGGAAGAGGAGCTGCAGGCAGCCTTAGCTAGGTGAGAACCTGACCTGTGGGGTTCAGAGACCACCAGGTTGGAAATTATTTCTTGTCTTGTGTCCTCTTGGAATAGAGACCACATTAAATCTGTGGCTGTTGTGTTTCAGCCTGTGGACTGTTAGGGTCTATGTCATCAGCATCAGAGTCCTTTGGCTGCTGCTCACTGCCACACTCTGTACAGAACTAGACAATGTAATGTGCACTGCACGCTTTTCACTGGAGCAGTAACATTTCAGAGGGGATTAAAAAGTAGTGATAATACACTGTGTCTCTGGTACTTGCTATATTCATCTATTCAGTAAAGCGTCCAAATACCAATGTAAAATGGCACTTTTTCTTCTGCTTTCTTCTATTGTCAGTCTCTCTGTCCCCTTCTTTAAGGGAAGTAATTGTGCTCACTGGAGTATTGAGAAACAGAACTTAGAATTTGTAGGTGATACATGGATCAAAGTTTGCATGTAATATTGTAGAGCTGACCAATACCAGCTTTTTTCTTGATTATTCCTGGTAGGAGAGGTGGTTTTCATTTACATATGGTTTAAATCTGGCTCTGACCAGAACCCTATGTTGAACGCAGGGTGGAAGAGGAGGCAGCTCAGAAGAACATGGCCCTGAAAAAGATCAGGGAACTCGAGTCTCAGATCACTGAGCTGCAGGAAGACCTGGAGTCAGAGAGACAATTCAGGAATAAAGCTGAAAAACAGAAGAGGGATCTGGGAGAAGAGCTGGAAGCATTGAAAACAGAGCTAGAAGACACGCTAGATTCTACTGCTGCTCAGCAAGAGCTCAGGTAACTCCAACGTATGGCTGCATTGTCTTACTTGGTTTTAGTTTTGACTTTTCCTCTCCTTGGTATCTAAATGGAATTTGTAAATTTTGCAGGTCAAAGAGAGAACAAGAAGTAACGGTTTTGAAGAAGACCCTTGAAGATGAGGCGAAGACTCATGAGGCTCAAATCCAAGAGATGAGGCAGAAACACTCACAAGCCATTGAAGAGTTGGCAGAACAGTTAGAACAAACCAAACGGGTATGTGGAACAGAACACAGCAGGCCAAAGCAGTCCACCTCCCTGAAATGAGAGCTGCTCTATGACTGTGTCTTAAAGCTGCGGAAGAACATGAAGTGTTCATGATCCTAGGCTTTTCTTCCCTTGGTAGATCTACGAAGCATAAATGAAGTTGTTCTAAATAGTTGCATTCATTCTTTTTTCCCCATCAGACATGTTATACTTCATGGCCAGGATGTTCTTTTTACTGCTAGTGTTTGTTGACCTGTACAGCCTTAAAGTTTCCTTTAATTTGGGAATCTGATGGTGCAAGACTGTCTCCTGTGTTGTTGTCTTCTCTGTCTCCTGCTTATCTGTGACAAGCTGTTGAAATTGTTTCTTCCTGAGTAAGCAGTCTGTAACTTAATTGCTAAACATGCAACATTAGCTTCCTTACTGGAAAAAAAATGTACTCATTGGAATGTTCCTGCCATATATAAAATCCGAGGGGTTTTGATGTGTTCTTGGTTTTTTCCCTCTTCAGGTGAAAGCAAATCTTGAAAAGGCAAAACAAGCTCTGGAAAGTGAGAGGGCTGAACTATCCAATGAGGTGAAGGTTCTTCTGCAGGGCAAAGGGGATGCTGAGCACAAGCGGAAAAAAGTAGATGCTCAGCTCCAAGAGCTGCAGGTGAAATTTACAGAAGGCGAAAGAGTGAAGACCGAACTGGCTGAGAGGGTTAACAAACTGCAAGTGAGTGGCACCAGTTTTCCTTAGCTTCTGATTCAGCCCAGGGCTAGAGAGAAAAGGTTGTGGTGTGGTACCTCGTCATAGCTAGTTCAAAAATCTTGTCCCTCCTAAGGATAAAGTTCCTATAAAAAGCAAATCCATGGTTTGCTTCTCAAGGATTATGCAAACTCCTTAACTCACTGTCGGGGCAGGATGTGTGGATTGATGTTGCTTATCATGAGCAACCCTGAGAAGGTGAAGCAACCAGTTTCCATTTGACTTCTGTAAGCCTTAAAGCATCAGCCTGTCTGTGCCCCTTCAGCACATGGCAGTTTTTACAGTACAGTTCTGTAAACATTCAGCTGCTTGTGGACCTGGAGTGGTACACACAGACTGACGATGGTGTAACTAATTTGGAAGGCAGTGTCTTGAAGCTTTGTAATGTGGTCAGTGGTGATGAGGGGTGACTCAAGGGCAACGTGGAAATTCAGGGTTTTCCCCTCTTTTCTTCAGTGGAACAACAAATCCCTTTGACTCACACAGAGCATTGTCTTCTGCCTTGTCCTTTAGGGAGGATTGTTATTAAAAATTGAGCATTTCTGGTGTGCGCGCTAGCTTCTGGAGTGTGAAAATGTGATTTTGAGACTCTGGGTACATTCCCGAGGCAGATAGTGTAAAATAGAGAGTTTAACAGAAGCTTTAAAAATTCTTGCCAGGCTGTATAAAATCTCATGTAGGCCTTATAAAGAAAAATTAAAAAGAAAAAAGAAAAACAGAAAAAAGAAAAAAACAACCAAACAAAAAAACACACACACAAACCAATCAAACAAAAAAACCCACAACCACAATCCTCTGTTTCAACAGAGGTGATCCCAAGTAAAAATCTCTCTTCCACTTCTCATATTTCATCCCTTTGGACTTTGGAAATGATGCATTTGTTACCCTGAGAAATTATACACATCACTTTTCACTTTTGGGTCTTGTAGCTCCTCACCTGTTTCTGGCTTTTATTTTGCTAATGCATTTAATAACCAATACTCTGGTCTCTCCTTCAGGTCGAGTTGGACAATGTCACGGGTCTTTTGAACCAGTCTGACAGCAAATCAATCAAACTGGCAAAGGATTTCTCTGCTCTGGAATCACAGCTTCAGGATACACAGGTGAGAGCATTGGGAGCCAAGATATTTATTTTGTGTGGTGCAGCCGGTGTCCATTACCAATTCTTAAAGTGAGAAATCACTCTGGATACCATTAAATACAGGATATACAACACTTCAAAGGATTGGTGATGGCTGGTTTTTGCTAAGGGGTTATATTGTGTGGCATTGAGAGCATTTTTACAGAAACAAGCTGTTCTTCCTTCTGCTTCCTCACGATGTGGAACATACGTAACTTTTCCCCGTCTTAGATTTAGAAGACCTCCTCTGCCACCTTTCTGCTTGAGAGCTCTTTAATGCTAAAGAACTGCACTGGAATGCTACATTCTTGTTTGAGATCTTCATAGTCAGTATTTGACAGGGTTTTTGTGTGATTTCGTTAAATTTGTATAGTGAAGGAGAAAATCTTATTTCCTGGTGGATGTTGGGGAAGTGATGAATTAAAATAACTTGGTATTTTTCCAGGAAAAAAAAAGCATGCTTAGTCTTATACTTTGGGATAAAACAACCTATTAACTGTAAATAAAACAATTCTATTAACTGCAAATACAGTTAATAGACTATGACTCTCTGAAGAATATGACTAAGCAGAAGGTTAAAAGGTAAAGGAGGAGCACACCAAACCTCAGACACTGAATAACCTTGAACAGTCATTGATGTTCTGTCTCCTTACTACTCTTTCTAAAAATCAGACTCAAAGACAGTGCACAATACAAAAACCTATGCACCAGTTTGGAGACCGGTCTTATTAGTCTTTGCAGGTCCTTCAGCACTGGCAGCATTAATTCGATGAATGTTGTTGGTAAATGACCAGTGTCTTACAAGTCTGTTAAGACCAACCTTGTTTTTACTGTGCTAAATCACTTTAGACTGTTGTATGGTTTTTTTGTTTGGTTTTTTTTTTCCTTGAATCTGAGAAAGTCATGTAGCAGAATAGAGTCATGCTATTGTTGGGAGAGATTTTAAGGCTTTATGTGCTACTTGGAGGACTTCAGAAAGGACTATGGATGTTTTTTGTGTTCAAGTAGTGTACTTGAATTATTAGAGTGTACAAGAGAATAGGACACTTCTGAATATTTTGTTTCTATACTGTCTCACTGGAAGACAAATACTTAAATTCTGTCTTCAGTGTCTTATCTGTGAAATAAGTTGCATACTTAAACTGAACTTCAAAAGTACTTGTTCTGGAGAGAGTGCGTGAGGACTGGGAGCCTTTAAAGGCAAGGAGCAGTGCTGAATTCCACTGGGGTTTTTGCTTTATAGGAGCTGCTGCAGGAAGAGACTCGCCTAAAACTGAGCCTCAGCACTAAGCTGAAGCAAATGGAGGATGAGAAGAACAGTTTCAAAGAGCAACTGGAAGAAGAGGAGGAGACAAAGAGAAACCTGGAGAAACAGATCTCTGTTCTTCAGCAACAGGTATGGAGTCTGCATCCCATAAACCAATGACTTTTGAGCAGAAGTGTAAGTGCAGGTCTGTCTTGAAGGAAGTGAAATCTAAATGCAGAATTGTCTTCTAGTAACAACCTTTTCTGGGAAAGGGTGATCTTGCTCATTTGAGTGAGAGAGGAAGTGAAGAGGTTTCTGATGATAGTCATATGAACTGCTTATAGATTTCTATCCAGGAATTCCTTTGGGAATTCAGCCATATGGGAGTATTTGAAGGGGAAGTAGTACCTTCAGAAATGAGCAGACTTGTTTCCTCAACCTCTGGTGACAGTAAATTACATATAGAGTTATCTGTGTGTGGCTTCATGTGCAATCTGTTCTTTCCTTTCCTTCAGGCAATGGATGCCAAGAAGAAGATGGATGATGGCCTGGGCTGCCTTGAGTCAGCAGAGGAAGCCAGGAAGAAGCTGCAGAAGGACCTGGAGGGCTTGAGCCAGCGTTATGAAGAGAAGACAGCTGCATATGACAAGCTGGAAAAAACAAAGACCCGCCTGCAGCAGGAGCTGGATGACCTTGCTGTGGATCTTGATCATCAGCGGCAGATCGTTTCCAACCTAGAGAAGAAGCAGAAGAAGTTTGATCAGGTATGACTTCAGTCACTGGGCATTCAGTTAGATGCATCTTATCATGGAATCAATAGGCTGGTTTGGGTTGGAAGGCACCTTAAAAGATCACTGAGTTCCAAGCTTCCTGCCTTGGGCAGGGACACCTTCTGCTAGACAAGGTTGCTTAAAGTCCCATCCAACCCGGCCTCGTGGACAGGTCTGCTTTAAGTATACCTAAGCAGTGCTGCTTGGAGAATGCGTATTTATTTCTGAACTAAGGCATAGCATATAAAGTGGAGGAATAAGCTTTCATTGAAGTAAATAAATTAATTCTATTCTGTGCGTAAGTTTAGTGATGCTTCTTTTCCCAAAGGGATAACATGTATATCAAGACCAAGATCAAGTTCAAAGTGTTGTTTGCAGATCATCTTTGAGAGAATGTTGGAAATAATAGGTTGGAGGCCTAGGGAATCAGAAGTTTGCTCATTTGGGGTCAGCACAGTTCTTACAGGCGGGATAGCGTGCTTCATTCTTTGAAGCTGCATTTTCTTGGTTCCTTTTATCCATGGCAGAACACTATTAAGCAGGCAGTAATGAAAAGATGCATGTTTACCTTGTTGGAAAATTGTCTGTAATTTCTCAGAATACTGATGTTGTGCTCTTGTAGCTACTGGCAGAGGAGAAGAACATCTCCGCCAAGTACGCGGAAGAACGGGACCGTGCTGAGGCAGAAGCCCGTGAGAAGGAGACTAAGGCCCTCTCCCTGGCCAGAGCCCTGGAAGAAGCCATAGAGCAGAAAGCTGAGCTGGAGCGAATTAATAAGCAGTTCCGCACAGAGATGGAAGACCTGATGAGTTCAAAGGATGATGTCGGGAAAAGTGTAAGTATGCAGTTAAAATATCTGGGTAGGAAATGTCACAGAGGTGGTACTGTTAGGTCAATACTGCAAAAAGCTTATGCTAGTGTGAACACGGAGGAATGTAATAGAGAATACTGGACACATTGTGAATTTGTGATTAAGTTTGTATTACATTAAGTGGGAAAGATGGGCTGGAAGAGCCTGGCAATGACACAAATGAGGTAGTGGCAAACTGGAAATTAACTGGTATCGTTGTGGCAGAGATGATGGTGTAGTGCGAGCCTGGTGTGTAAAATACAGAGATCAGCCAGGTAATGGAAGATGGTAACCCAAATATTTCAAGACCAAAAAAAAAATAAATAAATGTATGATTAGTAGGAAGGAGAAAAAATTTAGAGGCTAAAAAGTATTTGCTTGAATTCTGTCAGAACCAGAGGTGTTCAGCTCTGATAAGTCTGCAGTAGGTCAGGACTGTGCTAACAAATGCTTTTGTCTTTCTCCCTACCACCACACATACATGACCAGAACTAACAGGTAATCATGGTTCACCCTGGCAGCTTGCAAGTATGCAAGCAGCTGGCTATGAGGGGTATCTCTGCCCTAATACCAGGGACAGATGCAGTGTTCTTGTATCCTGTCTTAATAAGAATGGTGTCTTACTCTTAGGAAAGGTGAAATTGTCTGTACTTTTTGAGGAAGCCTCATGTGTGGTACTGTGCTATAGGTCCATGAGCTGGAGAAGGCGAAGCGAGCCCTGGAGCAGCAGGTGGAGGAGATGAAGACACAGCTGGAAGAGCTGGAGGACGAACTGCAGGCCACAGAGGATGCCAAACTGCGGCTAGAAGTGAACCAACAGGCCATGAAGGCTCAGTTTGACCGGGACCTCCAGGGACGTGACGAGCAGAATGAAGAGAAGAAGAAACAGCTGATTAGACAAGTAAGAATGACTCTGTAAATCCTGGAAGTGTTCTGCACACAAAGGCACTTGTGTCTGAAGACGGTTAGCCAGATGCTGCCAACCCACTGACCCTCGTTAACGGTAACTCTCCAGGCAGCGCTGCGAAGCTGCGAGAGACTTTCCCCCTTGTGTGCACGGTTGTTCCAACGGCCTTTGTCTATCAAAGGAACCCGTGTAGCTTTATTAGTGAGGAATGTTAGCCCCATCCCCCTGCCAGGAAGAATGAAAACAAGTCACATGCTTGCAGTTAGGAAGGGTTTGAAAGGGGGATGCGAGAAGCGGCTGTTGGGAGGTGAAGGGGCTGAAACGCTGATGGCCGTTGGTCTCCTCCAGGTGCGGGAGATGGAGGCCGAGTTGGAGGACGAACGAAAACAGCGCTCCATTGCTGTAGCTGCCAGGAAGAAGCTAGAGATGGACCTGAAGGATTTCGAAAGCCATATAGACACTGCTAACAAGAATCGTGAAGAAGCCATCAAGCAGCTCCGCAAACTGCAGGTGAGGTGCTGCAGCTGGCTTAGCTGTCAGGGTAGAGCATTTGCCCAGGGAGGTGAGCTACAAAGTTTCGCCTGAGGAGAACCCTGCATCAGTGTCGCAAGTGCTGCAGAACCTTGTAGCAATTTATCTCCAAAGATGTATCTGCATTTCAAATATCCTTCTAACCCCAATCTGCCCGTTTAACTTTCTGGGAGACAAGCTGTAGGGAAAGTCCACTCTACTGCTTGTCTCGTCTCAATGGTTTTGGAAGGGATTAGGGGATTGCAAAGCTAGAGGGACTTGAATATCACTTAGGCCTTCTCCTGCCCCAAGACAGTTCTGTTATGCCTTTGTAATTCCTACAGGTATTTGGCTGATCTGTTCTTAGGAAAAACTCCAAATCCTCCCTAGGCCGTCCATTCCATTGCTTCACTGGAAAGTTTCCTGTACCCTCCCTATGTCTGAAAAGATTTTCTTTCTTCCTGCGATTTAAGCATTTTTGTTTGCTTCCATTACTATTTCTGCTCGCCACTTGTGCCATGGGAAAAGGATGATTCCTTTTCTTTTTACAGCAGCCTTATTGGTAGCTGAAGATTAATGAATCCTGTTTCCTTTTTCCTTCTCCGTGCCTCCCACGAGATAAATCGAGTTTCTTAATGTGGATGCTCCGAAAATCATTTGGTTTTGGTTCTCCCTTTTCAGGCACAAATGAAGGATTACATGCGGGAACTGGAGGACACACGTACTTCCAGAGAAGAGATCTTGGCACAGGCCAAAGAAAATGAGAAGAAATTGAAGAGCATGGAGGCAGAGATGATCCAATTGCAGGAGGTAATGGAATATCCATGCAAGTCAAGAGTTTCTTCGTTTTCTTTGGCCAAGAACTAGGTGCTGTAGTCTAAGCTGGAGTGGCTATTTCCTTTCTTTTGTACTTTTTTGCTCTGCTCAAATACAAAGTCCACTTCAAAACGCAGAACAGACAGCTGCGATAGGAGTGTGCACAACAAAGTAAGCTGTGGGGTGGGTGGGGAACAGACTGTCTCTTATAATTAAGTCTCGATCTAGCTAGAGACCACACCACCCGTTACCAGTAAGTCCTTTTTCCTATGCTGCATTAATTGGTAGCTTCCCATTGGATCGTTGACCGTCTCGTTTTCATTCCAGGAACTTGCAGCTGCTGAGCGTGCCAAGCGCCAGGCCCAGCAAGAAAGGGATGAGCTGGCTGATGAGATTGCCAACAACAGTGGTAAAGGGTGAGTAGTGTTCCCTGTTTAAGGGTGGAGGAGCTGGTTTGA
This sequence comes from Actenoides hombroni, assembly GCA_024336885.1. NCBI lineage: Eukaryota > Metazoa > Chordata > Aves > Coraciiformes > Alcedinidae > Actenoides > Actenoides hombroni. The sequence goes on from WUAM01000431.1 coordinate 19,088,346, forward strand.
GAGAGTACTTTGCAGGATGTTATTTTTATGTAGACTGAAGCATGTGCTGTATCCTCTCTGTGCTTGAAAGGCTGAGCTTATTTTGTAAAATGAGAAGTGGTGAGTTTTCCCCAAGGCATTAACACCACCAAGCTACTTTAACACCTCTCTGCCCTATAGAGCTCTGGCCATGGAGGAGAAGAGACGCCTGGAGGCCCGGATAGCTCAGCTGGAAGAGGAGCTGGAAGAAGAACAGGGCAATACAGAGATAATCAATGACCGGCTCAAGAAGGCAAATCTTCAGGTACCCGCTCAGGCTGTGTGTGCCAGTCGGGGTTCTCTAGTCTGAGTAAACTGTCAGACTGTGCTCTGAGTAATGCCAGCTGCTGCTTTGTGCGCAGTAAAGGCCCTCACCCGTGGCTGTGAGCAAGATGAAAGACCTGAATACTACAATAGAGAAAACAGGGTGGGCAGTCGGAGCTGATGTTAACTTGCTGGTTTTGATCATGTAAATCATTAGGTGGCTGGAACCATCTCCCAAGTTTATTAAAAAAAAAAAAAACAACCCACAACAACCAAACAACAAACAGCAACAACAAAAAAACCACACACACACACCAAAAACTCCACCCAACCAAAGGAAAAAAACCCCAAACAAACAACCCAAAATCAAACAACCTTCCTGTCCCCTTTTTCTGTATTAAGGGTTTAGGAGAAAGATGATCTGTAGCGTGCTGCTCCAACTTGGCACGCTGACTAGTGCCACAATGTGTTTGGAAAATGACTTTTTTTTTCTGCCAGTTCTGTGCTTCTTCAAATGGACTAACTGTATGGAATTTGTTAGGCTGCTATAGAAACCATGATCTTCATCTGCCTCTTCCCTGCCATATTTTATCTTCTTGACTTTGAGAGTCAGATGTGTTGTTTTCTTAGTGCTCCAAAGCCAAGGAGTTAGGCCGATGGTTTCCCCATCGCCTTGTTCACTCTGGTGGATGGGAGCATTGTAGTCCTCTACTTGGCTGACTGTCAGCCAGAGCCCTGGCTTGGACGTGTGCTCAGTTCTTGCCCTTTCACCTTTGAAAGTCAGTATTTTTAAGCTGCTTCATTGTAGTGGAAGTAGTCAGACAGCAAATACACGATAAATTGATAAAGTGATAAAGTATGCATATTGGATCCACTTGCCTCAGGATTTCTGTAATTTGCCAAGACTGGTAATTACTGTGTTAAATGCCAAACTGTGGCCTTCGCTCCAGAGAGTGTTGTACGTGATTGGCAAATTTAGCCCTAAGAGGAGGTTGATAAACCTGTTATTCAAGGAATTACTTTGAAAATCTGAGTAAACGAAGATATTTTTAGAAGTGTTGTGCCCACAGACAGCTCCGTCTGCCTCACAGTTATTCCAGGTATTCATCTCACCCCGAGGGTCCTTTTTTTTGGTGTGTGTGCGTGTCAGCCGTGTGTCTGAGAAATAGATCAGCCTTTCAGGCTGGAGCACTCCATACGCTGAGTTACTTCTTGTCTCTGCAGATTGATCAGATGAATGCCGACCTGAACGCTGAGCGTAGCAACGCACAGAAGAATGAGAATGCTCGCCAGCAGATGGAGCGTCAGAACAAGGAGCTTAAGCTTAAACTGCAGGAGATGGAGAGTGCAGTAAAGTCCAAGTACAAGGCTACCATTACGGCCTTGGAAGCAAAGATAGCACAGCTGGAAGAGCAGTTGGACATGGAGACAAAGTATGTCCTCGTAGAAAGTGTCTGTTTTACAAGCCTCTGCTCAGTCTGGGATTTTAAGCTCCTCTGAAAAAATTCTGATTTGTCCGAGTAAGGGCTTCACACTGGGTAATAGAGAAGGAAGATCTTGGTAAACCTTCATTGTTTGTCGCTGTAGAGACTTCTAGCTTCTTCCAGACTTATTAACCACTCTGAAAACTGCAGCTGTGATATACTTGCTTCCTCTCTGTAGCTTCGAGAAGGGTCTTATCTGCATAAAATCAGACTTCTGGGAAACATTGTCTCCTATCCCCTTTGTTTTGATTTTTAAGTTAGGAGGACTTCCACTATCTTTCTTATTTCTAAATTGCCCAAGTCAGGTCATCTTGTTGGGGGGGGGAAAAGGGAGACAAGTTCTTGTCTGACCATCACTGTATTTCTGTGTAGGGAGCGCCAGGCTGCCAGCAAGCAGGTGCGCCGTGCAGAGAAGAAGCTGAAAGATATCTTGCTGCAGGTGGATGATGAGAGGCGTAATGCTGAGCAATTCAAAGATCAGGTGTGTATCGTTGCCTGCAGCGCCTGTCAGAGTCTTCTGGTGGGAGGATTTCCCTCCTATGACCAAGGCTTTATCTGCATGTAAGAGGGCTCCAGCATCAACCTTCCTATCGATTTCTGTTCTTTTCCCACACTGTGATAAGTACAAGATGACACAGATGAAAATGTGCTGCTTTTAAGGAAAAGCTTGGAGCTGTCAAGTCCTAGGCAGCTCCCTTCAGAAAGGGAAGAGAGGACTTTGGAAACTGTGCTTTTTGCTGCTCGAACTCTGCTGCTGTAACTCTGAGGAAACATTGATCGCTTTTTTTTGCCTGTACACCTCAGGCGGACAAGGCGAACACGCGCTTGAAGCAGCTGAAACGCCAGCTTGAGGAAGCAGAAGAGGAGGCCCAGAGAGCCAACGCGTCTCGCAGGAAGCTCCAACGTGAGCTGGAGGATGCCACTGAAACAGCGGATGCAATGAATAGAGAAGTCAGCTCCCTGAAGAGCAAACTCAGGTAAGGGGAAGGATTCGGTGCGATCCCTCGGCAGCCAGTCCAGCGTAGTCTGGCCGTAGCTGCCCACAGTGGCAGCTGCCTGCAGCAAACAGCACGGCCAGGTATTTCCTTACCTCTTCCAGAGCCTGCCCTGCCTGGTGAGTTGAGCGGCACCTTGTGTTGCTAACGTGCTGTCTGTCCTTCCCTAGGCGTGGGGACCTGCCGTTTGTCATGACACGTCGCATCGTCAGGAAGGGTGCGGGAGAGTGCTCCGACGAGGAAGTGGACGGCAAGGCAGATGCTGGTGATGCCAAAGCTACTGAATAAGCCCTCCCATTTGACCCAGGTTACACGGGATGGAGTGACCCATCCACCCTCCCCTCTTCCCATTGGACTTTCAGCAAATCCTCTCCTCCTAAATTGGCTGGGGATCTGCAGAGCAACCCCAGCTCTGTGTATCTGGAGCCACTGGGCATCTGTGTTCCTAGTTTCCTCCTCTTTCCAGTTTCCTAATCCTCTTTGTATTTAATGCCAAAGAGTCGGGGCTCTGAAATCTGACCAGCAGTTTGGCCACTACAAAGGCCTGTAGAACTGTCCGTGCCATGTCTGCTGGCGAATCCTTACGCAGTTTGGAGGGAGTGGGATTAGGGAAAGATTATTTTTGCTGTAAATCTCCTTTTGTCTTTGATTCTAGCTGCAGGGAAGCTCCTTCCTGTATTCTTTCCCCTCCCTCTTTGTTTGCTTTTGGCAATCATGTTCAGTGACCTCAGACTTCTGCCTCTTTTAATCTGCCCACCCACATGGTTTGGGAGCAGTTTCAGGAAAAACGGTGTGCTTTGGCCATGGCAATTTGCCCTTTCTTCTTTCACGTGTTTCCAGGGAGGGGTGAAGAGGGAAGCTCCTCTCGGGACCATTTTCCTGGAGGACTTGCCAAAGTCCTAATTTTTTTTTTTTTGTTTTAAATTCCCCCCCCTCTTTGTTATTTTTACTGTCTGGACAGATCTCTGAAGTGCAATGATGTCCTGTTAGTGTCTCTGCCTCTGAGCGGTTTCATCTAAGGTAGTGTGGACCAGTAGTTGATGACAGGCTGTGGAAGCAGAACAATGTCCTTGTGCTTGTCTGAGAAATCTCTGGGGGACCAAATATATTTAATGGTAATAGTCAGAATCTAGGGGAATTTAATGGGGTAGTGGGCAGAGGGTGGGGTTAAGGGGAGGGAAATCCCCCTTTTATTGACATGTCCAAGCCTCTTGCACCTGCTCTGTAACCAGGGATTGGGATTAGTTATTGTGCACCATTGACTAAGAGTATATTAAAAACCCTTTAATCTGCACAGATATATGTAAGGCCTTTGTATCTCTCGTAATAAGTAATTAAGAAAAAAATAAAGGTCTTTATCACTGCCTTTCTATTGGGACCATGGTTATATAGAGATAGTCTTTACTTTTCTACACCATACACTGGTTGCTGGATTTACCTGTATTCTTAACCATATTGTATATGCTGCATTTAGACTTACTTATGAGCAAAGTAAAAATAATTAAATATGAAGCACCATACTGTATGCCTGAAGCTCTCTAAATGCAGAAGCCTGGTGTCCCAATTGCTGTCACAAAAAAAACCAATTTTTTTTTTATATAATAAAAGTGCCTTAGCATGTGCCTCAGCTGTGTGTCACCACTACAGTCAGTAATGGTTTTACTGGTGCTCCACTGATGTTACCAATAAAGATTATCCATGTGCTGCAGTCCGTGTGCGTGTGTTGCCATTCCCTCCTTCCCTGGGTGCAGTGAAGACCTGTAACGTGTCACCAGCCCATCGTCCTGTCCTGGCAGCAGCCCTTCCTCCTGACTCTCTGTAGCTGAAACCAGGTGTTACAGTAGCCTCAGTGTATCACCAGGGCAACTGCAAGTGGCCAACCTCAGGTTTTTTGAAGGAAGATAATGCCCCTTGTTTTTGTGCTTTCAGAGAGTTACCTGCTCAAAGCACGAAGCTGTGAATTTGAGCCAAGCTGGTGCTGTTCTTGGTCTGAAGATGGTATTTCTAAGTCTGTAACTAACAGTTGTGCAAATCAACTCCCTTCTTCACTTTTATTTCCAGTCTCTGGAGTCACTGGAAGGTGAGGTTATAGTGGAGGAGGTGATGGGTAGGTCTAGAAGGTTAGTTTACCAATGGATTGTCAAAACTGCATTTCACTCCTCTGCCAGCTTGTTTCCAGAAAATCTGCTTTTCCCTTACATTTCTGCTAGAAATTGGATAAGGAACCTTGTGGCTGTATTCATCTGCTGGTCCTACTCCCTTAAACTGTCCCAGGTGCTTGTGTGTTCTGGTGCTACAACCATGGCGTGGAAAGGTGGAGTGCAACACCAGTACCAGACTAACCTCATCCTCATCCCGGGTTGGTGGAGATTCAAACCTCAGTGAAGAAGTCTGAGTTACAAGTTGTGACTGGGGCTGGGTCAGACCCTGGGTGGCAGCGGGGGGGGGGGAAGTGCTGGTGTTCACCACCAGTACAGTGCAGCCAGTGAGTGCTGCTGCCAAGGGCAGTGCTGGCAAACGGGGAGCGGGGAGGGTGCAGCTTACAGTAAACTTTTTCTCAGGGGAGTACACGGCTCTACTCAAAAGGTGGCATTTCTGTCTAAGCAAACGTTGAGAACAGGAAAAAGTCTCATGAAGAAATTGAAGTGTAGGTAGAAATTAAATTAAAAAAAAAAGAGGAGGGGGCATGTGCAGGGGGAGGAGGTATGACAGTGGTATGACAGTTCACCACGTGCTGCTGCATGGGTACAGTAAGGGGTCAGTGTGAGCATGAGCATCTTCTGACATTGCTTTCCCTGGGCTGCAGCTTTTGAAAGCCTGGACAGGGGTTCACGTGTGAGGGAGGGGATGGAGGTGCGCTCATGGCATGTGGAACGCAGGCGCTGCTGCACTGATGTCTCGCGTATGCACCGGTAAAAATAGGGCTGGAGTTACTCTTGTCTGGGAGTTACTGGTTCAGATACTTCCATCTTTTTTCCAAAGTGTTTTGCAGAGTCTTTATGAGCAGTGTGACCATTATATTCCATTACAATTGCTTTCCTGTCATAGGATCGTATCGAGCTAAGGCCAGGAGCTGCTGCGCTATGGAGCAGAACTGCCCTAACACCCATGTGCTCGCAGCGTGCTGACCTTTTTAAGCTCAGGCTGCAGTTTCTGCCCTTTGTGTCACTGTGTGTGAGCTGATGTATGACTTGGATGCTGCTCTGTCCTGTGCAAGACGGAAAGAGACTTCTGACTGTCTTTCCATGGACACAGGAATTTCCTTCAACTTTCCCCCTCTTTGTGCATCCCTGTGGAAGGGCCGAAATTAGTCACCCACAATGTTTTCCACTTTGCAGATTGCAACCTTGAGCTAGCAAGTTCTTGTAGCTGCAGGTTAGTTGCTCTGTGGATCTCCATTGCTGCTAAATGCCTCACACAAGTTTTCCTGACATCTAGGGGGATGGTCTGAGTAGGTGAGTGGTGAATGATGATTAATCTTCCCTCCGCGGGTAGAGTACCAGGAGCTGCAGAGAGCTGACAATTGCTCTCGGCTTTTGGCCATGCGATCCATACGTTTGGCTAAAAAAAAAATAACCATAGTGATGCAGGTTACAGCGTGGTGCTCGCAGGCAATTTGAAGATCAGAACCAAGGGGCAGAGCAATCAGGCCCTCACAGCCTCAAGGAGGTGGAAGCAAATTGCTAAACCCTAGTTTAGCATCTAGTCCTGCAGAGAGCAGCTGAGCTTTCAGCTTGTTCCTGCTACAGCTTTTCCCAGGGTGGTGTAAGGACAGCGGCCGTTAGGGCCAGTTCCAGCTGGGCTCCCGGGTACAGCAGTACTGACCTGCCAGGTTTAGGACTGGGATTTATATGTAGCCCTCTTCCATTTCCTCACAAACTGTCTCAAGTACTGAATGTAAATGGAGAATCACTTTGTCAAAGCTGAGGGTGCAGATTAAATGGCTGTGGAGCTGGGATGTCTCAGCAACAGGCAGGGGAAGGAGGGAGCTGTGGTGGGAAACTGCAGCCTTCCCAGCCTGGAGGGTGAGCGAGGTCTCAGCAGTGGTTTGAGTGTTCTGAAACTAAAGTGCAGGCTGCTGTGGCCCAACTGGAAACCGGGAAGCAACAGGCCCCAGGGGCAGTTAAAGCATTAGTTGTTGGCCTGTGCTGTCCATGAACGTCCATCTGTGCAGATGCACAGCCTGGTTCATGGCGCAGGGTCCAGGGAGAACGCTCTGGAGCTGGTGTAGGTCTGTTATCCTGGCCAGCTACAAGGCTCATCTGGAAGCCCAGCCCAGTCCTGAGCGTGGCTCAATCTATTCTGGGGAGGCTTTGTCCCAACCCTGCTGGCAAGATTCCAGAGGCATTGCCTTTTCTGAAGAGCCCAGATTTGAACTTTGCTGGGGGCATGTCCTTTTGAACCTTGTCTCTAAGCACAGCCAGAAACCATATTTCCAGGTCCAGGACAGACAGCTAATACTAGTAGATAACTGCTGACTTTCTGGACCTAGTGTTCTTTTTCCTGATGCTCCAGCAGTGGGAATGAAAGCAAAAGGAAAAGCAGAAAAAAATAAACCCAAAGCTCTCCAGTCCTAAAATTGTGACTCTCCCATCCTTCCTGTCATTTTGAGCCCACGTGACTGAGCAAAACAAACAGCTGAGTAACAGCTCAGCAAGAGGGAAAGAAAAACATGAAACATCTCGAGTGATGATGGTCTGGCATGTGAGAGGAGAGGAGCTGGAGTCCCTTAAGCCAGCTCCCTGCAGTGAGACAGCCTCGCTCACAAAGACCAGGGATAGCTGGCCTACAGTGCTTTCAGTTTGAGTGAAATGTGCAGGAGCCCCTTAAAAGCCGATCAGGTGAGAGTAGGGTCACCTAAGCCATCACTTGGTTGAGCACAAGGAGCATTTAAGGCAGGCTGTCTTCTTCACTCACCTACAGCAGCTGAGGACATCTGCAGGCAGCAGAAGCCTGTGGGACATGGTGCTGCCTGGGTGCACATGTGCCCTGTGCTGGAGGTTTCGCTATTGCTCAGCACCCCAGCCCGAAGGAAGAATGAGGGAGGAAATGGAGAACTGATGATGATGGAGTGGCTGGCCTCCCCATGCTCTGTTACTCATAAAGTGGTTGCGTGCTGCTAATTAATCTGGAATTATACTGCAGATGACTTTATTCACTACGGCTTTAATGGATTTTTTTGATGGAAATTGTGCAGAATCTCATCGAAGAGGGTGTTATGGTGGGGGGCATCACTCGGGATAGATAAATGGATTGCTTCCTTTGGCTTCTTTTTAGGATCCCTGACCATGTGTAAGGACAAGGCTAAAGTGTGGGGCTCTGTGTCCAGATAAAGCCTCACTGGAGACAAAGAACTAGCGGAGGGGTCTGGTGGTGGTCAGCTGAGAGATGTGCCTAGAAGCAGCAAGATGCTGCGCTGTCTAGCCAAGGGATGTGTTGACCAGCTGGCCCTGTAGAGCAACGTACAGCAGCTTGTTGGGTGAAGTGATGACTTGATCAAAGGGGGGGGGGTGGGCAGGGAAGAAGGAAAAAAACCCAAACAGAAGCCCTTGGAGCTGTGATTGAAAAAATTTGCTTCCTGCTCATCATTCCCACTGTATCCAGGGAAACATCTCCCTGTGTTGCCTTAGAAAGAAACAGCATCACACCCGAGCTGAGCCCACCTTTCACTTTTCCTCCCCCAAGCTCCTGGCACTGAGTGCTCCTGCTGCGGCAGTAAGTGAAGCATCCTACCTCCTAGCCCAGGCTCTTCCCTCCCAGAACCTTTTTCTCAGTCCTGGGCTGTCCCTGAGGCTTGAGAGGACCCTGGTAAAACGTTCCAACCTTGCAGGCTGCTGGAAGGATGCAGCCTCCCTGGGCTGCCCCATGGCCAGCGGGCGTATGTCGAAAGCTTGTTTCATTTCCTTCTCAGCACTTCCCCAGGGGGGGCTGAGAGGGGCACAGGGGCTGCCAAATTCACCCTGGGTTGGTGCCAGCTCTTTCAGACTCTGTCTCTGCCTTCCAAAGCCTCCCTTGCAGCCAGTGCAGGTGCACAGAGCTCACTTCTGCAGGTCTCGGGCAAGGCGGTCGGCTTGCATAAGAAGCACTAATGTTGTCGCTAGGAACTGCAGCAGGCTTTGAAGCAGAGGTATCGACACAACCAAAATGGGCTTTAATGAGGTAACGCGCAGCCCAGTTTGTTGTGTAGGCTTTTGATCCTTTCTGCTGTTGTAACTGCGTGCTGCGCAGCTCATCCACTCATCATTTTCGGAAGCACAAGGCACCTAGCTGTCTCGCCCTGATGAGTCCTTGTGGGTAAGGCAGGGATAAAGCTCTTGATCAGCTTTTCCTTGAAGCCTGGCTCGCCATTTCCCTCTCACCTGAGAAGTTTCTAGGAGGTGACTTCAAGGATATGGGTTATGCTCCAAAGAGGATCTGCAGTTAAGAAACTGTGGTGGGACCCCACATGAGAAAAGGTGCTGGGTTTGTGCTGTCTGTGCTTACAGGGGCTCTTGCTGTGAAGCTGGAAGGGAGTTTATCTGCACCACACCCCCTCTCCCTCACTAAGGGAAGTGTTCACCTCTGCTGCAGCCAGGCAATTTGGCTCAGAGGAGAGAGGGCCAGTGCAGCCAGCAGGCCTGTTTCATAGTGGGGCTGACTGGTGCGGGGCTCAAACGTCCCTGCTGACAGCAGCATCCAGATATGGCTGAGACCACGTGCAGCACGGCCTGCAGGGCCAATCCTCCCCTCCCAGGGTACAGCAGGGCCCTGGTGTAGCTTTGGGGGGATATATATAGCTTTGGGTCCCATGAGGGGACCTGACTTTTTTGCTTTGGGCAGCAGATGGCTAAGGAGAAAATCATAGGGGAGCAAACCCAGGAGCAAAGAGGTATGTGATGGAGAGAGGAGGTGGGCACCCACTGCAGGGACGTGGGTTGTGACATGCGCAGAGCTGCATCCAGGATTATTGTGCAGGAGTTGTCTGGAAATAACCTCTCTCCAAAGCAACATTTCAAGGTCTTGGACCCCGGGCAGAGAGAGCAGCTCCTCCCTGCTCTGCTCTCCAGGATGTGACAGAGCAGCTCCCCAAATCTTCTCTCAGCATCCCCCCAGCACCTCTGCGAGATGTGGGACAGGATGCCTGCTCTCCATAGGGCTGCAGTACCTACAGCTCGCCCAGCAGGAGAGGCTGCCTCACAACACCACTACGAACTACTAAAAGCAGCAAGATGATTAAAATAAACTGTCACGGGATGTTCATACCAAACAAAAAGTGCAAGCTGGACTCCTGCATTTCCTAGGAAAGTTAATCTGTATTTGCAGGCAAGGGAAGATGCCCTGAAGTTGGGAAGCTGTTGGAGGATGCTGGTGGGAGGCTCCCCAGACCCACTTCTCTATTGGAAAGCCACGTCTGGGCAGGACAGCAGCTGACTCTGGTTTCCCCTGTCAAACAAAGCCTTTCCTGGCTGCTGGGGTGGAAGAAGGAAACAACTTGCAGCAGGCACTGTGGCAGGAAGAGCCAGGGCTGGAAAGGCCAGTACTCTTGGCCTTGGCAGAGCCACAGCTGTGCCACAGAAGGGTGAGAGGTGCCTGGGTGAATGCCCATGGGGCACTTCTTGGCCGCAGTCCAGCTTGCTGGGCCATGAGCTGAGCCCTGTGCTGGTGTCTCGGGGGTAGGTGTATTTCAGAGGCAGGAACCTCTCCTGCTTGGCTCTTGCAGGGTCAGATGTTTATGCCTCAAGGGGTGCAACTTTGGCCAAGTTTCCTGGTATTCCTTGCAGTGGGTGAAGCATGGGGTTGAGGTCTGCTGTATGGCTGGGTGCCGGGCCAGGTCCCTCCCCGCACTAACAGCCCAGTCACACTTGTGCCTTACTTATGTGCTGTCTCTGGGCTCGACTTGAGCTTCAAACAGCCCCATCCCACCAAGGCAGAGAGCACCCCTGTGAATTGTAGTGGGGTGGTAGGACTTTCACCCACCCTGGGTCCAACCAGAAGGGCCCTCAGCTTCCTTCTGCATTCAACTTCCTCCAGCACGTGTTAAGACGCTCCCTGACAACCCTCAAGCTGGTCCCAGCCACCCTCTTGCCTGCCCAGCAGGTCCCCGGCCTCTATGCGGGCAGGTAATGTCCCTACCATTACTAAAAATGAAGCACTTAGGCTCTGGTTTAAGTTGGGTTTAAAGGTTTGATTGCAACCACTCGAGTACCTTCCCCAGGGATGACAACAGCCACCTCGTTCTCAGGTCTACCAGCACTGCCAGGGTCCTCACATCACTGAAACTGGGGACGCACCTGCGCCTGGAGCAGGGCGAGCCCACCGCCTTTCAGTCGCTAGGTAAATCTCCTCGCCCAGGAGACCAGCCCCGCTGCAGGCCGGTCGGCGCTGGGGAAGGGAATCGCGGCACAAAGGGCCGGCAAGGAGCTTTTCGAGGGGGCTTGTAGGAGCCGCGAAAGCGGCTGGGCCGTGCCGGGGACCGGCAGCCTTGATGCGGCCCGGGCGGAGCAGCCCCAGCGGCGGCAGACCCGAACGGGCCGGAACCGTCACAACGGGCGTTCGCCGAGACACCGTCATAAGGAGCCCCTCGGGAGCGCTGAGCCAGCAAGCGGCCAGGGGCGGCCCCCGGGGAGCGCCTGCTCGGGCAGCGCTGGCTCAGGGGCGCAGGCCCCGCGCACGGAGCCGGCCCAGGGGCCGGGCCGCGGCGGTTCGGGCAAGAGGAGGCGCGGGCCGGGCGCTGGGAGCTCCGCCGGTGCCAGAGGTGAGTTCGGCTGGGGGGAAACGGTCCCTCCTCCCGGCTTGAGAAACGAACTCGGCCAGCGGTCCCTGCCCTCCAGAAGAGGACCCGGCCACGGTCACCGCCCGGCTGAGAGCTGTTGCTGGGAGGCCTGCGGGGACCCAGCCGGAGCTCCCACACGGACCTGCGGCCGGGCAGCTCTCTGCTGCAGGGACCGCCTGGGCCTGGCACTCGGACCCCAGCGAGCAGAGACGCCCTTGTGTGCAGGGGAGCAGGGGATGGTCTGCTCGGCCTGGGGGCAGAGCAGAGAGAGGAACTAGAGAGGTTAAGGGGCCTCAGGGAGCGTGAGAGGAAGATGGATCAGTGGAGCCACAGCCTGAGGCCAAGACAGCAGCTGGAGGCTCCACAAAAAGCAGAGGATCCCCTCCCCTCTTGCTACTGGGCAGAAGGAGAGGACCTGAGAAATGTGGGGGAATAGAAACGGGTCCCTGCTGCCCTGGGAGGCAGTGGTGAAATTGAGAGCATCCTCAGTAAGTCTGCAGATGGCACCAAGTTAGGTGGGAGGTGTTGATCTGCTTGAGGGTCGGAAAGCTCTTCAAGAGGGACCTGGACCAGCTGGATCGATGGGGGAAGGCCAATCATATGTGCTTCAACAAGGCCAAGTGCAGGGTCCTGCACTTAGGCCACAACAACCCCTGGCAATGCTACAAGCTTGGGAAAGCTGCCTGGTGGGAGAGGACGTGGGGGTGCTGGTAGACACCCAGCTGAACATAAGCCAGCAGTGTGCCCAGGTGTCCAAGAAGGCCAACGGCATCCTGTCCTGTGTCAGGAATAGTGTGGCCAGCAGGAGAAGGGAAGTGATTGTGCCCCTGTACTGGGCACTGGAGAGCCCGCACCTTAAGTACTGTGTTCAGTTTTGGGTGCTGCAGTGTAAGAAAGACATTGAGGTGCTGGAGTTAGTCCAGAGAAAGGCAACTAAGCTGGTGAAGGGTCAGGAAACCAAGTCTTATGAGGAGCAGCTGGAGAAGCTGGAGTTGTTTAGCCTGGAGAAAAGGAGACTCAGGGGACACCTCATCACTCTCTACAACTGCCTGAGAGGAGGCTGTACCGAGGTGGGTGTTGGTCTCTTCTCACAAGTCACAACTGATAGGACAAGACAAAACAGCCTCAAGTTGCACCAGGGGAGGTTTATGTTGGACATGAGGAAAAACTGCTATACCAAAAGGGTTATCAAAGGCTGAACAGGCTGCTCAGGGAAGTGGCTGAATCGCCATCCCTAGTTGTATTTAAAAGCTATCTAGACATGGTGCTCAAGGATATGGTGTAGTATTGGCCCTGGTAGAGTTAGATAATGGTTGAACTCGATGATCTTAAAGGTCTTTTCCAACCATAGTGATTCTGTGATTCAAGAGTGAATCAAGCAGCAGCAATGGGTTGCACAGACAGGAAAATTTTGCTTTGATGTAATTTGTTCCCTTTACCTCCTTAGCTTTCGGGTGCTGTGTTTTTTTTCTCCCTGGTTGCAACTTGCACAGTGCTTCTCACTAACCCAGGCAGCTGTGGTGCCCCAACAGCAACTGCTCTCATGTAGTTTTGATGCTACTGCTTCCTTGTTTTGCTCAGCAGTGAACAGATAAAAAATTTTATGTCAGAGTCAGTCGTAGCACAATATTTAACAGAAAAGAAGTGCTTGTGGCAATTCCTGCTCTGCAATTGGAACTTCTGTCCTCTAAAAAAAAAAAAAAAAAAAAAAAAAGACACATACATTGATAGGAGAAAGTCCAGAGTCAAAAATCTAAAACCTGTCTTTAGTGAGTGCTCATACCCATGTCTGTAGCTGGGCATGGGCTTATGCAGAAGCTGTCAGCTAAAATTTGGGGACGTGGGTCTGGTAGGGTCCTACTGTTAAATTATAGCCTTAGAGGATGATGTGGAAATTGCAGATGGAGAATACTGGCTGTGACTGATGGACTGGGACGCATTTGAAAATGAGGTATCTCAGAAAACTAATGAAGAATGGTTTCAGCTCAAGATATTTCTCATGGGTCAAAAACTGGGAGGAGGGGGGATGAATTATCATACATACAGCAGGCAAAAAGGGGTCACCTTATTTATTTCCAAAGCACAGCGAGACACGATGTGTACTTACCTGTGTTGATTATGAGCCCTGCTGAGTTTGATTATAACCCGCTCTCCCGGGCGGGCGTGCTGCGCTCAGCAGCACAGAGGAAGTGCAAAAGGAATTTGTCTTTTCTGGGATGAAAAGTGATTACCAGCTGCACGCTGCAGCAGGGGCTGGCTTCTGGGGGCCGGGGCTCTCGCATCTCTCAGCTAACTGACGAGTGTTAAAGCACACGGGGGAAGGTTATTTCAGATGGTAAATTTTTGTGGCCTGTTTCTGACGGGTTTGGTGCTGTGACACCTAAGATGGTATTTCGTCACAGCACGAAGCTGACAGAGTGAGGTGGTCTGCTTCAAAACCAAGCAATGGCTTGATAATAGCTTTATATTAAATGGAGAGCTTTGCTATAAACTAATTCTAAAGCAGCCACCCTGCAGAAGTAGAGGAGCTGAAAACTGCTCTAGCAGTGGTTTTAGCTGGAGCTCGAGCAATTTGTGAAAGGGATTAACTGGCATGATGCCTGCGCTAGCAGGGCTCTGGCCTCAGTGACACAGGATGGCCACGGGCAGCACAAGCAGGGATTTTGAGTATGCTGCAGAGGGATTTTGGGTACACTGCAGAGCCCTCGGTGAGTGCTGAGGAAGAAGAGGGCTGAGCAGAGACAGGTCAGTGAGCCCCCCACTTGTAGGCTCATGCTCCTCATAGCTCTGGAGCCTTCAATGAGGTTTTGGCAGTGGAGGGGTGAGTTCGTGCCTGTTCGCTGCCTGAATCTCTGGCTCTCCTGTCTCCTCATCTCCCTTCCCCTGCTAATAGCTCCCAAGGGAAAGTTCCTACTTTAGGAAAAGGGATGAAAAAAACACCCACAAAAGCAGGGGGCTGAGGGATGCAGTGGAGGTAGCAGCCTCCAAGGGGCCTGCCCGCTGGAGCAGATGCAGGGATGTTGTCGAGGGCGTTGCAGTGGGGGTGGAGCCCTCGACCCCCTGCATCAGCCTTGGGTTCCCATTGGACCAGGCCAGGAGGGTGCAGGTTGAGGATGTGCCCCCAAATCCCCAGTAACCTCCTAACAGCAGGGGCTCCCTTGGGACCCAGCAACTGGCACTGGTGGGGGTGGGGACAGAGCATCCCCCTCCAGCATGGGGAGACGGAGGCTCTGGGAGAGGCACTGGAAGGGGCGAGCAGCCTTCCTGCAGGAAGCAGCCCCCTGAAGGAGGGGAAGAAAGCAGTGCTGAGGCTTTCTGAAGCCCTCGCCTGTAGTGTGTGCATACATGTACATATAAGCTTACATAAGGGGTGTAAATACATGCATTCAACAGAGTGTGAATGTTATCGAGGGTAAAGTCCATCGCGTGAAGAATACTGTAAGTAGCCCCTCCATACCTACTGCAAACTGAAGCAACTCAGCGTTGAGGTCAAATACAAAGTGTATTTGGGAAGTGTTTTAGAGCAAGAGACGTAGAGCTGAGGCACCCAAATAGGCTGATGGCTGGAGAATGGAAATCAAGAGATAAAAAAAGATACTGTGCCTTTAAAAATCAGTGTAAGCAACTCTGGGAGAAAAAAACTAAAGTGACTCCTCCAGAATGACACCGTTATAGCCTGGCACCGCAATTACATTTATTTAGGTGCCCTACCTGTGCATTCCCACTGCTAAAGAATACACTCAGATTGCTTCCAGCTTTCCCCTCTGCCCTAAATTGCCTGAATTTATAGCGTGTACTTGGGAGACCAGGGCTATTTCCCCGTTCTACATTTAACCCATGTTACCCAAATCACCTTAGCTTCATCTGAGTGCAGCTTGTGTGAGGAAAAGTGGCATTAATAAAAGTCAGAGGCAAGCATGTGAGGCAAACTCGTATTAATAAAGTGGGGCCAGCACGGCAGTGGTAATTCTGAGTCATACAGCTAATTTCTGGGTCAGCTGGACCCTGTGTGGCAGGGCTGGTGTCCCTGGCCAGCTCCAGTGTCACTCATGCGGGGATTTCCACCCAGATGTACTCATCAGCTTCGTAGGACTGTGGATATCCCTTTCTGAATTTTGCATGGGCCGGTAACGTTTTATTTTGGTTTGAATTTGTAGCCCTGCTCGCCTTCCAAACGGCTGTTCTGCAGGCAGGAATAGGAGAAGGGGCTGGAAAACATGACTAAATATGGCTGTGTTTCTGAGTGCTACAGACAGCAGGATTAGCGGCCCCTTCTTGCCAGCAGCCACAGCTGAAGTTCCCAAGGTTTGAGGAGCACGGAGAAGAGCTGCAGTACAACTCTCTCTCCTCTTCTCTCTTTTTGTTATTTATTTCTTTCCTTTTTTGTTTTTCACAGAGAAGTCTGCAACCTATTGTGTGGGCTAGCAAACTTGGCACCCTCCAGCTGCCTATAAAATTGCATTAGGCGTTTCTATTTCCTGTAGTGGATTATGTGTTGTCTGGATTTTGGATGATTCCAGGAGAGAGGGTTAGCCTTTGGTTTGTTTATTTATTTTTTATTTAATTTTTTTTTAAAGTGGGGGTTACTAATTGCATTTGAACTAATTTGCTTTTCCTAGAGATAAGAGAGCGCTGGCAATTGGCAGGGCAGACAGACATATTCTGAGACAGATGTAGGCAGCTTCCCCTGCCTGCCACAGCCACTCTGCAAGGCTCAGCCCCGGCACCAGAGTCCTTGCCTTGTCCAGAAGCATGTCAATAACCTCATTGATTGCAATGATATTTCTCATGCTTAAAGTTAAGCAAGCGCTTAAATGTCACGCTGAATCACAAGAAAAGGATTTCTTCATGCTCTCGGAGTCAGTTCTCTTGACCTAGCTGGCTCTGTGCTCGTGTGCCCATCGAGTTTTTAAGCGAATTCTTGGTATTTATGTAGATGTAAAGAAAATCCCTCGCGTTCGCAACAAACTGGAGTTTGCCTAACTTTGAAAATATCCTCTTGGCTCACGTGTAGAGTATTTATTGCGCTTTATTGGTGCTTTCTAATTCGGGTCTGAAGCCAAAGAGGCAGTAACTGTTTCTAAAGTGGAGCAATCACGTGGAGGGGGGAAAAAAAAGAAGAAAAAAAAAAAGTCCAAATCTTATTTGAAAAGTGTGCTTTATCAGCAACAAATAGCATTGTGAAAGAGTAAAATCAGATTGCAAGTGCTTATTGTTATCGTAAAGTCACGTACCACTCTTCTGTGCAAGAAGCAAACAAAAAAAAAGATAATCTTTTGCAGTGAAGATGCGACCTGTGAGCAGGATTTTGTGACCATATTTCTATATGTAGCGTGCGTCCTCATTGTCCCCCTGATACAAATGCTGGAGCATGGAATAGCCAGCAGGTGGAGACCTCTATAGTCTGTGTGTTGTGATCTGGAAAGTTGAGTCAGTGCGGCTGGACACGTGGAAATTGCAGTTGAAAGTTGAGACCGAGGAAAATATGAGGAATGGAACTGGAAAACGGTGAGCGCGGAGGACGCAAAGAGCTAAAACTTTAGCAGCAGAAGAGGAGGGGCCTGCACAATGTTTGGAATAGCGAAAAGCTGGAGCAATCCTGGAAATACTCCTGTGGCTTGGATCCCGAGGCGTAATTCCTGCTGTTGTAATTCACGCAGATGGTGGCCATCTCAAGGGAAGGCTTGAACAGCTGGGAAACATCAGGGTGTGGGCCTGCTTTAACCACACACCCTTTCTTTATCCCTGCATCAGCAGAAGTGAAAAGTGATACGGGGATCGCTGTAGATCATGATCCGCAAGGTATTCTCTGCCCTGGGAGATGTCTCCTCTTGCTAGTTGAGTCTGTGTCAAGGACCAGCTTTAGTTTGGTGTTTTGTGGATAACAATGCACTTCCAGCTGTATTTCAATAAACCCATTAGGGAGAAAGAATCAGCCTTGACTCCGGAGATCAGCCATGTAGTAAATTGAGTTGTAGCTAAGGGGCCTTAATAAACAGGGTGCTTTGCTGAAAACAAGCAGGAGTTGCGTGAGAACACCCATTCTGTTCTTGTGATGTGCCCCTAGCCACCGCAGTGGGTGTTTTGCTTTGTCCTTCCCTCTGTCTGCCTGTTACACCAGGAGTGAACGCATTTGCCCTTCTCCAGCTGCACAGCCTGCAGCCTATTTGGAAACGAGCAGTTGCAAGTAATGATTTGTACTGTCTATTTGTCTGTGTGCCCATGTAGGCTGAATAATAATGTCACGGCCAGTCGGCTGCTACAGACTCATGGTTGAGAGAGGGGATGGGTGGCACAGTCCCGAGGTAGTTCGGAGACACAGCCAGGGATGTATTTATGCAGGAGCTGTGGAACCAGTGAGGCTACTGGAGGTCTGCTTTAATAGTCGTCACTGCTGACCCATTGATGTAGACTCCAGCCTCCAACAATCTCTGGTTCACTCATGACAGGCATCCAAGTGGAATAAATTCCAGGTATTTCTCTGTTTCTTGATCTCTGGCACCCAGAGGGTGGAGGAGAGCCAATGTTTTGGGTTTTTTCCTCCTGGTCTGCATTCCATGCACTTCCTGCAGTATCTCTGTGGCTTGTGATATTTATCTGGAGCCGGTCAGCCCTGCTGTCTCAACAGGAAAGAAAAAGACCTTTCATTTCCCAGACGTGCTCTTCACACATGCTCTTTGTTGTTATTATACATTTTGAAGACGTAGTGGGAGGCCTCTTCACGTTAGGAATGATGAAATATTCATACTAGAGGTGCTAAGAAAAACCAAACCAAACTACTATTCCCCATCCTTAAGCATAAGCAGTGCAGGCAGATAGCATTTTCGTGCTAGCTGCATATACGCAGATAACTGCATCCGCACTGCAGGTGTCGTGCGGCTTCAGCGGCATCGGCACACCTGAAACAGCACAACTTCTGTACACGACGACATCCCACAGAACCGCGGGCCGAGCAGCACCTAGCAACGCTAAACGCTCTGCAGCGGTGTTTGAAGCCAGCAGGAAACTGAGCCGGGAAAGTTTTGCTCTGAGCTGTCCAGTTGATACCCAGCTGTTGAGGTTGCTGCTTTGCTTGGCGGTGTGTGCTGAAGGCAGGTGTCCTCACTGCGAGAGGTGGCACTGGGAAAAGACCAGGTGCATTGTGGGTGTTGACCCGCTGACTGACAGCTGCCAGCACCCGTGCGTCAGAGTGACATATCGATATTGGCCTCCTGCCACTGCCTGGGGACTGGCATCCTTACGGCAGACAGTTTAAGTCAGGTGAGAAGGTCCTTGAATTCTGTTGACTTAGGTTATGTGTTTTGGGCTATGTGCTAATTGGGGACAAGAAAAGGCAGCTTCTGTTCATAACATTTTGTAGCAAAGAGCTGGCCTGAGATAAGCAAGGAGAAACATTTAACCACACTTGTTGCTATGGAAAGCTCCATCACCACTTCCTGTAAAACCAGGACCAAAGTGCAGGGTGAAACTTTACCTTGGCGGCACTTCATTATCTGTGGGAGTACTGTTGTCAGGAGGAAGAGTGTTTGGCCCGGGAGCTTGGCTGGCAGGATAGAAGTAGCAGGAATGAGCAGGGCTGGGCAAGCCACTAAACCGCCCGTCTATCACTTAGCAAAGAGACTGAATCCACTGGGAAGGAGGTGAGCAAAGCTGCAGGAGGCTGTGAGGGCAAGAGGGAGCTGGTCAGAAGGATGAGACATCACGTGTAGATGATGGAAGCAGCAAGAGTTCTCAGTTGTGGTGGTGAAGAGGAGAGATTTGCTTTTAACTGTCTCCTAATGATTTCTATGCCTTCGGGTCAAAGACTAAAAGCTGAGTTTGTGCTTCATGACTTCACGCCTGTGCCTTAGAACCTGTGTGAGTCATTGCTGCTGCTCCATCTCAGCATGCTGTGGGACCCAGCAATTTGTACTTCCACACTTTCACACCCAGCATCCTGATGCCACCTGATATCCACCCCAGTGGGAGCACCAGCACACATTCCTTCAAGAAATCCTTTTAGAAGATGTCTTTCTTGGGAGGGGGGGAACCCCCACCACTTTACTCTAAAATTATATGAATCTGTTCAGAAAGTTGTATTCTTCATACCAGCTTCTGAGAGCTGTCTGGAAGGGTAATGTTTCTTATGGCTGCCTCTTGTTGCTCTGTCAAAGACGAAGCACTGGTGAGCGCTCTGCAAACTTGTCCATAAAATCATGGCACACAGGAGCCTTTGGCAAAGAGCGCTGTGCAGCAGTGGAAGGGTTAACAGAGGAGTCATCTGTCTGTTTAGTATGTCTCAGATGTCACATACAAATACCTAAAAGGCAGCTGGGTTGTGTGAAAGGAAATCAACGGATTAATATTGTAGTCCCAGCTCAAAAGCTTTTTTGTGACTTCAGGAATGCCTCATAGCCTGTCTGTTAAATGGAGATAATGTGTATCCCACGAGCATACTGTGAAGATTAATTCATTAATCTTTTTTAAAAAGAAATTGAAAGAGTTAGAGAAATAATAATATGAAATATCATGGCAATAATGACAGCAAGCAAACGATAGCATAGAACAGGGCAGCAGCAACTGCAGGTCAGTGTGGTAGAGAGGGTGCAGTGCCCTGCCTCAGCTCTTCCCACCCACACCATAACAGGCTGCTCTGTGCTCTGAGGTGGTCCTGGCTGCTCTGCAGGCTGTAGACCACAACCAGCCAAAAACACCTCACCAAAGGGACCGACCACCAACTCTCCTGGGTTCTGCTCTGTGGTATAGACCATGTGATTGGAGGATGTGAGGGGGAACTGGCAGCAGTGTTGGCACCTGCACTGCAGGAGACAGTGGAAATGAAGTTAGAAGATGAAGAGAAAAATGGAGGCCGAGCACTGTAGAGCAGCTCCTTCTTTTGGTATCGCTCAAGGGGAGCATCAGATGGACCCCTGTATCACAGTGACAGGAGCACTCCCAAGCGTGCCCAGAGATTTGTCTCCAAACTGTTTACTCCTAGCTTGTCTTCAGGTCGAAGCCCTTTGCAGCGCCTCACAGGCAATATCTTAACCTGTACCCTTCATCTAGAACCCCTCATTAAAATTCAGAGGTAGACAAATGCAGAAATGCTGCTTTTCTCTGAAGGAGGAGCATCCCAGTCACGAGAATCTTGGCTTCTTTTCAAGCCGAGGGTGGACTGAACATGTTCCTTCGATGTTGTTTGACCGTGTGCTCCTTTTATCAAACCTGGCCAAGATGAATGAGACGTGTTTACCCTTGGTGGGTAAGTAGACAAAAGCTGCATGTAATTGTCCTCTGGGTGCCTGCCACTCTAGGGGGATTTGTGATCATTTTGAAAAAAGAGATTTTCCCCGTCACTGGAGGAGACAAGCTGGCACCTCAGCACAAAACATACCACTTAAAATAGCTTTTAATGTGGCCTTGAAAACTATTTTTGGATCAGGAAAAACGTGATGTAAGGGAAGACTGGAGTCACATATTGTTAACTGCCACTCAAAACCAAAGGCTGTATCATTTCATGGAGATCAGCAGATGTGTAAAGACACAGCGAGATAACCTAACAGGTCCAGAGGCTTTGTTACACGTGGTGATATTTGAGAAGTCAAGAGGGGCTTCCTCCTATGTACGTTGACTCACAATGACCACCTCCATTTCTGGTTTTCTCCTTTTCCTCCAAAGTGCTGGCAGGCAGAGGCAGTGCCATTGCCATCTCGTAGTAAAGCCAGCTGCAGATCTGTATTATGATCTGCAGATTAGTTCTCCCTCCAGTTGCTATGGCTTGCCAGACTACTTTCAGGACAGTACAAGCTCCTCATTCGAGAGCAGACATTGGCCTTGGTGCTAACAGACAGCAGCTGTGTAATAAAGTCAACTTCATGTTTCCATGGAGGATCCCAAATTTGTTTCTCGAGATCAGAAATGTGGAAACAGACAAAAGGGCTGACAAACAGGCTTCAAGTTTTTGAAGACTGGTCTTCATCTGGTTGGAATTCACCTGCAGCAGCAGGACTGTTATCTATGAAAGTGCAGGAGAAAGCCGTGGATGCTATTAGGAACGTGAGAGCAGATCAGCCCCTGTCCGAGCAGTCAGATGCAGACTGGGGCTGTGAGGTGAGACCTAGGATGAGTGGCCCAGAACAGCACGGAGGAAGCCTGGAAGAGGTCGGAAAAGACATGTACCATGAGTGACGGTGGTTGCGCTGAGCTGGGGCAGCATCAGGTGCCCAGCTGGGCAGCACATGCCCCGAAGGGGGATGCTTCTGAAGCAGGGGACAAGTCGGTACCCCCCACCCCAATCTGCCTCAGTTCAGTACTGCTTGTTACTGGCAGAGCTGTGGGAGCCTCACCCCAAAAGGCAGTGAGGACAGGAACACGGCCGTGCCCGCGGCGGGGGCTCAGCTCGAGGGAGATGGCTCTGCCCGAGGGGTGGGCGATCTGCGCTCCTGCGGCCACCTCCCCAGCCCCGCCGGGGTGCGTGTCTTGCTGCGTCCTGCACCCGCTGCGGCCCAGGGCGACGCATCGGCCCGCACCGCGGAGCCTTCGGCCCAGCCCCGTCGGGAACGGGCAGGGACTAGGCCGCCTTCGCGCCTTAACCCCGCGGCCATCTCCCCCCGGCAGCCGCCCAGCAGAGCTGCGCTCCCGGCTCCGCCCAGGCCAAGAGGGAAGCGGCAGCCCGGGCGTGGGGCCGGGCGGACGCCGCCCGAGGAGGGCTGACGGGGCGGCGGGAGGTCCTTCCGCGGCCCCTTCGCTCTCGGCGGCGCCACGACGCGTCCTCGGGCGCGCGGGGCTCGGTCCGGCCCGTCGCCTCCGCCTCTCCGGGGAGCGGGCGGCCCGGCCTGCGGGGGCCCGGCGGGCGGGGGC
>WUAM01000431.1:19110728-19131059 GCA_024336885.1 Actenoides hombroni
CGCCGCCGCCGAAGGTTGCCGAGTGGGGGTCGCGCGGCTCCGGCGGCCCGGCCGGCGTTTCCGGAGATTGCCGAGGGGCTTCGGCCCCTCCCCAGCCGCCGCCGAGCCCGTGACCGAGGCGCTCCGGAGGGTCGGAGCCCGTCGCGCCCGCTGCTCTGGTTGCGGCGCGGGGCTCGCCCTCCACCCTCTCCTCCCTTTCCTCCTCCGGCAGCGCCGGGCGTCGCGGTGACAGAGCGGGGCGATCGCGGCGGGGGGCGGCCGGGGCTCCGGCGGTGCGGATGGCGGAGGGCGGCCAGCCCCCGCAGCAGCAGCAGCCACAGCCGCAGCTCCTGGCCGGCGGCGGCGGCGGCGGCGGCGGTGGCGGGGGGGCCGCCCGCGGCGTGAAGCCGGAGCCGGAGCTGGAGCAGCCCATGCCCGGTGGGGACGGCGCCGAGGGCGGCCACAGCAAGCGGCTGCGGACGGAGGCGGAGGCCGACGGTGGCGGCATGCAGGTAGCGGGCCGGGCGGGCCCTCGCCGGCTCTCCCGCACCGGGACTCGGCGGGAGGGGGTCGGCCGCGCCGGGCCGCGTTCGATTTCAGTTTGCGGGATTCGGCGCTTTGGTTACGGGCGTGCGGCCCTTTCCGCCGCCGGGAGCGGCGCGGGGGGAGCGGATCTCCTGCCCGGAGCCCCTGGGCCCGAGGCGGGCGGCTCCCGGGGTGCAGCCCAGCACGTGGGGTGGCGGCGGCGCGGGGCCGTGGCCCCTGGGGAGCCGCCGCGGGGGTCGGCGCTCCGGGTTCTGCCGGTCTTCCCCGCCGGGGACCCTTGGGAGGCCGCGGCCGGCGGGGCTGTGAGGGCCGGGGCCTTTGGGGCTCGTAAACCACGGGGAGAAATCCCAGGTGGTGCCTCGGAATGGGGGGAAAATGGGGTCTTGGCGCGTCGGGTGGGCGTCTTCCAGCCTGGCACAGCGTCTGCCGCCGGGATCTACGTTCCCATCATCTTCTGCCGGCACGTTTTGGTGGTCCCAAAACCAGTGCTCTTTCCAGGTGCGCTCGCTGTTGTGTTTGTGGGGTGATGCTGCCAAGGTATTCCTGCTTTCCTTTGTCTGGCTGTCGTGCAGGGTTGTTTTATTATGGCAAATGCGTTGGCCTCTTTTGCTTCCGTTTCTTGAGACGAGTAGATCAGAGCTCTTTGGAAGCAACGGGATTTATTCATCTGAACTTGTTTCTCCTCTCACCTTATCTTGGGTTGGTATGCACTGCTGGTAGTTTCCAAGGGGACCATCCCGTCCTCTCCAGTGGTTTTCTCATCGAGATGCCAAATGCTGGCCAATGATCTTCCCTTTTTATTTTGCAGGCTGTCCCCAGTTTGCATGCTACAGATTTTTTTTAATTTTTTTTTTGCTTTAAATAGTTTACAGCAGGAGAGTTTTGTTTGTGATTCTGTTTGACATTCAGCCTTTACTGGTGGTCTCTCCACTTCACAACATCACTTTTTCTTCAGGGTGGTGGTGTGAGCTGCACATAGGCTGGAGCTTCACACTTGAGTGCTGCTGCTTGTGCTTCTGCAAAGGCCAGTGAAAACCACGCCGTGGTCTTTTATTCCTTGAAGCAGTATCTTCTCCCACACGTCGGTGTCAAGTATGATGCAAGACAACGTGTGCAATTGCAAGGAGAAGGATGCTCATCATTGAAGGAGCGCTTATACGTTGTGTCTTGCTAGGTATTGCGAATGAGTGCGTGAACATCGTGATGTGAAATTCTTCCAGGTCTTCGGAGTCAAACTGAGTCACAGGTCCTGTGTAACTACAAAAGTTAGCACCAGTTTACTTGCCGTTAGTGGTTAAAATGATTGGTGTTGATGTAAACCAGTGGGAAATCAACTGAAAATTGCCCAGGAAGGGACTTGAATGGGTTTAACAGAAGAGTCTTAACATTTTATCTTTTTTTTTTTATTGCAAATGGGTACAGTTTCTGTGTGCATAAAAAACTCCTCTCTGTATTTATGGTGAGGAAAGTGTTTTGTTATCTGTTCAATGAATAGCACAAGATACTGGGATTACAGCATTCAGCTGTGGGGCTGCGACTATATATATGCACAACAATGTGTGTAATACCGGTGGTAGTGGTAGTAAGGATGAATTGTGGATCTTAGTGGCAAGTTGGGTTTTGTTTCCGTATCAAACGCTGGCAAACAGTGGAGAAACTCAGTAAAGAGGTGCAACTGGTAGAGTCCAATTGTAAAATTGTGTTTGTAGTGAGTATTCTTCAGAGTGAGACCCTTGTATTGTAATTATTTGGTATTCTTAGCGTCATTTTAATCTTTCCATATGTATATATATGGAAAAGATTTTTCAGTTGTTTTCAGTATGAAAGATAAAAGCAAATGTATATATACGCATATATATATGTGGGCACATACCAGTATGTCCAGAAGTTTCCCTTGAGTTTCTTTACTGTTAAAGAGTGTGGTTTATTTATTTGGAGAGTCTTCTCATGGTTGTCGGCAAGAAATACCAAATTTAAAGCCAAACTCACAAATAATATCAGAGCTAGGAAAAATGTGTTCTTTAATGTTTGGGAAATTTGATAGCTTTTTACTGAAACGTCTAAACACAAGATTGCCTTTCATGAGGATTTCTGGTCAAATCATGTATTATTTGGAAGTACCTTTACTTTAGAATAACGGGCTCATCTTAGTAAATTCTCCCTGTTTAACTGTATGGAATGCTTACAAGAGGAATAAAGAGCCTATTCTTCAAGTATTTTTTTTTTTTACAGGACCCCCCCCCACCTTTTATGTTCTGGAGGCTTTCTGGAAGCTGGAAATGACACCAGCAACTGTTGTACCTTGTTTTCCTGCAGATCCTGTCAATTTTCTACTTCCTGTTCCAGAGCCACAGGCTGTTGCTGTGTAAACTTGGTGACCTCGTGTCTCTGGGCTGATAGCAAGGAGTCCTGGGGTGCCCCGCTCGCCACGGTTATTTCTTTGCATAACCCCTACCTACTGATGGTTCAGGATGTGAACGTGACTTGTAATGACAAAATAAATAATTTAGCTGTAGAAATTGCTAATGCAACTGTAAAAGTAATAGCTTTTTTTTGGGACTATTAACATGAAATACAAAAAGTAGCCTATGGGAAGATAAGATAGTAGCTAGTTATTAAGCACTTGGGTCAAAGTGTGCATTAAAGCTTAAAGTAGCCCTTATATTTACTGGGCTTCTTGTTTTCTGCTGTCTCAGGCCAGCATGCTCAGACAGCTTATGCAGTTAGGGTTTCATTATCTAATCCATCTTTGATCAGGCCGGATAAATGGTGTTTGGCCAGTGCTGATCTTGTTAGGAGGGTGGTGTAAAGCTGCTTGAGTTGGGATTGGGACAAATCGGATCATGGCTGCTATCTGCTTCTAGGACATATTTCAGTTAATCGTGGCGTGGGAGGAAAAGGTCCAGCACAGACTGCTGCTTTTTAGCTCCTTCTGGTCCATAAGTGGCGAAAATCAAATGCCACTGGCCAGGAATGTCTCCTGTGGATGTATTTGGATATATTTGTAAGCTTTGGAAGTGAAAGTCCCCAAAAGTACTGCAGCTTTTTAACGGTATAAATACTAGCTAGGAACTAGCTTGCTCTCTGGTTGCTGGCATGGATGAGTTGAATTGTTTGGATCAGCTTGCAGATCTGGGTAAAAATAGTCCCTAACAGAGAGGAGGGAAAAAAAGGAGGTTACATTGGCTTAAGTCACTTGTGAAACTGCCCTGAAATACAGTTGTCGATGCAGATGTATTTGCCGCTTGTCGTAAGAAGTTGACTGCTGCACAGATGGAAGAGAAAGTACCCTCGCAGTAATCTCTCTCCTCCTCTGTTCCCCGCCTGATGAAAGATGAGAAATGTTGCGGCTAGCTGTGAAGTGCCCCTGCTTTCTCTTTGGAGCTGCAAACAAGTGTGGAGTTCCGGGGCGCTGGGTTTGTCTTCCCCATTGAGGTGCTAGAGGTGTACCGACCAGCTTACGCTGCTGAGGAAAGTTATTGAGAGTTATTGCCCTGGGCTGAATGAGTTAATCGACTCCTTATTCAGGCTTCACGCTGAATTTTGATTTAACTTTTTTTTTTTTTTTTTTTTATAATGGGGTCTAGGCTGGAGAGTGATTTAAAATAATACCTAGGGGTGATACGTGGTTGGAATTAGACGCAAGGTGTGAACAGAGCTTATCCTTGTTCCCCTTCCACGAATGACTTGTGTGCTCAGTATCCCTGAGCACGCGGGGGAATTACTCTTCTGCAGCCATGCGCGTGGCTGACGGGTCAGGGAAGACAGTCAATGCAGCCGTGGTTTAGGCTTTATCAAGTCCACGTAAGCTTTTAGTGGCAGCGCTGAGTTGTGACTTTGAGTTGGCATTCAGGCATGTCTGCATAGGGTTCATAAAGATGACTAGCAGTGTTGAGATCAGTCCCTTGTGACTAAATAATGATGTAATAGGCGATAAGTCTTCGCTCTGCAAGAAATTCCACAGTTTCTTTCCCTGTGGCCAGCCAGAAGATGGTCTATAACTCCACTTGCTTGACTCCTTCCGGCATGAAGACTGGAAACCCTGAATGGCAGTGTGCCCCAGAAAGGGGAGGTGGTGCTTCATGACAACCAGTGTCCTTGTTCAAGCTATGGCCTGTTTGTGGTGCTCCAGAGGACAGCAAGGAAACAATCTGGTGATGATTTCCAAAGGCAGGTTTAGGTTTTGCAAGTAAGAGAGCTGAGTGGGACTGTAATGGAGAAGGGACTGGTGAATAGCAGCTTTTGTGCTGTGGGGCACCCTGTGGAAATCTGTATTTTTACATCTTACAGAAGTGAACATCTATTTCCAGTAAATCATGGAAAAGCTCTGTAATCAAGTTAGCTTTTCCCTCCCTCTTATTATTCATGGCACAGCCGTCTTAGTAAAGAGATGCAGAGCAATACAGGGGTTACAAGGTATTCTGGAAAAGAATTGAAGTTCCAATATTTAGAAGCTGACCTCTGCCTTAGATCCAGGATGAGGCTTCCTGGGATGTTGCTTGGACAGGCTATTGCTGATGTGATGAGACATAATGAATCACCTTTAAGTTTGTTTTTTTAAAAACATATAATAATAAAAAAAAAATAAAATTGGAGGTTAGACCTGATACAGTCTGGGAAGACTTAGAAAATCTCCAGTTCAAAGAAAACATTTGGCAAACAGACTGAAAGGCTTTTCAAGATGTCGAGAGCACTTTCATGTTGGCTCTTTTCTTGCCACGTTCAGGAAAATGGAAAGCCCAAGTGAAGTGTTCTGGATGCCCCTCCAGGCTCTGTCGGTATTTCTCTGTAGGTTTCAGAGTTTGTGTCTAAAGGTGATGGCTGCAGTTGGGAGGTTGGAAGCCGGACAGAGGTCTGGCTCTGCTGGAGATGGTTTCCTCCCGTGTATGCATACCAGCTGTAGACATTTGCTTTTTATTTTTCCCTTTCAGAATTCCCCTGGAGAAATGTGAGCGCGCTGGCACTTTGCAGAAAGCCTGGGCTCTCCCTTGCGCTCTGCAAAGGTTGCCCACCTAGCTGAGTTTAGAGCAGCATGCCTCTCTCCCACGTGTGTCCTGGCGAGTACCCTCAGTTGACTTTTCCCCTCAATGACCTAGCAGTCATAGATCCCATCTTGACCTCTTGCATCGAGGGTTCACACCTCTGTTTTTGAGTGTCTCAAAGAAGTGCTGGTCGCTGAAGGTTTAGCAGCTGTGTTGCTGTGCAGGCTTCACGCTTTATAGTGGCTGCACTGAGAGCTTTCAGCATCTCTGTTGTGGTGAGGCTGGTGGCAGCAGGAATACCAGAACACAGGAGATGTGAAGCAGACAGCAGTAAAATCAAATAAAAAAAAAAAAAAAAAAAAGAAAAAAAAAAAGGTAAAGAACTGCATAATTTGCACTAATGTTAGGGAAGCTGAACTGAAGTCGAGAGGGACCTGAACTGGATTCTGTGTGTGGTCTGCACCTCCCTGGAGACTGCTGCTGAAGGACATACCCCTGTTAGCTTGGAAAAATAAAAGCCTGTCGCTAGCAGCCTTTGGTTTGCTGCACCGGAACCTCTACCCCTTTGGAAGATGTTAGGGGTTGCCTCGCTCGCAGACATTTTAAAACCTCTCTCTCTCTCCGTTGCTGACTTGTCTCATGGCACGAGGCAAACCTTAGTTCTCATACACAGTGCAAGTGGAGGGTGGTTGTTTTGGTCAGTTGGAGACCTTCTTTTTTAATTTGCCTATCTCACATATTACTTGACCTTCTGTGTGTGTGTGCTTTTGAAATGTGGTGGCTGAGGGATCGGAGGAACATCCAGGAGTGAAGTGAGAGAAGCAATTAGAGGTAACGAGTTCCAGTTCATTGAAGCATTCTGTTGATCTACATTTTACAGTGGTATTGAGTGGATGCTGGAGTGTAGCTGTCATGAGATAATCCCAATGTTTAGGGATTAGAGCTGCTTGACTGCCTTTTGGGCCTTTAACTCCCTTTGCTCTCCAGTAAATTTCATTTGGCCAACAATCTTTTCTAAATTCAGGGAGATGCTAGTTTGAAAGATGCATGCGTGTTTTCTCCAGCATGCTTCCCCCTCCCTCTGCTTTACTTCCCTGAGCGCACCTCTTTTTTTCCCGGTTGAAATGGAGATGTTTGTAGGAACCAAGCCCAACGATGGCGGGCTCTGTATGAAATAGTGCTCACCAGGCTTGGGTCATGCCACCGTTCTGTCCCACAGCTCTCTAAGAGCAGGAAAGCTCTGCTGTCTGCTGGGCTTTGCTGAGAAGGGCCCATCGTAAGTTGAAGTTTCTAACCTGTGTTCTTGATTCCTGAGGATTACCAGGGTGCTTGGGAAGAGGCCTGTGAACCGCTGCAGTCTGTTGTGCTTGTCACCTGTAGGTACAGCATCTAGCAAAACCACCCCCAGCAGCTCTTCTGTGGGACTGAAGGAAGTAGGACACTAACTCCTTAGCAAAGATACTATGTATTTAAGTAGCGGCAACATAGGAGAGGTGGTTTGCAGGAACCCGGGTGTTTAATGAGGGGCAGCAGCTGAACTGGAGTTGGATCCAGCAGGAAACGGTGATGGTTTCTGCCACCTCAGATGGTGTGACATTGGTGTTCAATCAGCTGTACCATTGCCACCTCCTAGCCTTTGGAGTGTGGGCAGAGTGTACTTGTGATTCATAGCAAGTAGAAAAGAGGTTATGAGATATTTTACTTGTATCTCTTGGGTAGGACAGTGGGATTTGGTCTGGTGTGTTTTTTGAGTGGCTGTGCCTTCCTGGGGCTGCTGCTTGCGTTTGCCTTTGTCTAGAAGAGCTCGTTGTGCAAGAAGATTGGATGCTTCCTTCAAAGAGTGTGGCCTAAAAGCAATTGTTGCTTTTCACGTACAGCTTTCTTGGGTTTTATCTGCTCATAATTGCCTCAGCAATAATGCAAGCATGAGCATAGAGATGGGGAAGAACCTGCACCGTTTAAGGGTGGGAGGGAAACCTCAACATGTCAGCAGTTTTTACCCTCTGGCTGTACGTAGCTAAATTTCCTTTAATAGAGAGGCTAAAGAAGCAACCTCATGTGGCATTTCCCTGTGTGGCAAAGATGAAAATATTCTCCCCAGAGGCCTTTGAGGCCCTGGGATCTGGATCCAGCTGAGGTTTCTTCAAGGGATCAGAGTGTACTCTTTTAGCTGAGGCTTTCTGCACGGCTTTTCCCCTGCTATTTCTGTAGGAGACTCTCGCAGACACTTGGGGTGGTTGTCACTGTTGGGGGCGATGCCCGGGAAGAAAATCCCACCAAGGCATCACTTAAAAGCCTTGATTTAGTGCTGCGTGGGTTGAGGAGAGGCTGTAGCTTGGATCCTAGGCCCATAATTTGTTGCTTGTGGTTGTTGTTCCCTCTCCCGGAGAGGAGCGGGACGGTTGCCTTTCCTGCGGCCTGCTTGCCCTCCTCTGGCGGGCGAGGCGGGGATGGCTGGCCTCTGCTCTGGGGCAGGGCTGGGCTCCTTCTCCTTGGGGCCCCGGTTCTGCAGGCAGCGGAGCCAGGCGTGACTCTCCGAGCAGCTGCTGTCAGATGCTGCTCAAGAGCCATCTCTGCACGTCTTTTTGGTTTTATTCTGTCCTGTGGCTTTGCTTCCTGTTTGTGGGAAGAAGAAATGAGGGGAAGCGTGTGCATTAAAGGGCTTCTCCGTTACCCTTTGTACTCTCCTGTTCTGGAGAGAAAGTCCATCAGACGCCTCTTTTCTACCCTTGCTTCATGTTAAAAGCCCTACATGGAGTGGAGTGAAGTTGGACTGGGATGGAGTATGTTTTTGCAGGTGCTTCTCCTTACCTGTAGACACCAGTTCTTCTCCAAACTTAGCTGTGGAGTGATGTTTTTAAGACCAGGCTGGATGGGGCTCCAAGCAACCTGCTCTAGTGGGAGGTGTCCCTGCCATTGGTAGAGGGGTTGGAACTAGATGATCTTTAAGGTCCCTTCCAACCCTGACAATTCTATGATTTTATGTAGGACAATTCCTGGGATTAAAGACCATTCTTTCTAAGAGATGCTGCTTCTGCTCCTGGGAGTGGGACCAGCCACACAACCTGGGGAGGTTCAAAAGGTTTGTTCAGGGAAGGAAGCCTGGGCTGTGGTGTTGCCACAGCAGATTGAACTGTGGGGCGTACTGAAGGAGGTGGGAGCTGGCAGCGTGGTGTGGGCAGATGTCCTGGGGCTGGTGGGATGTACGAGAGTGAGAAACAGGAATTTGTGTGATGTCAGCCTCAGAAAAGATTGGGGTTGTGGAGGAAACTAAAACAGTGAAGTGTACAGATCACTTCTACTGGTTTGCTGAGGTCCGTATGTGTCTTCAACAGCCTGCAGGAGAAATCAGTTGGCTTCCGAAGCTCCTGCCTGTCCTATTATTTGTTTTGTCCTGGAGTGGAAGTTAGTGTGTGTAATCACAGAGTGCCCTCGATACTCCGGTTTTAGGAAGAGGTCTGTTATGCTGCGGCGGTGCTGTGGGAATTGGTGTTTGTCCTGTGTGGTTCGAAGTTGCTGGGGCTGCCTCCTCAGAGGGGTGAGGAGACTGAGAACGTGCCAGAGTGAGAACCAGTGCTGCAGCGGGCTGTGACTGGGAGAGATTTAACACATAGTTCGTCCAGCAAGTGCCCGGCAGGAGGACGTGACAAGAAGGCACCGTGGGAGGTCTTAAATATGTGGTCATACATTTTATGTTTTTAGAAATGACTTCATCTCCATAAGTGCATCAGATGGGTAGTGCTCACTGAAGAGCTATTAAATCTAGTGGGAGTTTTGTTATCAGCTAAAGTGAGTGTGAGGTCAGGCTTTGGACTGAGACCTATTCCGTATTTCCTTTCTTCCTTTTCCTCTCATGTGTGACCCCAGACCGAATGCACTGGAGATAATCTAAGCCTTGCACTGAATACAAAACGGTGCATCTTCAATGATTTCTTCCATGGTACTCCCCAGTGTAGTGGAGGTGCTTCACAGAGCCTAATGATCTTATTTTTGCAGTTTTCCTGGGAGATAGGGAAGGTGTACTGTCTATTGTTAAAGAAATAAGGAACTGAGGTACTGGTAATAAGACTAGTTTTACAAAAATTCCGTTGACACTCACAGCCTGATTGTTTTTTCATTTGTATTTTTTATTGTAGTTGGTAGGGTTTTGGTAATGTTTAAATCCTTAATCCATAGCTCTCGACGATGTCCACTGTATATATGAATAACTGCCACAGCCCTGAGGCTGATCCTTTAATAGTGTCATGTTGGGCAAATTTAAAGTGATCTTGTCTTCGTCTTAAAAAACTTGAATTAAGTAACTTGGTCATCATTGTAGTGAAACTTTACTTGGAAGATGAGGTCTGAAATCTAAATTCTTAAGTAGAAAGGGTATTCCTTGTCCTTAACTATAAAACCACCTACCTTTTAGTTTCTGCAGTCCTTTTTCCTGCTCGGCATGCAGTGCTTCTGAGGCTGGAGTGAAGCAGGAGTCAGGCAAAAAAAGCACACAAGCCTGGTTTGTTGTCACATCCCTGCACAGGAGGCAAGAGAGTGGAATTTGCATGGGTAGCTGCAACTTGTGTTCTTTAATCCAAAGTGCTTGACTTTTGGAGTTGAAGAGCTCTTTTATGAGAGAATGTTGCTCCGTTGCCTTTGGAGTTCCAAGCATGTCTGGGTCTGTTAGCAAGCAGAGATCTGCTGCATGTGGACAGGAAAGGCAGGAACTGGCTCCCGACCCGCTTCCTGTGCTGGCTGCCTGGGGGATTGGCAGCTCTCCCCCTTCCTGGGGACACAGGTCTCAGTGTGGGCGCTTGTGGGATTAACGCCGTGGGGAGGGAGGCAAGCTAAGGCACAGTTTGCTGGGGAGGCTTTTTCACACATTTGGGCTGCAAAATAGCCCTGCTACTTGGGATTCAGGTGTCTTGGATGAAAAGTACGTGGGTGATCACGGACTTGGTATCTCCTTCCTTTTGCTTGTTGAGTAATGTGTCCCTGATGCATTCCATCGCTGCCTACTTTTTATTGCTTCTGCAGGGATGTTAGGTTCTCTTTTCCTCTTAGTTGAGTACAGTGCTGAGAAAAAGGGGGACAACAAGTGTACTCTATGTCTGGGGCTCTCTCATCTGCAGAGAGCCCTGGAGAACAAGGGCAGGATTGGAGAGGGACTTTTTACAAGGGCACGTAGTAATAGGACAAGGGGTAATGGCTTTAAATGGCAAGAGGGTAGATGTAGATTAGATGTAAGGAAGAAGCTCTTCACTTGAGGGTGGTGAGGTGCTGGAACAGGTTGTTTGGTGAAGCTGCGTATGCTCTCTCCCTGGAAGTGTTCGAGGCCAGATTGGATGGGTTTTGAGCAACCCGATCTCGTGGAAGGTGTCCCTGCCCATGGCAGGGGGGTTAGAAATTGCTGTGCAAATCATTCAGTGATTCTGAACTGGGTGCCCCATCTTGTTGCCGGGATTGAAAGAGTGCGACACTGGAAACAGTGTAACACTGTAGGAGAGGAAAAAACCAAACCCCATCCTACTGCTTTTTCCCAAGAGGAGATAAAGACCAACGTGGCAGTGACTCCTTTGTACTTCAATGTGTGTTCTAGGAACTCTTATCACCTTGAAATGAGGAAAGGTGATGAGGCTGGAGGACTCTCCAGTGCTCATGTGAATCCAGTGGAGACCTGGCATCTGCTAGTGTTATCAGATGGATCTAGCAGCCTTTTGTCTATATGACCTTTAAACCTAAGCACTTCTTGGAACCTCCTGACTTCCTGGGCTAGTTAGGTTTCCCTAAGAGCGCCTCGTGTTGTGAGAGCCGGGCTGAGAGGTCAGGAACAGTGGAGGCAAAGGCCATCATTTGCCAGGGTGAGATGGATTCAGCAGGAGGTGATAGTGGCATTTGTGAGCAGAGCTGTCCGTGTGATAGTTAAACGTCTATTAAATGGAGAAGACTTCAGAGGAGAAGGGGAACTAGCAAGGAGATGGACCATCAACTGTTGATTTTGATTTTTAAATAAAGAGGGTTACAGTGGGACTTCACTCTTCGTAGCGTTTCTGTCTGTTGTGGTTTAACCCCAGTTGGCAGCTAAGCACCACAGAGCCACTCGCTCACTCCCCCCTGCTCCGGTGGCATGGACGAAAGAATCAGAAGAGTATAAGTGAGAAAACTCACGGGCTGAGACAAAGACCAGTTGAGTGGGTAAAATAAAAGCCACATGCGCAAGCCAAGCAAACCAAGGAATTCGTTCAACGCTTGCTGTCGGCAGGCGGGTGTTCAGCCATGGCCAGGAAAGGTGGGCTCCATCACCTGTAATGGTTCTTTTGGGAGACAAATGCCATGGCTCCAAATGTCCTCCTCTCTTCCTCCTTCTTCTTCCCAGCTTTATACGTTGAGCACAACATCATATGGTGTGGAGTATCTCTCTGGTCAGTTGGGGTCATCTGTCCCTCCCGTGTCCCTTTCCAGTGTCTTGTACACCCCCAGCCTAGTTGCTGACGGGCTGGTGTGAGAGGCAGAAAGGCCTTTACTCTCTGTAAGCACCGCTCTGCGGCAACCAAAACACCCCTGGGTTAGCACAAAATCCACACCACAGCTCCATACCAGCTACTACGAAGAAAATGAACTATATTCCAGCCAAAACCAGCACACCATCTGTCTGCCCCTTCTTCCAGTGCCCACTTGTGACCTGTAAGTTAATCTTGACCAAGAAATGGACTGTTGTGATGGACTTGGATGTGATGAATGACCCTGAGACTGGCATTTGAGTATATGTTGTCTGACCAATTATCTGATACACATGTCTCTGTGTATGTCTGTGTGTGCTATATATATATATGCCTGTGTGTAGCTATGCCAGGAAATTGAAATGATGCTTGTAATTAGGTCTAGTCTTTGTTGTGTGCCTCTGTCCACTGATTGCATCCTTCCAGAAAAGACTTGCTGTGTTTCGTCATCCTGCCTGATCTCTTCTGTCTTCTTTCAACAGGAGCATCACGTGGTCAGTGCCAAATACTACAGATTCAGAAAAAGAATTTTTATCTGTTGATAAATCGCAGATTAGCACCACTAAGAATTCTTGATGCTTCATGGTCTGTCCTGAAACCTCTCGGTCTATGGTGTTGAGAACATACTTGAGCGTATCTTTTTCAGCCAGGCTGTGACCAAGGTATAGGTTCTTCTGGGGATGGGTGGTTCCTGTGGGGAAGGTGTTGACTGGAGTAGATAGAGGTGCTGTGAGACTTTTCTTGTGTGTTTTCCTTCTGTTATTCAGCGCCTAAAGGGGTGAGTACCTCTGCTGGTTCAACGAGTTGGCATTTTTACCTTGAGTGGTATCAGGTATTTGTGACTGCTTTGCATGCCAGGAGGAGCCTGGGTTCGATTCGCAGCTTGGACCACAACTGCTTGAAGGACTAGGAATTTTTTAACTCTGGGCTCTTAGCTGATGGATGTAGATGGAGCATGACCATGGTGCTTGGGAAGGTTTCCTTAAATAGGCATGACCTTTCCAGCAAAAACAGGAAGATGGTTTTTGCGTTGTGTGTTGGGATTTTGTATTATTTTTTTTCCCCCCGAGCTTGGCATTTGTTTCAGTTTTGGAACTCATGATTACTGCAGGCATTTACAGTAGACGTAGCTCACAGTCTTGGTAGCTTTGTGGGACAGGGTTTGGCAGCTCTGTTGGGGTTTAATAGGGAGATTGGCTCACTTTGCAGTGCAGCATTGGATAGAACGTTTGTTCAGTCCTTTCTCTAACAGTCACTACTTTTCACCTTTGGTGATCTGGCTCTCCTTCCTTATCGTGCTAGCATCTGGAAATCTGAGGCATCTCTGGGTAGGGAGAAGATGAGCCAGCCTGCATACGTTAACGTGGAGATGGGCAATAGATAGTGCTTCACTGAATCTGGTTCTTCCGATGATAAAAGCGTTCCTGTTTCTGTCAGGTTTTAGTATTTGTTGGTGTGGGGGTTGCAGGCAAATTGGGAAGAGTGGTCCTGTCCCCTCAGAACAAGCAACCCTCTGGCTACAAAGTGAACGTGGTTGACAGTCTGCTTGAAGTGTTGCTTGTCCCTGATCATCCTTGGGAGGTGTAGCAGGAGATGGGTGGTTTTGATTCCTGCGTGCACTGAAATTTTCTTTGGTTGGTCTCAGCTATTTTGTCATTGTTGCTAACAAGGTATTATTAAGCTCCTCTGTGAACTCTATAGTTTATGTTTGTCTCTAAATAAGCATAAAGTCTTTATGCATGGACTTCAATATCTATTATAAGATATTATTTGGAGTTGCTTCTCTTGACTTCAGTGCTTGATAGGGAGGTGATGCAGACACTCTGGAAAAGGTGTAGTACAGTGGACAAAGTGACCAGTCTCGATGGCACAGTAGTATCAAGTGTTTTATTTGGCTTATGTGGTTCACTTGATCCTCAGGGTTAGTTTGAAATACAATTTTTATGTCCATTTTCCTGAGCAGTTTCTTATTCTAGGTCAGCAGTTTCTTGATTCCTGAATTCTTGGGAGTTTGCATTTAAGATTCAGAGGTTTGTAGATCGGTTTGGCTGGTTCTGGGCTTAGCAATTTTTACTTTTATTTCCAGAACAGGATTTCAAAGACAGTCCCTAAATCTCTGGGCCCTTTGGGCAGGAGTAAACAGCTGGCACTGTTTCCCTTCCATGGGTTATCTCCTACCATTGTAAGACTTTCTCTGCCTCTGACTTCTTGGGCAGGATTTTGATGATGAATGCAGTCACACTAAGGAGTGGAGAACCGTAATAAATCACACCTTAACTTTAATTCCTAGCTGAGTATTTTTCTGTCTTGAATGGATTTTCCTGAGGTGTGGAGGCTGTCAGATGGTTAGATCCATACTCTGGATGATCTGCTTTTCCACAGATGGCTACTGCATAGTGCTTGTCACGGAGGCAGCTACTTTCATGAAGTTGCTAGAAAAAAATCCAATGAACTTTGTACAGGCTTCGTTCGGACAGATGCACTGTGGAAATAAGATTGCAGTGGGAAGAGAGGAGCAGTCATGGTACCACTTGTCTCGTGAAGGCTGCTCGGTTCCAGCGGAGCTGGGCCAGGTGGTGATGCCTTCCCTGGTGACTCGAGGGAGACTTTCACCCCCCAGCTACTGGTAAATTAGCCCTGGCTTGGAGGTGCTGGAAGTTTGTCTTGTCCAATGCTAATTCAGCGTGTTATTCGTGAAGCTAATTGACAGGGTAGGAAAACCGACGTGCCTGTGGGAAACGGGAAACTTTCTTCTTCCCTGGAGGAGCTTAAACAGTGAAAATGTAAAATGTCCAGTAGAAAAATGTCTTCTTCCTTGCACAGTTAACAGCAATAACCAAAAGCAAATTATACACTGCTGTGTTCGAAGCCCTCTGACATAGCATTGTCACGGCATTTAACCCCCTGGGCAGCACTGAATCTGGCAAGGATGGAGCATCCTTTTCACGTGCTGCCTGGAAAGGGAGGGTGTACAACAAAATGAAGTAGTGTTGTTGCTTTGGGGAGAGGTTCACAGTCACAGTTCTGATGTCAGATGAAGAGAATAGAGGAGTTTCCCAGAAGTCCTGTTCCTCCACCACTTCCAGTGTGGCTCAGTGATTCAAGTGAGTCGGGTAGCGTGAGGTTTTTGGTTGTGTATGGGCTAGACAGAGACTAATGGATATCCACAGAGTTTGCTCAAGGCAGATAGCATTACAGGAATCAAAACATCTCTTGGTTCCTGTTCACAGATCTAATCCTTTGTTTTTAGCAGTTAAATATCCCTGTATTCTTTAGCCTAGCCTCCATTATCATGGATTTGAGCCCTTCTTAAATCCTAATGCATGTAGTTGCATCACATTCATGTGGGAAAGAAAAGTGTGGTGCGAGGTTGTGCACAAAGGAACGAAACAACTCCACCAGGCCACCTCTGGAGGAGCAGAAATCTCAGAGCAGGGGGCTCACTGAGTCATCCTTCCTCCCCTAATTTGGACGAGGTGGCCTCCTTGATTAATTGCTGCCCACTCCATCTAAGGGTGGTCCTTGGAGGGTGTTGGGAACTCACGGTGAGCTGCACACTGCTGCTGTCTCACGCTGCATTGACTCTCTGTGTTAACAGAAGGTACTCTCTGCAGTATTTGAACGACAGCATCTTTCCCTAGCATCACAGTTCCCTTAAATACTTACATGGATCTTCATCCTCTTGTTAGAGCTGTTTCATATTTTCTTTAGGCTTCTTCGCTCTTTTTTTTTTTTTTTATGTTCTCTCCTATGATTCTGTGTACCCTGTGAGACTGGGATGATAAAGTATACTTAGCCTTGCAGCTGATTTGGAAATCTGGACTTCACCGTGCCACACTTGCTGCTCTTACCTCTTTACTTCAGGTTTTTTACACAGAGTTTACAGATATTGGTGCCATTTGCATAGCAGAAAATGTCCCTTTGTAGCAGCTGAGTAGATGACAAAAAGCTGATTAAGCCAAACCTTCAGAAGGCTTTTGGGGAAAAAACCAACACAGTAGTATTAAATTTATGCTTCACAAATGTATCAGTACTTCTGGTTTAGGCACTCTGGTGTGGGTTGGTCTGATAACTCCACTCTGCTCTAGGCTACCAAGGACTTGTATCTGTGGGGTATCTACAGCAGGCACAGCTCCTGTGGAGTGTCACCCTGTGTTGGGATGCATGGTGTGAAACCTTACCTCGAGGCTAAGCTGATCTGATGGTAAACAGCTGCTGAAAGAAGGGATCTTTTCCCTTCCCTCTCTGTTTGTCACTGAGTTTCTTTTTCGTGATCTCATAGAAAACGAGTAATGCCACGGAGAAGAAGTTTATCACTAAATCCATCTGACTGTGGCTGGCTGCCTGCTAGGCCATGTTTCAAAAGAGGGGATGGCTTGGGAACCCCCTGTTTGTTTGGGCAAGGGTGTGAGACCGTGCCTTTTGGATCCTGCTAGATGTTGAAGTAATTTTATCTGTAATGCAAAACTTCCCTCTTGATGCGCAGCAACTGCATCTTCTGTAGTGGTTTAAACTGATCTGCAAATCAGCCCGAGGTACCACAGGCCCGACCTCTGTGCTGTGGTGCTGGCAGCAAGGGATTCAGGGCACCAGTAGCTGCCTGCAGAGTCAGGGTGTCCTAGGGAGCTGTGGTGTGCTGGAAGGGTACACGCGCCAGGAAGGCAGTGCAGGCGGGAGAAGGGGAGGTGCTTGTAGCTGACACCATGACAGGTAACCCCAGATGCTGAGGGGCTAAAGGAAAGCAGAAAATCAGCAGGATTTTTCTGTGTGTTCGTGCGCAGCTATGTCAAAACTTTTCTCCTTGATACCAATTTATTTATTTATTTAAAATCAGTGACCGTGTGTTGACTTCCTGGAGCCCAGGAGCATCAGGGAATGTCCCGAGAGGAGACTCTGATAGTGTTGCAGGAAGAAAAGCTGTGGAAGAAGCCAGATTGCCTCTCTCTGCTGTCCCTTTGAGTGGGAAGGTGGTGTCCTCCTGCAGAGGAGAGGGATCAATGTTTGTCCGTCCGCGGTTTCTCCGATCGAGCGCATTTTCGACTGTGCCTTGGTAGCTGAGGGCGGCCCCGCCTTCCCCTCGGCGCGTCCCCAACGCTCTCACGTGCCGGCACGCGCGCGCTGCCCTTGAAAACAGACCAAACTTATTAAAATCATTGCTAGTTGCCATGGCAGCTGTTGTTGCTGTGGGCTAATAGGAAAGGCAATTACTGCTTCATGCTGGGGGAGTGTGCAGGGAGGGTGTGGGGAGTGGGGGACAGGCGACTGCACGCTGATGAGCTGCGTGGCTGATAGATCGGCTGTTGCAGTGAGCAAGCGGCGCAGGAGCGAAAGGCCGGAGATGCCCTGTAACGAGGTGTTTGGCCAAATATGCCGTATTTCCGCCTCCTGGGCAGCCTCGTTGAGAGGTTCCCGCCCTTCCTTTGATTGTCAGAAGGGGAGTCTTGGGGTTGAGATGCACGTTTGCAGCTGGGTGCAGCGCGGCGCTCCTTGGTGACTCTCAGTTGGACCAGTAACTTGAAACGGAGAGCTGGAAAACTTTATACATGTTGAGGATACTCATCTGGCCTCTTGCCAGCTGCTTCCTCTCTGTAAATATTCCTCCTCGGCTCTTACTTTGCTGTTTCCTGTAGGTTAAGGGTCATGATATAAAAGAACTTTAGTTTTCTTGGAGTGAGGAGGTTGTGAAAGCTGAGGTCAGTTATGTTTCAGGATGCTTCGCTGGTTCTTGTGTGCTGCTCTGCTGCTAGGAGGCCAAAGTGTTTTGATGATGGACCTGTGTAGACCAGGTGTTGTGTGGCAGATGCTGTGCTTTCTTGCTTTTCATAGTGAGTTTAAAGCTAAAGGGAAATTTCATCCTTCATCTTTTTTCCCTGATTTTGGGCAGTGTGTGCCCAACCAGCTCCAGCACTGTTTGTGCCCAATGCAAACATGAGAAACACAGGGAACATTTTACAGGGAGGAGCTTGTAGGAAATCAGTAAACTCCTTGAAAGATTTGAGTTGGGGCAGTAGGTGAGAGCTGTAAGTCTGCAGCTTCTGTAAAAACTCAGGGATACAAAAAAAAAGTGCTTCGGCAGCATTTGACAGAGCCCTGCACCTCCAAATCACAACCCTCTGTCCCCTCCAGTTTGTGCTGCTTTCCTTTTCCTCTGTGTTAGGAAACGACCTGAGACCTTGCTGCACAGGAGCTCTTCCAGGAGGCCCTCCTTGGCCAGCAGAGGCATGCCACATAAGTTTCTTCCGGCTTCTGGAGGCCATCGCAGTGCCAGTGACACTAAAATGATGGTTGTGGTTCCCTGGGATGGAAAGGCAGTCCCAGAAGGCACGGAGGAGGCTTGTGGTCTAGACAAAAGTGAAAAGGATAAAACAATCCTCTCGGAGCAGGCAAAACTGAGACCTTGTCTGCATTTCTCTGAGTGTTTTGGTTGATCTCCCAGCAGCTGTTCCCAACTGCCCTCCGGATCGTGCCCTGTTGGGATAGCAGCGGTGACTCACTTGGCCGGGGTGGTTTCCGCAGCGTGTGAGAGCCTGGCTTCCCAGGGAGCCGTGGCACCAGGAAAGGGAAGGTTTCTGGTGCGTTTGATCCCTCAGTAAAGATTATGCTGTGTCTGTTTAATTAGAGACTGCTGCTTTCTGCCGGTGTACTAAATATAAATGGAGGAGCTCATCTAATATACTTGAAATTGCAAATGTCAGGAGTCGATAGCTTTATTTTCCTCCCGCCAAATCCGATTTGTTTTTAAGTACTGACACTAAGTCTAATGATGCAGTAATTCCTGTTTGTTAAGAGAAATGAGAGGTTTAGACTGAGAGGGACTTTGTACTCTTCTCCCCTCTCTCTCCTGTCCCACCTCTGTTTACAGAGGAAGAGCTACTGGTTTGCAGGTGTTTATACAGTATGATCTGAAGTGTCAAAGGACTTGATCTGAAAGCACGGCATACTAAGCTTGTATTCAAATAAATACAGTTGTTAAGGTTTTCTCTCTGCACAGCTTTTGGTGCAGATTTGCGTGTACCAAACATGACCTTTGTGACAGACGGCAGAGTGCCAAAAAAAAATTTTAAAAACTCTTTAAAAATACAGAGAAGATAAAGAAGCTGCTGCTGGAGCCCAGGTTTCCAAGTATTTAGTTGTCCTTCACGTTCGGTTTGGGATTCTTTGTCTGCTGAACTACAGTCTTAAGTCGTGGCAGGCCCCAGGGAGATCCGTAATGGGACGGACATCTGTGCTTAAGATGCTTTGCCCTGTCCGTCTGCCTGTGCAGGAAAAGGAGTAGGTAGCAAATGAGATTTTTTGCCCCCCTGGGGCTCCT
The DNA here is from genome assembly GCA_024336885.1 of Actenoides hombroni. Taxonomy (NCBI): domain Eukaryota; kingdom Metazoa; phylum Chordata; class Aves; order Coraciiformes; family Alcedinidae; genus Actenoides; species Actenoides hombroni. Next base: position 19,130,027 of record WUAM01000431.1, read on the forward strand.
GCTGAGCACAGTGGACCTGATCTCCCTCCATCTGCTTAGCATTGTACAGTGCCATCGCACACCCTGTTTGCTTGAGCATGTGCATCAGCCGTAGCACGATGCCTGGGAAGTACAGCTCGCTGGGACAGAGCTGGCACTGCCACCACGTGAAGTGCTTGCACCCCAGTCAGTCGGTTGGAAAGGCCTTGAGAGCAGAAACATGGGGAGAACTGGAACTCCTCCTGGTGAAGACTGTGACTCAGGGCTGTTATCAGCCTCCTGGTCTGCGGTGAGGCTCTGTGTCTTGCTGTTGACTGCTGTAACCGCTGTTTGCTCGTGCCCTGGCCGATTCCACAGGCTTTTGTTTTGGCCTGGATAACGTGGGGTACCTGCTTTCAGGGCAAAGCTGGCTGCTGGGCTGGAGGAGGAGTGAGCACGCTCATTATGTGCTGGAGGCATTTTTGCTGTGTTGCAGCATGTGCTGGAGGAGACCTGCCTTAAAAATGGAAGCGCCCAGTACATCGGGTTGATCTGCCAGGTCTCTTCTGGCCTCAAGACTTGAGGTCTGGTGGAAGTTTCAGCATTAGATGTTTTTGTGGAACAGGGAGGAGAGAAATCCAGAGGTGCTTTCTGCCCTTTTGGAGGTTTTCCTATTCCTAGTGGTGGCAAGAAGAAATTGTGTTTCTGGAGTGTGTTGAGTTATAATGGGTGTCTGGTCTCAATCTGGGTGGAGGAGATGGGGAGTCTCCCTGGTGTTTCTGAGTGCTCGTGGTCACAAGTAGACATTACTGACCGGCACAAAGGTTTTTTTCCAAAAGCTATTTCCTCTGCTGTTATGATGCAATATTGAGTCAGTAACCCCATCGCTTTGAAAGTTAACGTTTTTCGTATCCCCAACGCTTTTTTATTGTCTTCCCTTATACCCCTTTCCCGCCCCCCCCCACCCCTTCCCTTTCTCTAAACGAATTTTGTAGTACTGTACTTTTCTTTTTCGTTACATCTCTGTCCGTTCTTTACCTTCTTTCCTTTTTCTGTTTTTCTGTTACGTTTTCTT
>WUAM01000431.1:19137708-19151564 GCA_024336885.1 Actenoides hombroni
TGGAGCTGCTTTCCAGCAGGATGACCCCTAACCTGTACTGGTGCCTGGTGTTATTCCTCCCCAGATGCAGGACTCTATACTTGTCCTTATTGAACCTAAGGAAGTTCACCTTTGTCCAGCTCTCCAGCTTGTCCAGATTACGTTGGATAGCAGCACAGTTTTCTGGTGTGTCAGCCACCCCTCCCCGTTTCGTATCATCAGCAAACTTGCTGAGGGTACACTCTATCCCCTTGTTCAGGTCATTGATGAAGATACTGAAAAAAAATGGACCCCTGTGTCCTTGCTACAGAGATGGGCTTCTGGCTATTGAGAGCCATGGGCCTACGAAGCCTTGGGGCTGGTGGACAGGCTGGGACCCCCTTGTGCTGGAGGGCTGGAGCGGGTGAGGGGCTGGGGGTGGAGACCCTCGTTGACCCCCTTGAGGCATCCAGAGCCCTGCACGGCACAGGAGTTCTCCTGTCCAATGCGTCTGACATTGCGGCGGCTCCTGCTGAAAACATGATCTGTTTTAGGAGAAGGGGAAACCTGGAGTGGGAGGGCCAGGCCAGAGGCTGCCGTCGCTGTGGCAGTGGGGCCAGAATTCCAGGAAGGAAGAGCAGCGGGATAGGCCTCCATCCCAGCCTCCACCAGGCCTCCGAGCAGGGAGCCCGTGGGCGTTTCCCTGCTCCTGTGCAGGCAGCTGCTGGCACCAGGCCCCCGGTGACTGGAGCACTGCGCTGGGAGTGGCATCCCTGGTTTTCTGTTCCTCAAGAAGTGGCCTCAGGAGTTTAGGTGGGCATGGGAAGCCTGGACTGTGCTAGCTGGCATCTTCCCAGCCATCAAGGGCAGTGGTGAGCAGCATACTCGGTGTAACACCTTTTCTCAAAATCACAGGTTTTTAGTCCCCAAATACACTTAAAATTTAAAAAAAAAAAAAGAAAAGAGAATGGGTAAGGAGTAAAATATAAGTCCTGTTACTTACATCCAGAAAATTGTACAGGTTGTTGATGTCGGGACAGTAACAAGGAAGCAAATGAATGGAAGTCCTTTGCTAGCTGATGTCTGTGAGTCTGGAAGCTTGCCAAAGCGGAGAACCAAGTTTAATTGAAAGTGAAGACAGCTGAAGGGAAGCATCCCGCACTATAGATGCAGTTATTGGAACTGCAGAGTGATTAGCAAAAGCTATATATCAAATTAGGGTAAGTATCAAGGGAGAAGGGCGACATTAAGATCCATTTAAAAATTACTTTCGTTCAGTTTTTCATTAATAATCAGTAATTCAGCCTCAGATGCTGCTTTTCCCATTAATTTTATCCACAGATAGTTTGGGGTAGGGAAATGGCACATACAATTGAGAAGGCAGACATCAGATACACTTGGACAAAGAAATGGCTGTTTCCTTTTTTATGTGCAGTAATTGGTGCAAGTGAGGGTCTGCCATGAATTACCTATTTTCTTGATAGCTGATAATAAGGTCAAGGCATTTACAGTTTTACTAGTGATCTGCCACAGTTAAAATACTAAAAAGACTTTTTTGAGACACCCCTGCCCTGCCCCCCAGCACAGGGTTTCTGTCTTTCCTGCTAGGCAAGAAGTAAAGCAAAAAAAAAGATGGTGAAACCACTGGGCTGTGGTGAGCAGTGCTGGGATTTCTGTCGATCACTAGCTTTACTTTTTCTCAACTGTCACTTTCAGATTAATAGCTTGGTTGCCAGTGTTTTCAGCCTTTTTTTGGGTAAACATCTTATTCTCTGTGTTCTAGAAAAGTGGCTTCTGTTTGTCTAGTAGAAGTCTCTGATTAATGCGTAGCTTGTGCTATCTCACCACTTCAAAATCCCATTTTGCTTTTGGGAGGAACAAGCAATTTTTTGTTGCCTTTGTATCATTGCTCTGTGCAGTCCAGGGGTTTCTGGCTTTCCAGAGCTGTGGCTCTCCCTGGCTGCTTCTGTCTAAGCCCCCAGCCTGCTGCACTGCCTGTAACTCTCAGGGGCAGCCAAAGCAGGAGCAGATGAGCTGTTCTCATGGAGGTTTTGCTGCTGTTGCTCAGAACCCGAGAGGCGGTTTTGAAACTGGAAAGAATTGCATTAGCTTCACTCCACTTTTCCCAGCGTCATCGGGAAAGCAGGCACACCACAGATCCAGGAAAAAGATTGCCTGGTCGTGTTTCTGAAGTTATCTTTGCGACCGAAAGGACTCGACATTTCAAATTGAAGCTTGGATTCAGCAGGAATTGATTCTCCAGCCAGGGAAACAGGAATGAACTCACTAAGCTAACAGCTCCTACCAGCAGAGTTTTAATCTGCACGCTTTAGGTTTAGTTCAGTTGTCAAGAAACAATTGCTAATCAGGCCTCAGTGATTGTTTTTGATGTAATTTATTCTGGGGTCAGGTCAAAGAGAATTACTGCCTCTTTGAGCTAAAATTTAGTTTTATTTTTAAGAAAAGGGTAAGAGGACTTTCAGACCTTCCATTATGTGTTACAGCTGTGACATTTCCTCCAGAGAACTGATTCTACTCCAGTCCTCTGTGGCCTCTCATAAGCTAATAATGCCTGCAGAGCTGATCACTTCTTACTGGTGTGCTGGTCTCTTGACAATTCCTCATGTTTTCAAGATGTGTCTAATTCAGCAGCTTTTAAAATTTATCAAGTTGAGAGGTGGGGAAAATCCCAGTGACCCCAAACCCTGGCAGTTCAGCTAGGGCAGGAGCATCTCCCTTGCTTTTCGGTCACCTACAAATGGCCGTACCGTGTTTACCTTGTGACCCTCGATGGTACTTGCGGCTTGTGGTTTGTGACAGACCTTGTTATTGCAAATATCAATGGAGAAGAACGTGTGTTGGTAAGGCTGGGAAATTAAAGAAGGGGGGAAATTTTAAGTAAAGAAAGGAGGGTTAAAGGCTTAGTGTGTTTGATCGAGTTGTGACTTTCTTCCTGTTAAATCCATGTGACTGGCACATAAACTAATACTGGGGTACAGCCCCAGTGCTCTCACAGCCTACGGAAGTGTGGAAGCCCACGTGTGAGATCGTTGATACCGTTTGAATCAAATCACATTACGTGTTGCAGAGAGCTGAGGTACTGTATTAGTTTCTAGGTTTTTTCTCCCCACTCTAAAGCAAATCACAAGTACCTGAGAAATGCTTTTCAGTGGTAAACAAAGTAATGAAACATCCCAGTGTCAGTTTGATTTGATTTTGCAGGCTAGCGCTGCCTAACTCGATTTCTTTACAAATGTCTGCTTGCATGTTGGTATCGAAAGAGAATTGGAATCGGCAGCAGGGAGCTGCAAGAGAGATGGAGTTACTGGGGGATTCTCTCTCCCAGAAGTCAGGGTCCCTCTGTGTTTGTGGGCAGGGTATTTATCTGTCTCAAACCTTCCCTCTCTCTCTTTTCACTTCCCTTTTGTGAGATTAGTTTTGTGCATGTGCAGACAGGAGGAGATTGAGCTGTATCCCCAGCCTCTGCTGCCTTAGATCGCCTGCTGACTAACAGGGGTTTCTGCCTGGACATTGCTGGACTGTCCTGTTCCAGTTGCAGGAGTTTAATGCTTTCACTTCTTGCTCTGTTTAGTTTTCAACAAAAGCAAACTCCGTATGGAATAATCATGCAGCAGGCCCCGGATTCACCATTAGTGACCTGTAAAATTGGCAGCAGTGGAGATTATTGGCGGGAGATGGTTTCCCTAGGCGCTTCCTGCCTTCTCTTGCAGAGTTAAGTTCAATTAGAGCAATGATACGCACAGCAGGGATTTTGCAAAGAGTTCAGTACTTCGTGGTAGCGTTGCTGTATGAAAGGCAGAGATATCTTTGGCCTTTTTGTGACCTTAATGCTCCAGCTGCTACCCTCTTTCTAACCTCTGCATTCTCCCCTTCTCCACTCTAGCTTTCCTCATGTAACCTTCGTTCACCTCTTCTTTTACCTTGTGATGCAACCATACCCCTCAAACGTTTGTTTTTTTTTTTTTTTAAGTCTGTGGTTTGTGGGGTTTGTCTTCCAAAAACCAAAGTGGAAATTGCTGTCTGTGTACGGGTCTTTTTTTTTTTTTCTTTTTCCCTTTCCTCTTGTTTTTTGTTTAGGGATTTTTTTGGTGGTTGTTTTTTCTTGTTTCCCCCTCGACCCCCTTGACTCAGTTTTTCTTGGTTCTTTCTGATGTGTTGCATACTATGGACCCTCAGATTTCTGTAATTGTCTTTCTTTTCCTTTTCATGCTTTTGTGATTTGCTTCCACTTATGAAACTGTTAATGTTTCTAGAGGTGGTTTCTGGGCATCCAGGCCCTTTGGACTTCAGGAAATCCCACAAAGTTCAGTTTTGTCTCTCTCTGCCACAGCCTTGTGATGATAGTTCCTTTTGTTAGTCCTTGCCGTGAAGAACATCACCATCAAAATAATGATTTCTTTTTCCTTTCTTCATTATAACTTCCTGCTTGTGTTCACTGCCCACGTATTTAGCATCTGTAGGGGCAACATCTCCATTTATTCCTTATTCTCTGTGTGGAAACCTTTCTGGTTTCCAAGGCTCGTTGAGGGAGACTGGCGCGCGAGCCGGTCTGAGCTCGCAAGTGTGTGTACAGCTACTGTTAAAAGCATACCTGGAGTGGATGGTCTTCCAGGAGGAGGCCTTATCTCCTGATGCAAGGTGGATGTTTATGTCACTTAGATATGAGTTGGTAAACTGTAGTGTGGGGGAGAAACAATCACAGTGCTTCCTTGTAACGTTCACTTACACTGGGGAAGAAAAGTGCTAGCTGTGTGTTTCCATTGTCATTTTGCTTGGTTTTTAATTAATATTTAAAACACCAAAGCTTCGGGTGGGGCTGTAGCCGTCAGTCTCCACTTGCTTCTTCTAACTTTGGTGTCTTTCCTTCTGTTTCAGTATTATTTCTGGAGTTTTGTGCTTCAGCCTGCTTGCTGACTATTAGTATTTGAGAAGAATGTACTCACAGGGTGGTCAACCTAATTAATTACTGTTAATCCCCAAAACGTGGCTGCCAGAAGTTTTGTTGTCCTTGTAGCTCTCATCCTGTGCACGCTGCTGTAGCTTTAGCGGGAGAGCCTGAGGAGAGGCTGGGTGTTTCCTGGCAAGTTTCCACCGAGAATCCCCTGGGCAGGTTTGAGGTAAAGAGGAAGAGAGAGAGGACAGATACAAACTTAAAATAGCATTGCTAGTGCCTGTATTGAAATAGCACCTTGCTTCTTAGCAGAATTTGTGTTATTCTTGTGTAAACTGTGAAATTGTGCCAGCGGCCACACGGCTTGCATAGGACAGAAGACCTCTCTCTGGCAGGAGCTGGCCTGTTTAACCCAAATATCCCAGCACAAAGCCCAGAACATCTCAAATAACAGGTCTTCTTGACAGTGATCCTACATCTCGGGCAGCTTTGCGCCCAGAATATTTTTACTTTTGACAATTTGGGATTGTTTTGCTGTATTTTGTCAGGCTCCTCCCCTTGGGCCTATCTTTCATCCTCCTTCCTCAAGAGCTGCTGGAGACGGTGCAGGACTGTCTTAGGAGTTCCTCCTCACAAGTCATAACAGGAGATAGGAACAGACTTAATAAGTGATTCTGGAGGGTGGCCGCCTCCTTTCCCATCCCCAGCATTCTGCTGTGAGTTGCTCGTGAATGCACAGGGGCACCAGAGTGGAATTGATAGAGGCTTTGTCTAGCTTAGTTTCTCCTCCACCCAGAAAGAAAGGTACACGCATGGGGTGCCTGTGAGTGCCCTCTCTCCATTTTGAATAGGCGATGTTGGAGGGAGGGTAACAGAAAATCAATTAAGAGATGGAAATAGACATATAGGACGTATGGTGAAGTATGTTATCTTAATCCCCACTGCACTGCTAACATAGAGATGAGTCTGGGAATTTCAGGGAGAAATTGGAGAAGTATCGGAGGTTCATATATTCCTGCAGAGTGAGGTGATGGGGCTGCCAATAACACACAGAATGCGGGCTTACAGTCCCTTCTGGGTGAAGGAAGAAAATCCAGAGGATTGATTTCCTGTTGAGAGTATGTGAGGTATTGCTCAGGCTTACCAGGGTGTTTGAAGTTACACTGACTGCTTTTTAAGTTAATGTTAGTTTTGAAAAGGAAGAAGTTGACACTTTTATGGCTAATGTTTAGGGAAACATTTCTTCAAGACTGGGCAAGGTGGGCAGTAGTTTCTGTAACTTTATGTTCAGTTTTGCTCAGTTTTCATGATGGTAGATGAAGTTTGCTTATAAAAATTATTTGGAGAATTACAGAAGTTATACACAAATTATGGAGGGTAAGATAGGATTAGTTTATACCTGTTTTCTGACTTTGTTTTTTATTTATTTCTCTTTTCCTTCTGCACAGTTAGGCAATTGAGAATGAATTTTAGGTGTATTGGCTTATATGGAAAATATGAAGTTAGCAGAATACTTGAATCTTAGCTCATTCTTCCCCCATTTCATGCAAGTTCTTGTTTTTGGTCAGATGTAAGACAGATGTATAAATCCTTGGTTTCTATTCCTTGTAACTCCTACATTCACACTTTGTTTTTGTTTTTTCTGTCTTGCAGAACGAGCCTCTGACTTCAGGTTATCATGGATACCCAGCAAGAGACAATCAAGTAAGAGTCTGATTGCAGTAAATGTGTGCGTGTCTGTCTGTGTGCTTATGGATGTTTTGTCTGAGAGCTTCCTGTCTGTCTTGTTATGGAGTGGAAATTGTTCTGCTGTGGAATGCTTGTGGCAGCATATGTGGTAAATTGAATTTGTTTTACGACCTCCAACAGTACGTGGCAATGTGCCTGGTAAAGGGTTAAACATGATCTATGTAACCAATGGCTCAGGAAATTCTGTATTCTTAAAAATGCTGTAACTTAAAATCCTTGTCCTAAGCTCCCACTATATCTCCTCAGTGTTAGTGAATGTATATGTTCAGTGCCAGTGCATGCTTGGCCCTGTTTTATACTTACTGGTGTAATTCTAGCATCTGGGGAGCAAAACAACACTGAGTTTTTTGTGAGAGTCTGCTTTGCTGGTAGAGTAGGGAATGACACGTCTCGTCGGGTTTTTTCTAGTGTCTGTGAACTTGTCTTGCCTTCCTTTCAAGTCCTGCAGGGCCCCTGCCCCTTGCTCTTCAGGATACTCTCTTTCTACAGCATTAAAAATTACACTATTCAGTACACTGCATCTGTAAGCATTCTCTTGCCTCCTAGTAGAAGACAGAGAAATCCCAGTTGATGGATTTGCGTGGTGGAAGGAGGAGATGCTTTGGAACAAATGAAATTTAATGGGTTGTAAGATCCAACTGTCACACATTAAATCTCCCCTCTTAGAATGGAAGTTTTTTTCAATATTCTGCAGTGCTACCACAAAGCAGTGTGTGAACCAGGGTAACAGGAAATTAATATGCACGGAAAATCAATACTGCGGCACGTTTCGGTAATGAGCAAATAACAAAATTAAAATAAAATTCTTCAATACTCTCAGGTACTGCTATATAAAGAAAGTGATTTTCATCGCATCTTGATGAGGCCTGGGTATATGTAGCAACAGCTTAAGGGGAGATGTTTTTATGAAGGAAGTGCAGCATAGTGCAGCCTCAGCAACTGAAGAGCTCAAATCTTTGGTGCTTGTAATGTGTGTACGAATTTCCATATAAGAGGAAATGATTCAGAATGTCTGTCGGGATATATTAAACTGTTAACGAGCACAAAGAAATATTATGCCCTTGGATGCCGTGAGAGTTGTGTTCCTACTCTATTCAGGCTAAGTAAGCTGTGCTAGGTTGAGAGGCAGAGTCAGTCCCAGATCCTTAAAGTGGTTCATCTCTGCTTTCAGCTTTTTTTCTTTTCTGCACACTATTTTGCGTTTCTCTCTGCTTACTGATGTAGGAGTGGTTTTGGGTGTCTTCAGACATTTCATTTTGGTGACTTACAGTATGTCCTGCTTCACAGCTTTCCTTTTTCTCATCCCTTAATGACTCTTCTGATTTAAAAGTCCAGAGCTGCTGCTGCTGGCAGGTCACCAGATCGGTGGAGATGGGCATGGGAGGCTGTCCAGCAGCCAGGGCGTGAAATGAGAATTACAGCCTGGGCAGCCCAGGAGGGCTCTCTGTGGGAGAGTACAGCAAGTCGTGTGTATTAGCAAGTGTACATATGCATTTCAGATGGCAGGCAGCTTTATGGAAATTTCTTAGTGGACAGGCAGCTTCAATTTAACTTGTGTGCTTTCATTTTAGCAAATACTTACAAATATTTTTTTTATGGCTGTGTGGTTTTTGTTGTTTCTTGTGTGGTTTTTGTTGGTTGGTTGGTTTTGATTTTGGTTTTTTGTTGGTTTTTTTTTCCTTACTCTCTAACATCTTGATCTGTGGCGTTGGTCCTTCTGTCTTGCTTTCCATAGAGTCATAGGCCCCGAAGCAGCTTAAATTCAGGTCTGTTTTTCACTAATGAGGTTTCAAGGCTTTTAGCTAATGTGATTGGGAGCCTCTAACATGATAGCAGCAGAGAAACAAGTCTTCTGTTGCCACAGTCTGGGGCTGGTGTGGGAGGGACAGCGATGGCTGATCCATCACCAGCCTTTCTGCACTGGGGAAGAAGGAAGTGGAAATGAGTACAGTAATCCTGACCCTGTAACAAAGTAACTAGAAGATGCAGGAACAATTGTGTCATATTTCCTTAGATTAGGAGCTGGATTTGAGCTGGTGAGTGTAAGTCTGTGTGTCTTGCTCTTTCCCATTGCAGTTCTTTATTGTAAATACTTGTGCCATGCTTTTTTCCACGATGCTTTCCTTAGCAGAAGTAGCAAAGATGACCCTTATTTTTAGGGCTTCTCATCGTGTGGCCACAGTAGTCCTGCTAGAAGTGCTGTGGATACAACTTGCCCTTTCTTGCACCCTATGTGGCATCCTACTCCTCGAGTTGTTTGTAAGTCCTTTTTGCTCCCTGAAGCTCCAAGTGCCATTAATTGCTGGCTGCAAACCTTTCACTGTGCTGTTTTTACACCCTCTAGTGGTTAAATCGTACCCAGATGTTCCAGATTACTGTGTATTTTCTTCCTGACAGTGGAAATATGTGATTGGTTTGTTGTGTGGCCCTCTCATTCCTCACCTGCTCTGCCAGAGCACTGGCTTACTGGACTTTTTGTCATGATAGGGCCTAGGGAGCACGTGTGCTAAATCCTTACCATGTAGGTTTGCCTAAAAAGAGAAGGCTTTCTGTTGCTGAAGCATTGTGCTACTGGCTCTGTATTACAGCCACGTAAGGGGCCAGAGAGCTCTCTGGGACTGTTGTGAGGAATTCAGGATTTGCTCTGGGGACATCTGATGCACATACAGGAATGGCAGGATGCCCCTCCTTCTCCCCAGAGCTAGGCTTAGGGCAGGGATGAATCCCTCAGTAAAGGAAAAATAAGGGAAGTATTACTATAACTTTTTTAATTGAGGTAAGAACCAAGGCTTTTGGTGAGGAGAGCTTATTCCCTGGGGACTGATCGGTTCTTTGTCCCTCTGTTGGGCCTGCCAACAAAATAATGGTGGGTTTGGGTTTTGGGTTTTTTTTATTATTTTATTACCCGAGCACCTGCCTAAAATGCAGTGAACCAGGACTTCCTTGCTTCATTTCCCTGGCTGTGACAAACAGTTCTGAGGTACTACGAGTTGGTCTCGGCATGGAAAATGCCTGCTACAGCTATTCTGATAAAACTTTTACATAGAGACGAACTCATCAAGCATTCTCTGCTTCTAGAAAGCTATTCTATTCCATGCTAACTGCCAGCTCATTTTATATATAGCCAAGGCCTATGTCATATTGCTCTATGGCTTTTCATGTCCAATGTATTAGATGTGATATCTGAAATTTGTTTGAGTGCTGAATATTGGCACTTCTCTGGCAGATTATTGCAGCTGCACAGAATAATTTTGTTCCCCAACAGGAGGCAAAATGAGCAAGAACACCTTGTTTAGTAGTCACTGATGGGGAGAGAGTTTGTGGAAGCAGGAGGTAATTGTATACACCAGAACTGGGTCAGGATGTTAGAGCTATTACACCTCTTCTGTTATGGAAAGTGATCCTCAGCTATCAGAATGGGTTAGGATGTTGGTTTGAAGCCTCTTTTAAAAGCTTGTACTTCTATGAGTACAATTCTTCAATCAAACTGGGCCATTGGCTCCGTACTAATGTGGTGGAAACATTGTTACCCATCACAAGTGACACTTCCTTCAACAGCTTAATTTCAGTGGCCGGGTTTCCATCTGAGCGCTCACCAGGTCTGACCCGTTGTTCTCGTGTATGTAGATGAGACTGCAACCCAAGGTAGTGTGGGTGCCCATGGCAACTGCTAGGAACAGCTTTATCGCTATCCCCTTGGTTTGAGTTCAAGCTTAAGGTGAAATGCTGTTAAATCCTCTCCAATTGTCAGCCTGTTCCCCTGCGTCTCTACTCGCCCGCGTCTTTGGACTTATCTGTCAGGGTATCGCGGGCAGCAGGCAACTGTGTGCAGTCCCCTCCCCAGAGCCACATGCTGCTCTGGCTGAACTCAGCAACGGCGGTGGCAATCTGAGAACAGGAAGCGTCCCCTGGTGCTTTTTTCCCCTGTTTGTTGTCTTTGCCCGGTCCCTCCTGATGTGGGGAGTTCAGCAAGGAAGCCCTTCATCCTGAGATGTGAAGGGTGTGTGTGATCTCCCATGGGGAGGCAGGACAGCAGGTCACTGGGCTTCCTGTCGGAGCTGTCTGCACAGAGGCACTGCTGTTCCCATTGCTGGTCCCTGTAGAGAGCAGCAGGGATCTCAGCAGAGAGTTCTGAGCAGGAAAACTCTTCTCTCATCTGTGTGGTCTGAGGCTCCTTCACCTATCTTCTTTTTCTCTGTCATGTGGATGAAGCGTGAATTTGGTGATATTGACACAACTCTCTAGGCAGCTGAGTGGTTCAGTATGGGTTATGAGGATATCCAGAAAAGTCTCTTGGTTGAGTATTAACAGACTGAGATGCTCTTGTCATAAAACAAATAAAAAGTGACCTTCTGGAGGAAAATGATTTGGCCGCTTGTTTGTTTTCATTTGAACCGTGATAGCACCAGCCACAGTCTCTCCAGTGCCCTACTTTGTCGGTCTTGAAACAAAGACTCCCTGTCTCAGGATTTTAAATCTGCAAGTAGTGTTCCTGAAAAGCATTTTGGTTTTTAATTTGTTTTCCTGCTTGTAACTGACCATAAAAATAAATCTTCTAGTATGTATGCTTAACTGTCTCAGTACCCAGTGAGATTGTGACAGTGGAAGCATTAAGTTATTCAGGAGCTAGAAAGGAGGGTTGTTTGTGGGTTTTTTGTTGGTTTCTTTGTTGCTTATACCTTTGGATTGAATAGAATGTATTCAAGACAAATGCTTAAACTAAGGGTCAGGGGGAGGTTGTAAGAAGGGCTTTAGATAAAGTTTTAACACCACCTCCCTTCTTGAACAAATAGTCAGAACAAAGATCAGGAGACGTCTGAGGTTCTCCATATAAAATGAAGACCAGGCTTGGTGTTCCTGGTGCTTCTGAGGGGTGCCTCTTTGCTTGCAGACAAACAACCCAAAATTTGGGACAGGACCAAGTTAACGAGGGGAAACTGTTCTCAACATCTAACTTATGTTTAGAAGAATGTGAATTAGGGTTAAGAACTGCCAAATCTACTGCTTCCTGGCTTCCACAGCCTCTAGTCAGGCAAGCAGTGAAATGTTTCCACTCTGTACGAGGCAGGACCGAAGGGCTATTTTGGTGCTGGCCCAACTGCAGCGTCCTGTAGAAAAACAACGAGCTTTACTTTAGAGAATGTGGTCTGTGGAAAAGTGTCCAACATATTCAGGAGATGGGAAGCATCTGTGAGGCAGCTGCATGCAGAGGGGTTCATGGGTGTGTAGTGGGTTAGCTAGTGGGTTAACTACTGGGAGGTGTGTGTGTGTGTTACTGGTTAGCACCTAAGCTGTGAAGGATGAGGGACACTTAAGATATATTATGGAAAGGCATTTAACGCTGCAGGAGGGGAGGAGTTTGAGAAATCCTTTACTGGATTGTATCCAGAACTGCTTGTAACTCTCAATGTTTTCAGAAGGTTAAAAAAAAAAAAAAAGTGTTCATAGACCGGAGAGACTTTAGTTAAAAGCAATGTAAATCAGAATATCTGAGAAAGAAAATAGAGAGCAGAGTGTTTAGCTAAAAATGGGAGGAAAAGCTAGTTACAGACTGAAGTTCAAACAATCAGGGATGAGTTAGAAGAGGAAGGATGAGATCCACTGAAGCTAATTTAGTAATACTTCTCCTCTCTCCTGAATCCAGAACTGTCTTGGTAGGACACTTGGATGATCACTTGAAACGTGAAGACATGGCTCCTTGTTTTCTGAAGCCCAGACTACATCCCTAAGCAACTTCAGAAAAGATTCAGAAATTGGGATTAGAAAAAATAGCAACACATACAGCACTGAGTAACTGAGCTTGTTACAAACTTGCTTTCTGAAATTTCACTCTGAACCAAGTTGCTGTGCTTATACTGGCCACATTCCCCGAAATCTCTTCTTTCTGTTTAACTAATTTCCTACCATCAAAACTCTTTAAATAATACAGGAAGCATGATATCTTGCAGTTGACACAAGTCTTGCAAACAGATCACCCTGACCATATGTTTATTTCCCTTTTCCCTCATGTCTTCTGCCTTTTCAGCCTCTCTGAATACAAGGCAGGGAATCCTTTCCTTACAGAACCTTGAATACCTCTCATAAACACCTCTGTCGAGCTCCATACCAGCACATGCCTCGCTGCTACTCAGAAACAAGAGAGAAAAAATAACCACATGGAGAAAAGTGGTATGAGAAGTAACAGTTAAGGAGTACATCTAATTCAGACACATTGGAAGACTTCCTGACAATAACCTTCTTCAGTCCTATAAACAGCTTCACAGGGGAAGTAACAATCACCTTGCTGATGAATAGTCTGGCCAAAGCTCTGGGGTTGTAAGGCATTGGCAGGAAATGAGCTGGATGATGTAATACAAATTCCTTTCATGTTTGAGTTCTCTGATTCCAGCAATTTCTCATGTCTTCTTGGGGTTAAAGAGAGGAGATGAGTCATCCTTGGGAGAAGACCAGGAGACCACTTTTTCTCCTGCAGTGTAGCTTTTGACCGTTGAAGTGTCACTCAATGTCTGCGAGAGTCTTGGAGACTCCCAAGCCTCTCAGTTATTTTGGCAAGAGGGACAGCATCTTGTTTAGATTTCCCCTTCTGAATGATTATGAGTGCTAGAGCGTGTGGCCACGTGTCTTAGTAGTAGTCTGTAAAATGATCAGCTGGAGGGCCAAAACCAAACGGTGTAGAGAAAACAGCCTGTTGATGGATATTATGTCCTATTGAGGTCATGAAAGCGGCTCTACTGGGTCAGACAGAAGGTCTCCCTGCCTTCCAGAGTTCTGGCTTTGACAGTGTCTAATAGCAAGTACTTAAAGCAGAGGGAGCAGCGCCAAGATTCAGTGATACTTCCCCTCTTCTGTACTCTTGAAGCAATCCCGTGGCTTTGGGATTTCCTGGCCATGGATTATTTTGTTTTTTTTTTTTTTAAAGTCACCTGTGATAGATTTTTCTTTATTGGATTTGTGTAAATGGTTTTTTGAACCCGTCTAAATCTTTGGCATCCTCAACATCCTGTGGCAATGAGTCCCCTGCTTTAGGTACGTTTGATGGGGAAAGAGTTATTCTGTGCACAGTTAACTTGAAACCAGAGTGTTTTTTAAGCTCTCAGATGATGGGGGCTTGGGGTCCTGAGCTTGCACATCTGCACTGTCATTGCATGGCTTGAATGGCTGAGGAATTTCTTCCTAACTGGGGAAAAAAAAAAAAAAAAAAAAGAAAAGTCAAAGCAAACAAAAAAAAAAAAAGGGG
>WUAM01000431.1:19151664-19169356 GCA_024336885.1 Actenoides hombroni
CCCCTCCTCTCCTCTCCTCTCCCCTCCTCTCCTGCTGCCCCCTCTGCGCGGCAGCGCAAACCCCGCGCACCGCCTCTCCTCCGCAGCCCCGCTGCTGTGCCCCTCTGTTGCAAGACGATGGCGCTCTGATCTTTCCAGATCTTTATTCCGGGACTCTCTAGGGTTGTGGGGTGGTTTGGTTTTTGGTTTTTTTTTTTTGTTTTGGGTTTTGGTTTTGTTTGTTTTTTGTTGTTGTTGTCGTTGGTTTTGTTTGGGGTTTTGGTGTGGGGCTGGTTTGGGTTTTTTTCGGTTTGGGCTTTTTTGTTGGTTTTTTTTTTTTTTTTTTTTTTCCACGCTTCGCTGCTACTACGAGCGGGCGCCTGCTTCTCTCACGATTTGCTGCAGCCATCGGGGGTGCCTGACTGTAAACAAAACACTTTAGATCATGGCAAGGTCGCTGCAGACACAGCCTTTTTCTCCTTCGCAGCCGCAGCGATTTAAGGTGGATTGCCTAGACCGCGGCACGGGGTGGGGTGGGGGGGAAGCCGAAAGGGCCGCGGGGACAGAGCTCGACCCTCAGTCGCTTTTGCGGGTTGCGCGCTTGGTCTCCGCGAATGCTCCACGGGAGCATCAGTGGAGGAGAAGGAATAGAGGGATAACCCCAGGCGCAGACCATTCATTTTCTCTTTTGCTTCCATCAGTGGCTTAAATTATTCGCGTGTACTCCCAAGTCCTCCGCGTCCGTGTTCTAACCCCCGTTGCCCTCCGCCTCCGTCCCTTTAGCTTTAATTATTCGTTTTCAATATACTTGTACAGCATCTAGGAGCCTAGTCCCCGCCCCTTGTGCTCGGGGAGGTATAAACAGAACAACAGAAAAGCGAAGGTCCTTGTTCTACAGTAACTTATTTCTTCTTTTCCAAAGGTTGCAAATAAATCAGGGCTCTTTTGCACTGCAGCCGTGTTCCTGGTTGTTTACCTGTGGGGCACGCAGTCTCTTCCAATATTTGGACCCCGTTATTATTAATTTTTTTTTTTCCTGGTATGTGTTTCTACTCCAGTACAGTGTTGTAATCCTAACGACAAGGGGTTTGCCTTTCTTTTGCGGAGTCACGAGACAAGCAGTGACTCCCAGGGAGCAGAGACTGGAACCTCATCTAAGAAGTGATGGGTAGGACACTCAGCAGGTTACCAGCACCCCCATCACGAGGGTGAGCCCTGAGCATCTTCACGGAGCCCTTGGGCATATTTTGCATATCCCTTTCTTAGCCTACAACCACTGTCTTGTGTAGGTCAACTCCCATACCTGAAAGAGAAAATGAACTTTGAAATGGTACTTCTTTGCTGGTAGCTATGAAAGTCGAAGACTGGAAAGCCTAGAGAAACAAAGATGAAATCCTGCAAATAAAGCAGATTAATAGACCCTGGTTTGCCATCTGATGCAGTTTTATTATGGACTTACTACTTCAAAAAAAAAAAAAAAGACTCAGCTCCTGCAGACACGAAAATGTCAGCTTCAATTTTCTGTAAGCGAATTGCTAGAACTTGTGGTTGCTGAGAGGAGTTGGGAAACAATTTCTGAGTGCTAAAAATCTGGCAAAACAAAAATAGCATGGCTATTATTTTATTTCAACCTTGTGGTTTAAAAACTAATCTCATTTGTATTCTTCTTTTTTTTTTTTTTTTTTTTTGTCAGTGCATATGACTTTTTTGAACTCAGGTCTGGTAACACTGAGATAACTTGTGGGAGTGCTGTGAGCAGAGGCCAGGGCCCCTACCTTGGGACTGATGCAGGCAAGTAGACTGCTATGGCCTGGGCCTGAGCGCTGTGTAATGGTTTTGTCATGTCTCCTGTGCATGCAGAGTTTAGCCTACCAGTTCACAAGAGCAACTGCAGTGAAGGTTTCAGTGGCTCATCAAAACTGTAGATCCCAAACCAGAGTGAGTCTGTGTAAGTACAACACAGGGTAAAAGCTCCACATCTTCAAGGCCAAATCAGTTGAGTCCTCTTTCAGGCAGTTAAACCAAGTTGTGTTGATCCCTGCCTTGCTGAGATAGTTTGTCACCGGTGTGGTCCCCCCAGAAGCAAAATTTGGAGAGGGTTGCTCTGCTTGTAGAAGAGACCTGACCAGATGGATTGTGTGAAGAGCCTCCTGCCCTCCAGAGATTCAGGAGTTGGATCTGGGCCTCTGGAAAAGTGAAAACCTTCAGCACCCAAGAGCGCACACACTGTCCTGCAAATGCATTGAGGGGGCTGCTCTGCCTAGCGAGGGGACATGGCTTTGGAAGGGGCTGGAGAAAAGGAGGGTAGAGAGGAGTACACCGTGTTGTTCTTATCACCACCATACCTGCTGTGGCTGAGAAAGTTGCTTATAAAATCTCTGGATGTAACTCTTGGCCCATATAATCTTCTGAGACATGAACAGGGCAAAATCGAGAGCTTTTGTTTTCTTTCCCCTGCTTGCCGAGATCCCAAAACCCTGCAGATTTTTTTTTTTTTTTTTTTTTTCTTTTGAGCCATTTCTTCACCTTGTCCTTTCTCTGCTGAGAAGGCAGTAAGGGATGATTCCCCTCTCCTCTGGAAGCCTGGATTTACAGCCAGTGGTGTCAGAGTGCTGGTCTCCCCTGCTTATCCCGGGGGGACAGCACTCTCCCTTAGCCCTGAGCTTGTCCCTAATCCCGGCCCACTTCTGGCTACATCGACAGAACCCAACCCGGGAAAATCAGAGCCCTGGGAGACTCCTGTCACAGGAATGCGTCAAAACGTAACCAACCACCACCATTACTCAGGCCTCTCGCGGCAAACAACGGGATGGGGTGTTGGGGTGTTTGGCTTTTTGGGGTTTTTTTTTTTTGTTTTGGGGGGTGGGCACCAATCCCGCCGGGCCCAGGCTTTGCGGGGGGAGGCGGCTAGCGGGGAGCGTGGTGCCTTCCCACCCCTCTGGCCTCCATCAGTCCCCGTTCCCCGCGACTCGGAGGGGCAGCGGAGAGGCAGCAGCCCAACCCAGCCCGGCCGGAGCCACCTTTAGAGCCGGCGGCGGCGGCGAGGCAGGGCCGGGCCGGCGGGGCGGTGCCCGCCGCCGTAACCAATGGTTCGGCCGGGCTGTTTAAATAGACTCGTCCTGTCAATCATTTTCTTCTTCGTCAGCCTCCCTTCAATCGCCATATTGGGCAACCGAGAAAAGGGCTCGTCTCCTCTTGTTTTTTTCCGTCTCGCTTTTACTACGCGGCGGCCGGGGCGAGCGGCGGCACCGGCAGCACCACGGTGAGTCCCGGTCCCCTTCTATCCTTCTCCCTCTCGGCTCCGCTGGTACCGGCTCGGGGCGTCCCCGCCCCCGCGGTGCCGCGAGACCGGCTGCGGAGGCACCGGCAGCGCGGAGCCGGCGCGGCCGCGCGCGGCGGGCGGGAGGGGGGGGGTCGGGCCGCTCCCGGAGTCCCGGCCCCGGTCCCGCCGCCGCAGGTGCCCCCGACCCCGCCGCCCCGCGCCCGACCGCTGAAAGCTAAACCGGTCCCGGCCCGGTCCTGGCCTTTGTCCCAGTCCCAGTCCCGGTCCGGGTCCCGGTGCCGGTCCCGTTCTGGCGGCGGGCTGCCAGGAGAGGGCAGCCGGCACACGGCCAGCGCTCGCCGCCCCGCCCCGCCGGCGCTGGGGCCCGGGAAGGGACGGTGCGGGCCGGTGCGGCTCCCTCCCCCCGCAGCCTGCCGCGTACCGCGTCCCCTGGCACAGGCTCGTGGCCGCAGAAGGGGAAGAGGCTTCGGTCTCTTGCGTCCCGCAAGCATCTGGGGGGGACTTCTCCTGAGTTTCGGGAGCGGCCGCCCTCGGCAAGAGGAGTTTTGTTCGGGGAGAGAGGCTGTGTCGCTGCCCGAACCCGGCACGGGGAGCATCCAGGAAGGGCCGAGACGCTGCTGCCCCTCCACGGGGCCTGCTTAGGCATTTGGCTCTTGGAAGAGGCACGGAGGAAAAGGTTCTCGGGATGCAAGTCTTCGCTCTGCTGCAGAATGTCTCGGGGGTGAGCGGAGACGAAGCACAGGAGGGATGTCTGAGGCAGAGCGCTGGTAATAGAGTTGCTTTTCGAGGAGAGCCCGAGCAGGCAATCTCTGGCACTTTCCCAGCTTTAAGCAGGCTGCTGGCCTGAGCTCAGGGTTTACCACAAGGCTCCGGTGCTGCACAGCACTGCTTCTGCTCGGAGAGCAGGGCGAGATGGACACGCGTTTAGGGCTCTGCTCCTTCAGGCCCACAGAGGCTGCGTTCCAGCGACCGCTTGTCTCCAGTGTATATTCTGCATATCAGGAAATCTCACAGCTTTCACGTGAATAAAGGGAGTGTGTGTGTGAACAAATATTAGTCTTCCATCTCTTTTTTTTTTTTTTTTTTTTTTAAAAGGAGTCTAGAGATCCCAAGAAATACAATTGGTCAGTATAGTTACAGGACCCAGAAAGGTGCTGAAAAAGATCAGATGCTTATGGCCAGATCCTTTACCAAAGGAAACTAAGGCAACAGCAGACATGCATTGCTAATTTTTAAGGACCAGTCACGTCAGATCAATTTAATTGCGTGGCAGCAGGCCTGGCAGATGGAGAAAGCTACTGGCTTTGGACCTAGTCCCACATGACCTTTACATAAACTAGGCAAATGAAAGGTAAAATGGAGAAGGGGCTGAGCACCTAATTGGAAAACCATATTTGGAGTCATTATGTCATGCTTTTCTATGTGTGTGTGATCTGGAGTCTTACCCTGGCTGCCCTGGCTGCTCTGCTCTTCTGTACTGTTCATCAAACATCAGGGTAATGAAATAGTGACTGAATATATGTCTTGGAGGGGCTGGCAGCCTTTGGAAGGTAGGCTGAGATGTCAGAAAGATCACAGTAAATTGCAGAAATGGCCTGAAATCCAACAATGTGGAATTAAACCGAGATGTATTAACAAAAGGAACTGTACATGGAATATAAAATGGAGAAAAGCTGACTGAACAGTAATATCGAAGGGAAGATCTGGGGTAATAGCGGATAACGAACTGAGTATGTGAGGCCAGTTTGTGTGATCTTGAAAACCTGGGATGCATTTCCAAGCGTGCTGAATAACTGCAGAAGGTAGTTACTCTTCAGAGCTCAGCATAGCAAGCAGGGCACTGTACCTCGTTTTAGGTGCTTCGGGGAGGATACAGGCAGAATCTGGAAAAAGTCCAGGGGAGAACAAGAAAAGGAGGCTCAGAGAGTCTGACATAGGAGGAAAATACTGAGCTTGTTCCTTCTTCAAAAAAAGAAAGAGTATAGAAGTATGGAGGTTGGGGATTCATTATTTACTATGTCCGTTTGAGGCAGCTTAATTTGCATCAAGGAAGTCTTAAATTGGATATTACGGGGTAAACCAACATTTTCTGATTCAATGTAGTGAAGCACTGGAATGGTAATTTAGGGGACTGGAGTTCCTGTTTCTAGGAGTCTGTAATAACAAGTTAGGCAATTCCTGATGGATGTTTGTCTAAACATGCTCTGTGCTGCCTCTGAGCACGGAGGGCCTCCTGGCTCCCCTGCCCCGTACTTGTGTTATTCTGTGACAGTCAAAACCCAGTTGTTACCATCTATGTAATTCCACAGCCGTACGCCTGCTGTTGTCTCGGGCCTTTCTCTCTTTTGTGTGTGTCTAAATTGTAAGATAGGAGGCTCCTCTGCTCCTGTGTGCTCTTAAAAGTGCCAGAGCCCCCTTCTTTGTGACAGCTGCCTCACAGCTCTATTTCTTCCCGAGCTTGCTTATTACTCAAAGGGTGCGGGGTGTTCAGCATCTCTGAGTCAGTCCTTCCCTCTTGTCTCACAGTAATAAAACGTATCGTGTATGAACATTGGAGCCGTTTGCTATCTTGATTTCCCTTTAAGCTCTCTGCCCAGACCTCTGTTTGCAGTCTAGAGGAGATTTTTTTTTTAAATTTCTTTTTAACATCCTAAAAAATTATTTATTTTTTTAAAATTTTGTTAAATTAACATAACCACCACCCTACCTGCAAGCCCCCTTGTGTGAAGACAGGACGGAGAGAATCCAGCAGGAGCACTCCCTCAGTCTGGGCAGGGAGCGCGCTTCTGCCAGCCTGCGCTTGAGATCTGCTGCGGGAGGGCAGCCTGGGCACATCACACCCAGTGCTGTAACTGCTTCACCGCCCCGCTCCTGCTGCCTGCTTCAACAGGACCCTGAGTAAATGAATGGGATTGCTTTCTGTTCTGCTGACTTCTCCTGCATGGTGAGTGAGCAGCTCTGCGCTGGCTGGGGAAGGAAGCTGAGCGCAGGCAGGCTACCTCGGCGAGCTAGGCAGATGCTCCCGAGAATAGCTGGTGGGTAGAAGATGGTTTCATTCTTCTCAATATTAAGGGAGAGGTATTTCCAGCAGTAGCATAATGTTGCTCGGAGCAGGCATTTGCCAGATGGTTTCAGCTCCCCCGAGGCTTTGGGATGTGAAGGGGAAAGGGCCAGGAACACATTTTTGATTCATTCCATTAGTAGATTAATCGGCACTGTCCTGGCTTAATAAGTCCCTTAGATTTCCCAGCGGAAATGGCACATGTAATTCTGCCCAGGTCACGCTCTGCACACCTGTGTCAGAGCTTTCACAGCAAGAAGCTGTGCTGCTGCAGGCAACATCTGCAAAGCAAGACTTTGGGGGGGTTTTGGCCTTGTTTGGGTTTGTTTGTTTTTTGGGGGGTGGGAGAGGTAAGAAAATATTTTTAATGAGTGCTGGTAAATAATGGTAGTGGATGTGAGATGGCTTGTGAGAACATGCTTGAATTCTTCTACCATTTTGCTGGGGGATGTATTTAAAAATCTTGCAGTAGTAATTTGATGTTCTGAAGCTACCCCCCCCTCCCATTCTGTTATTAATTGCTGGCTAGATTGCGTTTTCCAGGAAGTCTGTGATTAGAGGACAAGGGTGCTCTTCCTGATAAAGGTCAGAGGCTGCTGTCTCGAGGGGCTGGCAATAAAATGAACAGAACTTTCTCACTAATTTTACCTGAAACCCTGACCCAATGCTGTGCTGCTATTTAGGGGGGGGGGTGGCTGTCCCCTGTGACCTGTCTCTTCCCGCCTCTCTTTCCGCAGGCTAGCCAATTGCTGGGGAGTGGATTTAGTTGCTGCTGCCACCCACACAAGAGAAGGTTTGTAGCTCTTGGCAGTTTTAGCAGGAATCTGTGTTTTTAACTCTTTTGGTGCCTGTGGATTGTGATGAGCTGCACTCTGATATCGGGGCAGCACTGAGCTGTGCTTGCTGCCAGGCCTAATGAAGGTTTACCAGTAGGATTATATTGATGAGACCCGTTGAAATTCCTTCACGTTTGGATTTTATTGAGGAGAGACTTCAGGTACTGCCAGCAAACACATCCTTCGATTTTCTGGTCTATTGTTCCCAATACACCTGGAGGTCATGGGCTGCCCTTTCTTACAGGTCAAGGGGACAACGGTGGCCAACGTTGCCAACAATTTGATCATCATTTCTATTTCTGGGGCACCTGTCACCCTGGCTCCGTGCCATGGTTTTTGCCCGAAGCTAAAACAGTCTTCCTTAATTCCAAGTGCTTGGGGAACATCTTGTTTTCCAACCATTTATGGTAGCTATCTCCAATCCTTTGCAGGGTCTGGAGAAAGACTGACAGGGGCCAAAGGAGTAAATGTCATGAGACTCTGGAGCTTTCTGCTGAAAGCTGAGATAGAGATATCTTGCATCCTGCGGTATATGTAGCCAGATTTAGGCTCTTTGGTATTTCCAGTAGAATGGCATTTCAGAACTGGGAGCTGAACTCTGACAGCAGCGTTGTCCCCAGTTGTTGCCAACTTCACCCCAGACAGAGAACTGCTGTATTTCTTGAGCAGCTGCTGTCATGGACCAGAGCATGGGAAGAGTTACAGTCTCAGAAGTAATTTGAAATATACTGGCACAATAGACAGATAGAGCCAGCCCTCCGAATTTCACTCAAGAATTAATGTAATCACTGTGTAATATGTTCTTACTGGTCTATCCTACCTAAAGGGCAAACTTAACTATATTAGGCACAATTTGGAGCATTTGATTTCCTTCAGACTTAGAATTAGGATACAGCTGACTATCCATGGATGTATTTCGAGGTTTCTGGGCGTCTCTAATCCAGTTTGTAGTGACATTAGCATTAGATAACCATAGCAAGGCCTTTATTGGAGAGGAAACATGCATTCTTCGGGTCACACAAGGATGAAAAAAAAGATTGTTCTGGTCACTGTTGCTTTCTGGGAATTTGGGAACAGGGAGGAATTTAATATATTGTTGCTGGTTGCTTTGTTTTCAAAGTGAGTAGCTTCTCTAGGGGATACAGTAGTTGTCAGGCAGTATGGCTACACTTCAGAGCTTAAATTGGGATTAAGAGAAAATGGTAATATCTGGCAGAGGACCTAGGGCACAAAAACTGCACGTGTTGACCGGCCGTAGTTACTTCATACCATTCATCTCATCTCAACCAAATGTGAGGGAGCTGCTGCTCATTCAGTTTGTCTCTCTTATAAAAGGGGTTGGAAGAATAAAGAAGTTGCAATATGTCTCTAATAGAAGAGTATAATTTTGCCAGGATTTAATCAGAAGAGGCATCAGAGTGGAATTTACAGTATCGTGTTGTTTGTTCGTTTGGGTTGTTTTTTTTCCTGTCATGGCAGGGTGTGGGGGAAAGCTGGGAAGGTGGAACAGCCTTAATACGAGCTGAGATGAAGGTGTTTGAGAGTTACAGTATGTTTGTAACCCACAGACTGCAGTGGTGCTGAAGATCAGATCGGTAGCTGGTCTGCTCCCGTGAGAGCTAAAATCCTCCTGATTCAAGTACGTCAGTTGATACAAGTGCCAAGAAATACATCCGAAATTTGTTGGAACATCCCATGTTACAAACTCTGGGTGTTTCCAGCACTCGCTGCATGTGAGGTCTGCAGAATGGCAAAATGCCCTTGTAACAGATAGGGGTAGGTGTCTATCCCCATTCCCGCTTGGAAGTCCCGTGTTAAATATATGCACTAAAACAACTTTGAAGAATGGATTATCTTGTGCTTATAAAGCAGGAAACAAGTAGTGCGGTCAGTCTTTACATGCACATGCTTTTCTAAGTTCTCTTATGCTTATAATTCCCTGAGGAACCAGTTGGAGGGAGCTGTTTGCTGCAGCTGTGAGAATAACCAGCTAGATGGTGGTGGCACAGGTATGGTTAAGGACTGCTTTGCTCAGAAAGAGATCAGAAGCAGAATTGCTTTTCTGACAACTGACCTTTGCCGATGTGAATTGAAGTTGGGGAGATTGTATTCTTTCACTAATTTTTTCCAGTAGCATTTCTGTCCTCTAGTAATCTTCCTCTATATTTTATACCTACCTATGCCTCTTGTCTTATGCTTTATTAATGCC
This sequence comes from Actenoides hombroni, assembly GCA_024336885.1. Taxonomy (NCBI): domain Eukaryota; kingdom Metazoa; phylum Chordata; class Aves; order Coraciiformes; family Alcedinidae; genus Actenoides; species Actenoides hombroni. Next base: position 19,161,033 of record WUAM01000431.1, read on the forward strand.
TTTTACATTTGAACAGTCTGCTGTTCCGTTATGTGGTTTGACAGCTGCCAATACTCCCGTTGAAATATTTTGCTTTTAGTTGTGTTAATGGCGATTTTTGCCTGGATTTTCTTAGTACTGTTACGTAATGCAAGTATCTGCAGTCCCCTGCCACGTGCGTTTGGTCTCTGTGCACCCACCCTTACTTATCACGGGCTGATGCTGTTTCCACCAAAGTCTTTTAGCAATTTAATTGTTGTTGTTTCTCGGGAGATGCCGTTCAGCGTTTATCGGTGTTACCTCTTCATTAGCCGGAGTCATTCCTTTCTTTGCTGATTATATACTTGTGCCATTTCTCATACTGAAGCCGTATTTCAGGCATTCAGCTATTTTGTCTTCATTAGGTACATGAAGCTTCTGCGTCACGTCACGGATTATTTTTCTTTTCAGAGGGTCAAATGAATAAATTTGAATAAAAGAAGAAATAGAGCAGCCGTGACAATAAGGTTAAAAAAAAATGTGCACAATGTAGTACTTGTTAAGCTGATTTCTTCCCTCTCATAGGGGTATTTGCAGTCTACTTCTGGGGTTTGTTAGTCTTTGAGTCTTTCTAAGTTGGAGAGAATGCATTTTATACTTTTAAAAAGCGATGTTGAACCCCAGTCTTCAAGTGGTAAACTCTTATTCCTGTCTCTAGCATCTTGACTATCCCAGGATTTGTAAACTGCTTTTTATGCTGTAGTAAATTACATCCCAGCAGTACAGGACTTCTGTAGATAAATATAGTAGCCATTATACCTTGATATAGTTGTATTGCCTAGGAAATTGCTACTGTTACTGAAAAGGAATTTGCTCGGGGCAAGAGGGTATCCATTACTTCCTGAATAACTGGCTAACTTTGTTAACCTTCCTTTGCACAAACAAGCCAGAAGGAAGCCCTTGCTGCAGGATCGTATTCTTCTCTATCTCTGTTCCCCTTCAGCAGCAGCAGGCCTAAGCCAAAGTTTCAGCATATTAATAAACCCCTGTGTGGTCCAGGGAAAGAGAGCTATGCCCTGTCTTCTGCCTTCCTCACTGTTACAATACTCTGGTATTCATATCCTTTCTTAATTTGCTGGGTGGTTGCCATGCTGATGAATCATCGATGCAGTACAGCCACTTGACATGGGAAGCGTGGAGACAAAAAGGGGTGTCATGATGCTGTAGCTGCACTGATGAGGTGTTTGAAGCAGTTACTTTCTTGTCACCTGAAGTCTCACACCTTGAATAGGATAACACTTGGATGCCATCAGTTCATCCTTTGGTATAGCTTCGCTTGTGGACTATCAAGAGATGAGTTGTTGACGTAGGAGCTGAGTTGCACTTCTTAATTTATGACTTCCTCTTCAAAATCCACAACCAAATAAATACCCTCTTTTGCACTGACAAATAAGTCTAGGGCATTGAGAATCGCTCTGCCCTTTATCAGTTTGACTGGATATTGTACTCCTGATCTGATACTAAAAATAGACTCTTGATGGAGTTTGATGCTGTGTGATACTTTCTGCTGCTTCATGGAGAAAGTGAAGAAAGCTCAAACTTACGTTCTCTGGACATTACTAGTGAAGGTATTAAGGCAGCTATTAGTTAACCAAACTTTAAAACCTAAAGATTTAAATACCAGCGTTAGAGCTTATTCCCATCCCCTCTTACAAGTATGTAAATATAATTGCTATGTGCCAGTTTAGTGTGGACTTCAGACTAGATCCAGGTGTGACAGAATGGAGAAGATAGAGCTTTTGAAAATCAAGCCTGAGCTGGCAGCGCAGCTGCAGAAATACCTTTTCTTCTGCAGATCTTAAACTGGTTAGTTTCCCTTCAGAAGGTGATGGAGGATTGCAAACTTCACTTCTGCCATAGTAAGGCTGACAGGTGTAATTCATGGAAATTCCTACTTGGTTGCCCAAACTCCTGTTTACCGCATCTCAGGAGCAGTTGCATCACCATTTCACTTCTGCAGATGAATGCCCAAACCAGTATACTGCAGCTGGAAGAATTCCTTACTTGCAGAATTCCTGTTTGCGTGCTCTTCAATGTTTAACTTTGAATTCTCTGGCATCACAATTTAGTTTTGTTGATGTGGGTGTTCTCGGTTTTAATTTAGAAATGTATTTTTATCTGGGAACACATTTTCAGCAAAGTACCTTTCCTAGTTACTGGGCTTACTGTGGTTCTCTTGAAGGATTGACAGTGCCTTCCAGAATTAGTGCTCTTGAGCATACTTGTGAGGAGAGGAGAATCCCAAACAAAGTCTAAAAAAGCTTTTCTTGGTACCCTTTTTTTTTTCTCTCTTTTTTTTTTTTTTCTTTTCTTTCCCCTCTCTTCTTCCTTGGGCTATGTGCTTGAATGATAAGCCTATGAATTGAGACCTTCTGAAGTTTGACTTAATTACTATGTGAAGTCAGTAGCAGGACAGTCACTGGAAGTTATTGGGGTTTTTTGCATGTCACGGTGTTTTATTGTTTTAGGCTTTCTGCTTTTTGTAGAAAATAAAGCCCTCGAGAGTCTGCTTTTAAATAAGTAATCTCTTGCTGTGTAGCCAAACCATACCTGCAGGAAAGAGAATAGAGAATCCAGTTTTCCAGTAATGAAATGGGTTGCCCTATAACAAAATGGCTGCTTTTTCTTTTTTTTTTTCCTTCCTTTCTTTCTTGTAATATGCCAATATTGGGCTTATTTGCTTGGCAAAACATCTAAAAGGGATTGTGGTATTTTTCTGTGTGATTTATTGTATGCACTTTGTATTCTTGCTTCCTTTCACAAACAGGATAATGCAGAAAGAGGCTTCCTTGAGTCCTCTTGGATGCTGAGAGGAAGTCTACCTTGTGGTTCAGAAATTCTGATAATCAGAGATACTGCCAGGATCCTGAGCAGAGGGAGTCTTCACAGATGAGCAGTACTCTGCCACCAGGGTAGTCTCCAATAGCACCCAAAGGAGTAAACCAACCTCAGAGAAGATCCTCTTATCTCCATAGGAACTGCATGTGTGCCCAGGGCTGCCTTCTGTGCGTCTCCACAGACAGCTCCCAGCCCCATCTCTAATCTTCTTTAAAAAAACCCCAAGAAAATAAAAATCAACCAACCAAAGCAAATAAAAAAACCAAGATGCAAGGGATGCCCAAACCCCCCAACCAGTGGGAGTCTGATTTCCCTGTTCTCTTGCTGGGGACCTTCTGCCAGAGTCAGATAAGCCATGGAAAGCAGCTGTTGAGCTGAAGAAACGTCCCTCTGAGCGTCACAGAGCACCTCTCCCTTCCCATCTCCAGTCAGACCTTTTGTAGATGGTTCTTGAAATGTTTATCGTGGTGGGGCGATGATTGAGCTTTCATCCTCAGTCTGAATCCAGCTTCTGCATAAAATGTGAATGTGAAAGCACAGTCTGCTCTTCACTGAGAGCAAATGCTTTCCTTTGGTTTTAAGTGAAATTCCCCTCTTCAGCCTGCCTCAACCTCAGAGTACCTCCCCCTCCCACTTTTCAGCCAAGGAAAACTGCACAGTGAAGAGGACATGTAGATTCAATAGCCCTTATTAACTGTCAAAGAATTTAATCTTAGAGTTCAGACTGTTTTTAAAAAAAACATTTTACTGTTTTGTTTTACAGGAGAGATTGTCAGGGAGCCTTTTTAAACATCAGGAGTAGATATTTTTATGATCAGTATTTTTTATTGGTGTATCCTGGCGCTCTCCCAGACGCATTCAGGTGCACAATTTAATTTGTGCCCCCCTACCTGAAGCCTTCCACCTGCATCTTTGTTCTGCAAGCCTCCCGTTAGTAGACCCCCCTTTATTTTTTGCATTGCTCAGCATTGGGATGTTATTTTAGCTCTCATTAGAGGAAAAGTTCCGACCTGGATGCTTCAAGGGAAATTCAGATGCTGTGAAAATTGGTATTGGTGGCTTTACCTGTAGCAGTGCTTTCCTGATGCAGTCCTCTGGTGTTGACAGAGGTATAATCTTCTGGCTGAGCTTAGTTAACAGCAGCAGGACTTTAATAAGATGGGCTCCAACGAACGCTTGCGTTCGGGGATGTCATTGCATCGCAGCTGTACTTTTGGTCTTAGAGCAGGTTTAATGTTAGTACTGTAGGTAGGACTTAATAGAGCTGCAAATGAAACTCACGCAGTTCGATGCAGGCTGCAGGCCTTCCCAGGTGTCTGCATCTGACTATGCTAACAGCTGTACTTTGGTTAAAACCTACTTGTAATCTGGTTACATCCCTTATGTTTGTAAGCTGGCGCTAGATAAGAGACAGTGCTGTTTGTTGGGTAGCTGTTGGAACATCTTCCTTAGTTGCTGCTGGAATGGAAAGCATTTTGTTATCACAGACTGCAACAGCTGACTTTTCTCCAAATATAGAACAGAAATACGTATTGAATGCTTTGGCTCTGTCTTCAGTATTGGGGACGTTTCTACATTTTCCCCTTAGTAGCAGGTCAGTGCAATTGCTGGGGTTGCTATTCTTGAGAAGCTTTTAAAAATTCATTATTATCTTCTATCTCTGGTGTGGATTTTGCCTCCTGCTGTTAGGATTCCCTTGTAAATGTTATTTTTCCTCTTTCTAATTTCCTTTCTATTTCCTTCTCTCAGCCTTTTTTCTTTTTTTTTTTTTTTTTTTTTGTTTCTCCCCACTTGCTAGAAAATATACAAGTGTTCAAGTGTGGGGATGTGACAGGGAAGCCCAAAAAGCAATCTGTCTGTCTAGGAAAAATATGCTAGTGTTACCTCTGGTCCCACTCATGCGCTGAGTATGTTCATAGATACACTGGTTTGGTCTCTATTCTACTTCCATAGATTCAAACACAATTGTCACAATCATTTTTACCTAAGCTACCGCTAATTTCTGTTTTTACGATTGATTGCTCTTTTCTATCAAGATGGAATCTAATATGGAATTGCTCATTTTCAATGTAACACTTCTTGAACTAAGAAATTGTTTTCTGTAATTTAGAAATTTCAAGGGTGTTCTTTGGCATTAGCCCCCTGATGCCTCCTGTGAGTGTCGTTGCATTTGAAATTCCTGGTGATCAGATGGTTTTTTCCCTCTGTTACGAAGAGGTGCTTAGCTAGCCACTCATCCTGCGTGCTATCTAATGTGATTTCAGTAGTGTGTGGCAGACACTCTGGCTCATACCCTGTCTTGAGCTTTATCTGCTAGAATGTTAATCCATGAGCATTTGAAATCATATGCCTCTGAGACACAATCAGCTAGAAACAGATAACGTCAGTTTGAAACCGTGCCATACCCGTTCCCCATTTGCCCACTCAGATCTTTCCTAAATAGCCTAGAACTTTTTGTAAATGGTTATGGTTTTTTTAAGCATTTGTCTTTATAGGAGCAGTATTTTTGGTTTGAATTTATGCAAATAACTGAGTGGCCACAGTTATTCTTAAATGTAATTAAGGCTTTTGTTACTGGCACAGAAGCAGGTAGATTTTTCTTCTTTTCTTTTTCTGTTTTACCAGTGCCTCTTATTTTGCCAAATACCTTGATATAATATTAAATAGGTGGTTACTGGCTCCCTTTTTTCTTTTTCTCCCTTTGTTACTTGCTAAGACCTTCCTTACCTCTCTAACAAGTATTAATATCTTTGCAGACTGCTTTCTTCCTCTTTCACTTTGATTTACACAACAGCCTCCCATCAGTGAAGAGGGACCGCTAGGCTACAGCTCTCTGAACATTTTTCTCCTAGCTCAGTATATATTAATTCTAAAATCTTTTTCTTTCTACTTTTAATCCTTTGTGAGACAGGAAAGATCCCTAAGAGCTCATGTGTATTTCCACAGCCTTCCAAGTTTCCTGACATGTATCCTGTAATCGTAACCGTTGTTACGATTAAGACAAAGCATTTGCAGAGGATCCTGGCTACCTGTTTCAGAAGCCTGTCTCAGTCATGTCTGTTCTTTGTTTTTCTGGAATTAGCCTCGTTAACATACCGTTGTCCTCTTGCTGCACACAGAGTATTTTGTGTTTTCTTAGAATAAATTTTCCAGAAAAAATAATGTCTCCTGTTGATATCTTTTACATACCGGGCAATGCAGCTGAAAATCTATATAATCTGAATAAAAGCTTAAAGAAGGCCTAATAGCTCATCTAGTTCTTTTTTCCCCCCACGTAATTATATGGGCCAAGTAAATATTTTTCTCGATTATAATCTGAGGCTAACGTGGTTACTCCACTACCCCCAGTACAGTCTGCAGCTGTGGATAGTCTTGGGCGTGCTCTTCATATTCTTAGTGTTGGTTTGAACCTCTGGGCAGCAGCAGCAGCTCTGTTGAATCAGAGCAGCGGTGCCTTGGAGGGCATCCCGCAGCATCATTTCCTGACCAGTCGGGTACTTCTCTTGCTGTTTGAGAATATTGAGCATTGAGAAACCTGCTCTTGCACTTCATCAGAAAGTGCTCCAGGATGAGGGTGTTTCATCACCAGAAGGCTGGTGACGAATCTTCCCAGGTACGTTCCATGGAGAGGTGGTGTCCTTGTACCACCAGTGGCAAATGAATTGCAAGCCAGTATTTGGATGATTTGAGGAGGGCTCATAGGTCTTGCCTTGTGACCTGTCCAACTGGAGAGTTGCTGGGATGATTTGTAATGAGTTTCAGGTTTTGAAATCAAGGAACAGCTTTACTCTGAAAGATTTTCTTTTCTCTCCCGTGGAAGAGTAGCCTAAAGGATGAGAGAACATGGAGGAGAAGTTTGGGGGTTTTTTTATTTTTATTTTATTTTTTATTAGGGAGCTTGTTGGTTATTCATCCGCTTACTTTTAGTCACTCATCTTTTTCAAGTCTTTTATGGAATTACGTATGAAGTAGGTTTTATTTGGGTTTGCTAACCTGGTCCTTGTGTCTTCCCACTTTCTCCTCTACACATAAGGAATCTCAGCTTTCATCAAAATGGTAGTAAGTTCATTTTTGGATCAGGATTCTGGATCAGAAGAAAACTTTGAACATGCCATCAAGGTAATTTGGTGCAGAAGTGTCTGCCTGAGTCTGCAGCTGGCTGAAATGGTAGCTCCTGCTGCTCTGACCCTGCTGCTGAAATGTTAACTGAAGTGTCTAAGCGTGATGCAAATATCAGCATTGCCGCTGTTTTGCTCTTCTTGGAGCATTTGATAACAGATTTACGGATCACGCGCTTCACTCTTTGGAGACTGTGGTGCACAGGCTTTGGTGCCATCAGTGATTTTTAGAAACGTTACTTTTCACCCTCTTGACCTGACCCGTCATGCCGAAAAGCGAGAGCAGATGGGAGGCCTGAGAGATGCTGTAGTTGGAACAACGCTGTGACATCTGAGCTTCCTGAACTGGGGCTCCTGAGCAGCAGAGCTTGTGTTTTCCTGGCCGGAAAGCTTGGTGATGGCTCCTGGGTCCTGGTCACAATAATAAGCCCTTTCTCCAGATTTTTATGCAGGACTGCAGCAATGGTCATGTATCTCCTTGGAGAGCCTGTCGGCATCCCACGCGTTTGTTTGCACCTGCACCTGGCATGGGGTGTGTTTGCAGCTTGCTGAAGGTGAGGGCAGCCTGGGGAGCGTGGAGCAGGCCCGGGATGGCTGCGATGGGAGGCACATCTGTTTGCTGCCCCACAGAGATAGCGCTTGGCTTGTGGGTGGAGGGAGGCAGGCTGCACGGCCGCGTGCTTTGCTCTGAGCCTGCTGTATTGTGTTTGAGTAATCTTTAAGTAAAGGGAGTAGAGGTGATATGTGAAGGAGCATCATTAGCATCACTTCTGTATCTTTGGCTGAGATAAAAATATTTCTTGAAAACTCATTTCCAAGGAGACCAGTGCTTCAATGAAAACACGATTTTTTTATTTTTTTTTAAAAGGTGTTAGGATTTGGGTTTTTTCCCATTTGAAGGGAGGCCAGTTTTAACTTGGCATTTAAGCCCAGCGGACGGAGTTGATTCTTCATTTTGAGGTGAGAAGGGAAGGGGGTGAGAAACTTGTTTTCCTAGTTTGGAACAGTGGTTTAACTGATTAATGAGATGAGAGGTGACACTTGTCCTGTGGCATCAGGCATGGGGGATGGGCCGAGGAGTCGCCTGTGCGGGGAAAGGCTTGCAGGAGCTTGTCGAGGTAGATGGGGCAAGAGTGTCTGTTGCTCAGCGCACCTTTGCCGGGGCTGCCGCCCCACCAGCAGCAGAGCTTTGCAAACCTGAAACTGGAGCAGGCTGGGACAGCAAGGCCTTGAGAGTTTGCCCCAGTTATACTTGGGGGGGGGGGGGGAAGCTCCCCCCAGGCGGGGGGGAACCCCACACACTCCGGGGAACCCGACCCACCCGCTGCTCTCCCTTTGCCCAAATCCCAC
>WUAM01000431.1:19178949-19195903 GCA_024336885.1 Actenoides hombroni
GGTTCCTGCCTCTGCCCCTTTTTTTTTTTTTTTTTTTTTAAATCTCTTGGTTGATGTTGTGCTTTCTGAAGGGGGTGGGGAATTGTGGAACATGAGAGCCCCTTTAAGAAAGAAATTTGAAAGAAAAAGTATTTTGGTGGCTGAATCCCCTTGACTGGTATTGAGGGCTTTGGCAGAGATAATGTTAAGGGATATGGAGCACTCCTAGGGTGATGAGGCAAAGACTCTGGGAAGGAGTGGGGCGTTCCAGGAGAAGGCTTGGACAGTCCCAAGGTCACAGAGAAATTCAGCTGCTTAAATCAGCCCTTTTATGTTTACGTGTGTTCGGTGGCTTAAGGAGAGGAATAATGTGCATTCGGTCTTGAGGCTCTTTATCTTCACATTGCACTGTCTGCAGGCCTCCAAACCCAGTGCTGCCTTTTCTGTGTAATGCACAAGGCCAATTTCTCACTGTGACAATCTGCTGCTGGCAGTTGCAATAATAGAAACTAGCTGTGCTTAATGTATTCATCTCTGGTATTTCCTATACTGTAAAGAAGCAAACCAACCCAAAATTGCATCTTCGTTTGCTGTAACTCGATCAGGAGCTGACAGATCATTTCTGGAACATGTCTGTGCTGGGTTCCTGACCTGTCTGCCAGATTTTATGCCTTTATCTTGCAGTGCTCTCCTTCCCCCTTCCCTGTCCGTGCCACTCTGCCTCGCGCAGCAGAGGCTTCTGCTTTTCCAGCCCTTCAGCCAGATCCCAACTTTGTGCCATCTTGCCAGAGCGCTGCGGGTTTGATTTCCCACCCTTGCCAAGATGCAGGCTGTAGGGTCGGGTCTGCCATAGGAGTAGCCAGGCTGATTCCCTTTTCCCCGGAGAGAGGGGAAACCGGTTTTGGATCACAGAGGACAAGCTCTCTTGATGCATTTATTCTAATTAAAGCAGCCCCGGTTCTTAGTTTTTGCAAAACACTTAGAGCCGTGACAAGAGGTGGCAATTGCTTTTAAGCAGACGTGGGCAAGTTCCCAGCAGTTCTAGGGTTAAAGAAGTTGCAGAGGGGTGACACAGTGGCTGTGTTCCCTATTTTTGTGTGTTGCCAGTAGCAAGAAGGGGGAAACTTTGATTTCTAATCCGCTTTGGAGGAGGCTCCGTATCAGGGCTGCACAGAAACATCCAGTCAAGCAGCTCCTTTATCATAAAGGGGATTTTAATTAAAACTGTTCTCGCATCATGAGCGGAATGAGCGTCAGTGCCAGCCAGCCCTGTACTGGGCATTTATCTCCTTCAAACCACATTACCAGTAATTGCTGCATTAAATCAAAGTCGAGGGAGATTACAGGTCTGAATTGGGCAGGCGGCCGGTGCCAGCACGGGGAGCTCCGTGCTGCCGAGCTGCTGATATGGGAACCCCCTCTGCCCCCCAGCTGGGGGTGAAGGGTTGGAGGACTGCTGCATCCCAAGAAGCCCTTCTCATTACGGGGCGGGAGGTTTTGCCATAACCTAGGAGGAGTGGCAGGCTGTATGCGTGGAGCATTTTAAGCTGCTGGTGTTTTTCTGTTAACTTCCTTTCGAAACAAACCAACCCGATAACAAAACAAACCCCTTGGCATTGCCATCACACCCCTGTCTCCTGTTCGGATCCACCCTTTTGTGCATCTTCTACTGCTTATTCCAGCCCTGAAACTCCAGCGTTAACCGCCTCTTCTCTTGATCTGGCACTTTCCCTCTACCCTCCTTGCCACAGCTCCCTTATGGAGCTGCTGACTTGGTCCCTCTCTGCCCTGACGTGGGAGAGCTGCTCCCCTTTTTCACCTCTCCCCCCACTGAGGAATTGTATCTTCCCTGACCTGTGGTTCCATTGCCAACTATGGCTCATTAGTTCATTTAATTATTTTTCTAGGTTTTCAAGCATTCTGTTGTCTCTAGCTCTAGAGCAGCTGTTTCCCTTCTTCTCGTCCCTATAGTTCGACCTCGGCGGCTCCAAAAAACATCTGATCATCCTAGCATTGTTTTTGCTTCGACTCCCCAGACCTGTGGCAGGGCAAGGGTGAGGAATGGCCGTGCCCACGTGAGGTTTTAGGCACGTGGACTGGCCGAGGTAATTAGATCTATGTGGGCAATCAGTGAACTATCAAAATGTGACAGCTGGATTTCTCGGGGCTGTTACTAGATCTGTACCATAATTGTAAAGAAGGTAAGGTAAGTCGGGGACAGAATGTGCAGAAAGCATGGAGTGGACAGAAAATGGTGTGATTTTCTTTGTTTTCCTCTTGATGATGCTTATGTATTTTCCTGTTCCTATTGCAGACGATCTGGGGCAGTTGGGTGGCAGTGACAGTTTTTCTTCACTTTGCCCAGAGGTGCCCTTGGCAACGTGCCATTTCGAGGTTTGCTTCCTGCAGGGTTTGCCCATCTACCGCGTTCCTCCGATGGAGGAAAGGGTCTCGTTCCCAGCACTCTGCCAAGCACCCGGTAACTTGTGTGAAAGGGAGGATGCTGCAGCTTGACCTGCCTGCTCAAGCGCTTCAGTCGCAGACCGTTGAGCTGTATTAGATTGTCAAGGTTCACACAAGTTTCTCGGGAACTATCTAATTCAGAGCAGTTGCAGGAGGTGTGCCTGCTGTGCCCCTTCACAGAGCTTGAAGTTGCAGCCTTTGCTTCATTACTATGTGAGCTGGAGATGCGGCTTAAGTATTGCCCTACTTTAACTCTGGCCTACACACGAATCTCTAGCCTGAGATAAGTGGTTCTTTTAAATTCATGCTAAGAGCTCTGTAAAGCCATAGAGGCTGAAGTTTGAGTGCTGCTGATATCCAAGCTGATAATGCAGAGGCGGTTAATTTTTGCGTTGGTAGTCCCATTACCATGAAGTCACAGTAGCTCTGCTGCAGAGTAACTGGAGAGATGTGCAGAGAACATGAGCCGAGTCTTTGGTGGAGATTTCCTGATAGTGACAGAAAACAGAGATAAGGGTTTTCATGGGAGCCAGGAAACCATCTTTATGGCTTCCTGGTTTTGGGAAAGAGGATGCAGATAGTAGCAAATTGGAGTGAATGAACATATGTGAATTTTTGCTTCTTTAGAGGTCACAGAAAACTGCTGAAAAGAGCAGGTATCTTGATCGGGCAGATGGTGCAACCGGAGAAAGCCCTTGGTGGTTTTTGTCCAGGGATTTCATCTGCTGTGGCTTTAGAACTTGCTGGGAGTTGAAGCTAGCCTGCAGGAAAGGGCTTTGGACTGAGATGCGTCAGGCTTAATTCTGTCCTCTTGGCTCTTGAGGAGAATTGTGAGTAGCAGTTGGCTTACGTGCCCTTAGCAGACCTCAGTGCCCGTGTCTTGGGACTCTGTGTGAGAATAGAAAGATTTCCAGAATTTTGATTGCTCCTGCTCTCTCAGAAATAGATAGATGTATTTAAAAAAAACAACAACCCAAAATAAAATCTAGGCGTTCGCTGCCTTTTGCTATTTTTGTCTTAGTCTACTTTTTGCCTAAGAGCTGGCATAGCCTCAACATACCTCTCTTGTTCTCCACCACGGCCTTCTACTTTTCCACTAAAACCACTGGAGGAGGGACACAGCAGTAGCTCTCACCTCTGCCCCAACAAGGGTAGTCCCTGGGGTCACACCCTACATTAAGCATGACTTGCTGCTGTCACCATTCATTTAGCGTGTCTGACTTTCCTCTTTCAGGGTAAACTGCGTCGTTGCTGACAAACCTCGGCTTTGCCTGCTATTTCTGGATCCTTTCTGTGCACTCAGCAAATGCACCCAAGTCTTAACTGCAGCACTTCTGGTCTGTTGCTCTTGAATCTCTTTGGAGCTGCCCGAGTCTGGGATTATTGTTTTTCAGATGGTAGTGGGGAAAAAGCAGGACTCGTCCTCTGAACCTTAGCAGGCAAGCAAGATTTTGTAAGTGAGGCCTACGGAAACTGATGGACATATGTAATTCTTCTATCATGAAACTGTCTTTGCAGAATTACACTGAAGGTGTCATAGTCTGCATACTGCCATGCTGGAACTGTTTGCAAATTATTTCCTGAGATGTATTCGGTGACCTGCTGTTGTGGCAGCTAAAGGTTCGGCCTGCGTGATGTTCTCCAATTCCTCAGTTCCTGCCAGCAATGCGATCTCGGACGCGGCTATCTTACGTAGGCTGTACTCCCTGTTTATTTCTCTTTTACTTCCATTCAATTAGGAGTTTAATATTTTTGACATGTTTGTCTCTTGCTTGCACAGTTACAGTGTGTGGGCAGCTGCTCTGCTATTTTGGGTGAACCGAGTTGGACGGGGAATGCCTTTGCTCCCGTGTCAGGAGAGCAAAATGCTGCCAGAGGAAATCTTTCCCCTAAATTCTGCTTTAGTTTGTGTAGCTGGGAAGCCATGCCACTCTAAGGTAGGGATAAATTTAAGTCGATATTTGTGTAATTTATTGTATGGACACTCTTTAACTTGGAACAAGCTCCTTTTTCTATTTTAGTTTGTCACGTGGAAGCAATGTGATAAGCTGCGAGGTGAGATGGGGAGGAAAATCCATACCAAAACCATCTCAGTTAGGGAGCAAGCCCTCAGCTAGATGAGTAAGGCACCTTCTGAAATGCTCTGCGATAGCGGATCGTGTGCTCCCTTCACCCCAGGTGTAGGCAAGGTAAAATGTGTTAGCTCAAACCCTCGGTGAAAAGTGTTTTATCCATTTACTGGGATAGACTGGGAATGTGTGTGATGTCATTGACCGTGCCGTGGCTGCCATGGCACAACTCAGTGGTGGGGCTGGGATGATGGTGTCACTATACTTACACTACAGGGGAAATGGCCGTTTTGGTCCAGCCCTAGTTTGTGATTCATTCAATTAAAAATACTTGATGAGAGCATCTCGGATTCTACCATCTGGTGACTTTTAATAATATTTATTCTTAGGAAGATAGTTCTTTAATTAAGAAATTAACCTTAATTTTTGTAGGCTTAGCATAGATCTGGAGAAATGCTCAGGCTTAAGCTATATTTTTTAGAAGAGTCAAGTCTTTCTTTTTTGGATCTCCCTGTTGTCCCCTTAAGGATCAGCTAATTGAACTGCTGCTGCTTGTTAAGTGAAAAACCAAGAGGGAGTATGAGAGACAAAATGGGCAAAGCTTTTCTCTGACTGAAGTTCTGGAGCTAGCTGGTAGATCCTGCAGCCTCTGTAGCAAAGGAAAACTGCTTCCATTCTACTCTTTGTTTCCCCTTTCTCCACTGTGCCCAAAGGAAAGGCAACGTGGCTATCATGTAATGTCTAAGCTACCAAGAGAAAACTCATTCTCTTCTTTGATGTTGAAATTTTGCATCTGGACACCTTTTTGTTTTTCCCGTAACAGGCAAAAAACATTTTGATGGACATGTAGCATTACCAAGATCAGTGCTTATACAAGTGGTCCTAAAATAAAGCTGTGCTACAGTCACCTTCTTTGCCAAATGGCTTAGCCCAAAAGTACACTTACTTTCTTCCTGAAGCAGTGCCAAGCACTTGGAGTTCTCCTTGAAAAGAGGCCCAGGCCCAACACACTGATTTTTTTTTTTTCTGGAAAATCTGTGTATACTTTCTTTTCCCCCTTTATACTGTGCCTCTGGTAATAACTAAGGCGATGGAGCCTGCCTAGATTTAGAAGCTCCTTTTGGACTTACGTTATACTCAAGTGTGCTGGAGTTCTCTCAAGACAGAATAATTAAAGCCTGTTTTGTAGTGCGTGTAAAGCAATGGCTTGGGGTAGAAATGAAAGTTGAAGTTGTTTTCTCTATATGCTGCTGGTATATCCAGACTGCTGCCAGCTTTATTTTGCAACTTCATCACTAATATATTTTTGTGAGTTATTGTTCTGTTAAAGCTGCCTTCCAGGGAGCCAGCTCGTTAACCAGCGTCATGCTTAAAACCTCGGTTCTGGGAGCATAGTCTTTTGACAGAGGATTTTTCAAACTTCAGACGAAGTGTTCATCACTGCCTTACGTTTTTCCTTTCTAATAATTTCAGAGAAAGACTTTGGGCAATCTGAGTTTTGCCTGAATCGACTCCAGGTCTTTTACCAGCAGCTTGTTGTGTGGGCAAGATCTGGACTTCCAACTTCAGGAAGGCTCTGCCTACACAGATGTAACATCAGGAGTGAAAGTCTTTTACTCTCTCCAGCAATTTCACCGAGAGTCATTGTCTCTCTTGACAGCCATGACTGCATAGATGGAGTACTCAAGAGTTCCTGTTCGAAGAAGATCCAGGCTTGTGATTTCACGTGTCCTGTTTTGACCTGTAGGATTCTAGAGTTTGCTAATGCTACTGTTCTGCTGGGTGGCTGTAAGAACACTTCACCAAAAAACCCTAGTTGTCCAGGAAACAAAGGTCTTGCAACATGTTTTTTTTAGCAGACCAACGTGGTATTCTTGCTCTGCCTCCATTTTCCATGTCCTTCCCTAAAGCAGAGTTTGTGGAGGCTTTGGAAATAAGTGGTACTTAAGAAATAATTATTTTCTATAATTCTGACCTGTCCTTTTACACCGTGTATTTGTAATTGTGTTTTAAAAGTGTGCTAGTTTTCCAGTCTAGACTAACCATTAATATTTAATAGCTACGTGTAGATGATGCAGTGAAGAGCTGAGGGCGGGATGAGGATGCAGGTATCTTACATCCATAGTTTAGAATGTGTACAGTGCCTAACTGTTAAACCACTTTAGATCAATTTCAGGACTACAGAACTTGGTTGGGGAGCATTTAGGGTGGTAGGGGCAGATGCAAACAAACTCGGTCCCTCGTAAGTAAATTGCCTTGCAAGTGGAGAATGTGTTGCAGAAGATGATGAAAAGGAGAGATCACCAGCGCTGAGGGGAAAGGATGTGACCAGGAGCTATTTCAGAGCTTCCATTTAAAAAAAAAAAAAGTATTTGGTATTTTACTCTCTTAAATTTTCTTGAAATTGTGGATTTTCTCCATGAAAACTGTACTGTGTAATGACTGAGATTCCATTGTCTGCCTGAGGTATTTCCTTGGCAGAAGCGGTGAGTGTGATGGGGCTGTCGTCTCTGCTGCATGCAACCTGCTGCTTTCTCTAGCTTTAGGCTTCTTAGGCCTTTTGCCAGAGGTATTTTAGTTCCCTTGGAGTCAAAGTGTATTTTTGGTAATTTCATTTGAGCTAATGTGTTTTAGGAACATTAATCCTAATGAGTGAGAGGAATCAGTAGCACTAACTAATCAGACGAGGTTCAGGCAAGCAGTGACTCCTATGGCTTTACCAACGCATTCAAATTCTTTCCTGTGATGTCCTTATTACACTCATCCAGCACACTCGTTTGCTTCTGCTGCTACTCCGCATCCCCCAGAACTGCTGGTTCCATTTCTGCTTAATGCATCTCATTCCTGATCTCCATCATTTGCATTCTTAACATGTTTCACTTGCAAAGAGCGCACTGACTTGGTGCTGACTTATTCGCTCTCCTGCGTAACTGATCCACCACCAGGTCTTCTTGCTCTTGGGATTGGCACACCTATGTAAAACTGCCAGGTTTCTGAAATGTGAGGAAAAACAATTTATGCAGTCACCTATTCATCAGCATCTTTGCTGCTCCTTACTGTTTCGGAATATTGAGCTTTCCTGTGCATGCTCTGCCTATATTTATGTCCCTCGCATGAATCTCTACTGAATTCAGGGCCAAAATAACAACTAGGCCATATTTAATTTTTCTAGTTGTTGGTTATATTAAAACTGGGAAGAAAACAAAAACAACAAACTATGCAGGTTTGGTTTTAAAAAAAAACAAACCACAAAAAACCAAAACACCAAACCATAACAACCCTATTCAAACCAAATGAGTAGTACAGCCCAGAAAATGTAGCCCTGTAGAGGAATGATGACTTTCCAGTATAAACTCTCACCTGGAGTGAGTGAAATCCAGCTTCGTGCTCAGGGCATGGGACTTGCTTTGGTGCAAAATGCGAACCTCTTGCAGCTCTAAAGATGTAATGTCGGTACCGTGTGCTGTTTGTCGAACACCGGTACGAACTGGCTGAGCCACTTGATCTATTTAGCTGCTATGGAAATCAGTACATCCCCAGCCAGAAAATGCATCCTTGCTTGCTGGCATGTTTCCTACATTTACATCAGTCTTTAAAAAGCAGAGACATATTGTAAGCTGCTCATCAGATCCCTGATGACCCAGTTTAGCAGATGTAGTGATTGGCTAATTGTTAAAGATGCCATTTTTGGTGGGTGAGAGGAAGAGCATCAGCCAGGCTTCTAAGCGATGAAGAGTTAGAATCAGCAGAGGTAAGAGCTCTTTAGTGGGAGTAACTAGATAAGGCTTGGATTAATTTGTCTGGAGAACAGAGAACTATACTAAAGATTTTATAAATTCAGTTTATAAAATGAAACTGTTGGTGTAATTTCCTTAGTAAAGATCAATGTGGTGTAATGACTGTGCAGCACAGAAAATATCTCAGACTCCATGCTGTATTGCTGTGTCCTCACAGTAGCACAGTTTTTAGCAATTAAAAAAAAGAAAAAAAGGACATGGGTAAATGTCTGGAACTACTATGGCTGCACTTCAAGCACAGGGAGACTATGGCTATCTTATGTTCTTATAGCTGTACTTGTAATGGTGACTGAGTATGCTTGCTGTAAGTAGTCTGAAGAAAGCAGGCAAAGCGAAGCCTGGGGCTGTGGTCTTGCATTTTCCAAAAATGCTCCTCGGTCTGCAGACATCAAAGAGAGCAGTGAAGCAAAATACTGGGTTTTGAAAATGTTGGGAAAAACTTGTGTAATCTCCATGCCTTGCTTAGTACACAGAAAGAGGAAAATTAGGTAAATGCTGCTACCGTGGCATGTAAAACATTATCTCTAGGCAAAGTGATGGGTAGGTAGGAGGTGGAAAACAATAAAATTCAATGGCATAAAGAGAACAGTAAAATTCTGCAGTAACTAGATGGGCTATGCTCTTAGATGAGGGAGCTGGGAGCTGTGTGATCAGCAAATGCACAAACATACCAGTTTGGGGTTGTTTTTTTTTTCTTCAGGCTCCTGGTGTTAGAACCAAAACTACTGGTGCAGAACGTGAAACTGGATATTATAGGGATAATATCAATCTGTAAGAATAGTAATCATGGCTTGAACATGTATTGGAGATTATGTGTGGTTCAGATAGGGTAGATGTAAAGGGCGATAGGCTGTATCGTATGCAGTAGACTGTAAAGAAGAAAGAAGAGTAATACTGATAATGCATGATCTGTTTCTGGTCAAAATTGCTGTGGGGAAGAACGGTAAAAGATGTCCCAGAGGGAGCACTGTGAGTCTGCTGTAATTCCTCGTAGGATTGGATTCGGATACGAACTTGAGGCGCTGAATTGCTATTATTCCCAGTACTATTAGAGCGATAAATATTGGTAGCAGAAACTTTAATTTTTCCAATGTATCTGGGAGAACAAATGCTGCTAATAATAATCGAGTCAGAAGATTTCATCACTTTAGCAGCACCACCGGTTGTTGTTTAGACCGTGAGTGAATTATTGGTGCTATGACTATTACAGGAAGACAAGCTGTTTAGAAGCCTCCATGCCCCCACCTTTTAATGGGGTGATCATGATACAGGTTTTGATACGTGAAGCAAAATATTTAATGAAGTCAGTGAAGTGGATTGAAAATTCAGACTTAAATGTAGAAGCGTGTGGCTTGGGTTCGTGTTTTTGTTGTTGTTGATGGTTCTTTGGTTAGAGGTACTTTGGATACAAATTCTTGATGATACAGGTAAAGGGGGAAAAGCTTTTAAGAAGAAACTTCAGCCTAACTGGAATCATAATCACCTTATAAAGGCTGTTAAGTGCAAAAAAAGAGAATTTACAAAAGAGAATTTATCAGCAGAGATTGCCGTGCCTTTAAAGTCAGTAGAGATAAAATGAGAACTGCCAAAACTCAGGCAGAGTTAAAACTTGCAAGTGTTGCTAGGGAAATGGGTGACAGCTTCTCAAAATACTGTTAGAGAGGAGGTAAGATGTGGGGCTGCTTAGCGTTGGGGGTAGGATAGTTAATGAGGATACTCTTGTTGTGGTCACAGACCTAACAAATCCTTTTGTTGTTGAAGGTAGAGTTGATTGTGGGAGCAAGGACAGGATGGGTGACGGGCGTGAACCTACTGTGGAAGCAACCACATTGGATGTTTCAAAGACCCTTGTGCCTGCAGGCTGGGCTGGGGAGCAGTGTTGCCTGTGGAAGGGTGATACCTATTCCTGGAAGTGAAAGAACCGGTTCATGAAGTTTTAATCTATCAAATCAGGAGTGCTATCCTGTCTTTGAAGAACAGGAAAGGTAATAGCCCTATTGGTGCTGGGGGCTGCTCCAAGTAAATACAGACCTGTTGGTCCACCCTCAGCTATATGCTGACACAAAAATATTAATTAAAGGCTTGGGTGCAAATGAAAAATGCAATAAAAGACAACACAAATTCATGAACATAGGGTTGTGCCGTACCAACCTATTTTTTTTAACCACTTTTCTTAACTTGATAACATGCATTTTTCTTAACAGGGTGATATGTCTTACTGTAAACCAGTCCTACAGCATCTGGTGTGGAGCTACAGAGGAAAGTGCTAACCATGCTGAAGAAGATGCAGTTTAGTGCTGGAATTGTGAGATGGATTAGGAGCTAACAGTGTTGTTTTGGGTAATGTCTTTAAAAAATAAATAAATAAATGAGCAGAGGCTAGATCAGGTGCAAGAAAGGGCTTCTAGAGATTGGGGAATAGCAAGCCTGTCATGTGACAGAAGGCTGTAACAGCTGCTGCTTTAGATGGGTGGAGAGGGGACACATGAGGAAGGTTAATTGTAAGGGAAAGAGAAAATATAGTTAAGCCAGAGGACAGTACTGGCAGAAGAACAAAGAATAAACAGAAATTGCTCAGGAATAATGTTAAGCTGGAGACAAACACAGGTCCCAGCTGCTGAGGAGTGCTGTTCTAGAGCAGCCTTTTGGCTGGGGTAGCAAAGCTGCAAAACCCAGTTTTAAGCTGTAGCATGAAAAATTTTATGAAGAGATTAGATGATGTTATATGATAGCAGTTGATCTGATTCTGTGTGTCAGGAGGTCTTTTCCAATCTTAATATTTATGTAATTTAAAAATTATTCGTATGTGTAAGCATTTGCAGGAGCAAGGCTATGATTTTCTAACAGTTACCTAACTTGTGTTACTGGAAATGCATGTGCATAGCAGGTTATATGGTAATGTAGTTGGGCCTTTATCTCAAAATAGAATTATGGACTGCAGCGCCATCTTAGATTCCACTAATATTCCTTGCAAGTCAGTGTGCAGTAGTAGTAAACCAGCTAACACGGCCAGCCTTGCAGGAAATTCAGTAGTTTATTACTGGTCAGTAAAGTCCTGTTGTATCCATCTCGGTGCATATGAGTTTAAAACTAGTTCTTGTCATTTAATTTTCTGTGGGACACAGGAGGTGCGATGCTTCCTTAAGGCAGAGTACTGAAATTTGCATCAACAAACTTGAAAGCGTGGCAGTTCTATCTGGATCTGTAGTTAAAACAACAGAGGAGCTTAGGTGATGCTCCCTGCTCCCCCCTCCTTGTTTTGTTTTGCCCATTTGATGGTTATTTATAGATAGTAAGATATCCGCACTAGGATTTCAAAACATTTTATGCCCCTGGGGCCTGGTTGGAAATGACAGGAATTGGACTGTGAAATAAGTGTAAGGTTTTTAACTTAGTTAGGGATTTGGTTTTAAAACCTGGGGCAGTAATATGGAGCAGCAAAAATGGTCTGTGCAAAAGACTTCAGGTTTTTATAAATGAATGCCTTTTTATAAAAAGATGTCATTGGAGAGACTAAATTGCTGGAGTGCATAGTAATGAGCTATGCAAAAGAATGAAGGGAAGGCACCTATTTGAACCTGTAGTTACAGAAACGAGAAGGAAAAAAAAACCAAACCTGACAAACCAAACCAAAAACAAAACAACAAAGTATTGGTCCTTCAGAGGAAACCAGATACTATCAGTGCCCCAAAGCAGGACTTGCAGGGCGAGTGTTGAGAGGTGGCCAAACAGCCCTCTGAAGATAAGGAAGAGGCATACTGTGAGCTCCAGAAAGCTGGTTTGGTTCTGGGGCAAAATAAACTGGCCAAAGGCAGAACGAGATGGAAGTTCATTGTGGGAATCCTCATCCTTTTTCCCCAGTGAAGAGATCTGGAAGCATGGTTGCTTTCCCATTTATGGGCAATTAATTTCTCTCTCTGTGCAAATCTTTGCAAAGAAACAATGGCTATAGAAACTTTTTATTTTTTTTCTTAAATGTAGAAAATGTCATGCTTTATATTCCCCAAATTGGCCGTGCTCCTTTTGTAAGGAAGAAATGGCCCCCGTGACCCTAGGAAAGATGATGAGAGTGGGTGGCAGCTGCTGTAACCACTCACCCAGCTCGTAGCTGTCCTTTGCCGAGGTGTCTCAGAAAGAAAGGGCAGTGGGAGCAGAGGACGAGCCAAGAACTGTCCTGGTGGGCTGGCTGGGTCAGAGAGCTGCGGATTAGGCACCCCTTACCTAAATTACAAAGTGCCACACATGCAAATTGTGATAGATAATGATCCATGTATTTAACCTATTGAGGGGAGGGAATCTTAAGTTTAACACTTTCTGAGGGGGAGGAAATTATCAGTAATGATAGAAAGGCAGATACCCCAGAGCTGAGATAGGTGTTTAGTGGTGCACAGCAGCACTACAGAAAAGTTAAAGATTAGAAATGAAAAAAAAAAAAAAAAAAAATAACCTGCCTGCATGCATTTAAAATAGGAAGGGGGATGGAATTCTGATAGCCCTTTTTGGGTTCCATCGCTGTAACATCGGAGGGAGGAGTCGTGTTTCTGCTGTCCTTTGGAGGAAGGTGGGAATCTTGTGATTTTGGAATGTTAACTCTTTGGGAGCCCAGGTTTGGCATAGTGATGGGTGAAACTTCATGTGATTTGCTATTGGGTGGTCGAGCCCCTTTCCCCCCTGCCCTTCCCCCCCCCAACACCCCCTGGCCAGTGTGTTTTCTAAGAAGTGGTTCTTGGGTGTCCAGTAACACGTCTGGCACGCAGGGCCGGTGGGGTGAACCTGCTGGCCTCTGTCCGGGCAGCTCCCCATCTGTCCCCATCGGTCAGGGAGCAGATTCCTCCCTGGGAGTGGGGAGGATGGGCTTCCTAAAACGGGCACAACAACTGGCCCTCCCCAGCCTTGCCATCTTCTCCCCATTGCTCACCAGCCCCCATGGCAGGGTTAATCCGCTCCCTCCACCCCCAGTTTGACTGGAACAGCTGAGGGGGGCAACCGGCTGGCCCAAGGCCGGGGCAGTAGGGGCCATCGCGGGGCCTGGCTCCCCCCAGCAGCCCCGGTTCCGGCAGCTGTCCCTGCCCGCCTCAAGTGCAGAGGGAGGGAGAGGCGTTAAACGATACGGGTGCATACTCCCTCGTGAAAGAGATCCCTTCAGCGCGAGATGTCAACGTGGCTTCTCCCCTCTCCCTCCCTCCCCGACACCAAAGGGTTTTACTATGCTAATCCCAGCACCTGTCCCTGCTGAGGACAGCAAGAAGGGTATGGGGGTGGGGGAGGAACAGTCCCATATGTTTTTCCCTGTCCTGGATTGGGAGCGTTCCCTCTGACGCACCTAGAGCCCAGAACATATGCTCTTTTCCAATCCTAAATGCTGTTTGCTTCCTCCCATCCCCAGCGGCGGTGGCTGCGAAGATCCCGTGTCCCCCTCTTCCTGGCAGTCGCTCCGTTTGCTGCCCGGGAGTCGCAGGACACTCCTCACTCGAGGCTTGCAGGGCTGTTTTCAATAGGGGATTTCTAATTTTAGGAGCCTCTGCCGCCTATGGTTGAGCGCTGCCTTGCTGGATCCCAGAAGAGAGGGGCTGAGCCGAGCCGAGCCAGGCAGCTCCTTTTTATTTTCAGCTGAGCTAGTGTCAACCTGAGTGGCCCCAGAAGCCCGAGCCAAGCACTGCGCAGGGCTGCCAGAGTCCTTCCCACAAGGCTGAAAGACGGAGACTCGGGTTTGAAGCTTCCAGTCCTGTGTCCATTTGGCCTTTAGCTGGAGGATCTTTGGCTATGTATGGTGTGTATTGTATGGATTACCAATACCCAGTCGTCCAGGTAAGCAAAAGGACAGTGGCGACTTTATAGAGTCTTGGTGTTTGCTCTATATGTTTTTTGGGCAAAACTGGAGCTTACGTGCTGGCATTGTAGAAGGACGCTGCTTCCATGCTGGGCTTCTTGGCTTAGTGTGTCCCAGGCCTTGGCAGCCTGGAGGCTCTGCAGTGGGCTTTGAGGCTCCTGCGCACGAGCAGTGCCGTTTGACACTTTAACTCCAAGGTCTGTGTTCTTTGAGACCTGTGTTTTCATTTGAATTTGTGGCTTTTTTCTTAATTTTTTCTTTTTGCTTGGGGGGTTGAGCTGACAGCAGAGCCGTGCTCTGCAAATCAGTGTGTTGTTGTGTGCCTTACTGCATTGTCCGGGCTCATGTGACTTGTACGTGTGACAACAGTCTGTCCTGTGAGGATGGCGAACCACTCAGAGCGGCTCCTTGCCTATTTTCCTCCTCCCTTCTCTGAAACCACCCACAAAGCCTCTGAGAAAAACTTGTTTGACACCTTTTTGCTTTTGGAGGTCCAGCAAGGATGTGTAGGGCAATAGGAATGGGTGGGTTTGAGAGCAGGGCTCGGGGCAGGGCGAAGCCTGTATTGCAGCTTCTGCTGGGGGAGGGGGCTATATTTGGAGCACACGTGAGATTTGCTGGCCTGGCGTGTGGAGTCTTGGGAGAGTCCAGAGGCCGTGGGTCAGGCTCAAATACTTTTGGAGCCAAGTGAAAGATGATGTTCTCTGCACAGTCCTTGGCTATTTAGTGTCAGCATTCCTTGTCCTCGCAGGCACCAAATTTATCCAGAAAACGTGAAACGTAGACTAGCGATTGAAGATTATCTACCCTGAGATTCGTCAGATAGCCACTAAAGAGTATTTTGTTAGGTTACCTTGTACCGGGAGTTTTATTACGCACATGAATAGAATCCACCAGCAGAAGTGTGTCTTTTGGTTGTTAAGATTTGTTCCTGATAAATTGGTTCTTTGCACTTGAAACCTTCTTTTTTTTCCCTGCCTCTGGCCTTGATCCAGCTGGCAGGTTTGCTCCATCTAAACTTGAGCCAGCACAGAAATGCAGGTAATGGGATGTTAAAATCGAAGGCTGTGCTTTCTTTCCACCCCAGCAGCAATGGGGAATTACAGGCATAGCAAAAGAACAAGGAAAACAAAGCGGAAACTCTCTGAAAGGGGACTACTTGGGCCTTTCTCTTCTCCATTTCCATGAGTCCTATGAGTGTTAAACAAACCCAGGCATTTGAAAGTGTACATGTAGACCCCATAGTCAAACAGAAGGTTAGTTCTTCATCTGTGTTCCCACCAGTGTGATTTCAGTGGCCTTGTCCTGTCGTCTCCTGCATAAACATCTTTCTCCAGCTTATTTTCCATTAGGATTTGAATTATAGGAGCTAACCAAAAAACATCATGTACATCCCGAGTGAACACAGAAGAGAATATAAAAGTGGCACAGACCTGCTCAGGTGGGAGCAATGAGCTTTGCCTGGCGTGATAAGGATGATAAGCTGTGTCCTGGCACGGCAGAGGAATTAAATTTGCCTGTAGTTATTTCAGAATGCGACTTCTACAGCACGGTAATGAAGTTTCAACGCATATGTGCCTGTGATGCGTAAGAAATCATAAGAACTCATAAGTATTGGCATCTAGAGCCATTTTGAACATGTTGCTTTTTGAATAAATTCAGCAAGTAGGAAGGGATGATCTCATGGCTCTGAGCTGTAGGTTCTTCAGGCTTCCAGCCTTCAGCTCTACTCCTGCTTCTCTGTTGTTCTCAGCAGTATGTACTGCTGTTTGAGTCTTTGGTTTTCCTCAGCAGATGGTGATGGTCAGTTGGGCAGTGGTTCTGTGGTTTGCACGTAGGAGAAACTAAGTGGAAGCCCACCAAACTTGCTTCACTTGGCCATGAGACAACATCTGAACCTCCAACCCTCAGTGAGGAAAGTAAGTTGCACAGATTCACCAAATTTTATCAGTCTTGTTCATTATCAGGTGGGTGGCAGTACTGCCCAAGGTGTCGAAAGACCTCAAAGCTTTCTCGAGTCTGATTGTGTTGTCCGTGGTATTCTTTAAGCTTTTGAAACTCTGTATCAGGTGGTTTTTTCAGCTGTTTTTGCAGCAATCTTCTTGTTGGCCAAGCACATCCATTGGAAATTGGGGCTTTTCATTCGTTAAACAGGAGCAAAGGTGTATGTATTCCAAGCATGGAGAAGGAGGTGCTTTCTGGCCTACAATAGAGATGAAAGAGAGTGAGCAGCAGTAGATCACACTGTAGGGAATTCCCATTCTGCTGGCACGTGAGCAAAGCAGTTGTACCAACTGAGTGGTTGGAGGCAGTGCAAGTGAGGGCTCAGTGCATGGTTGGGCACCTCTTTTTCCTTAGACAATTCATTTTGGTGGCAAATATTTCTAGAGGTTCCTAAAGTGGAAGCTAAAATGGATTGTTTCTTTGTCCTGAATGGCCCCAGATCTGGGACAAGAAGTTGCCACCCTATGGCACTAAGAAGACTGAGTGAAGGCCACAGTTAAATTAAGTGAGGAGAATAAGGAGATTATCCTGAGTGATTTGCAGAGGCCTGGTGAGTGAGATGCACATTGCTGAGACCTGGTGCTTTTTCATCACAGAGGTATAAGGAGCTCACTGTGGTTTTCTCTGCTTTGAAATGGAATTTACACTTAATCCAGTATCGTGTTCCAGAACCTCAGGTTGATGGGGGGGGGGGGGGGGGGATACTCCAAACCTTCCCCTTCTTTTGCAATATTGCCGGCAAACCTGTTTTATCTTCACATGCAAGTAACACGAACGCCGACAACACCCAGAAAATGGTGGGCCCGTACTCT
>WUAM01000431.1:19201937-19211937 GCA_024336885.1 Actenoides hombroni
AAGAAAAATAAATAATAAAAATAGAAAAGGCACTTTTTCTGTTTGTAGTGGAAGGCTCTTTTTTGATTGGTATTTTGTTCCCCCCCCCACCCTGTTGGGTTTTTTTTGTCCTCTCCGACTTCTTTCAGGAGCTATCACTGCTCCCCTGTCCACTTTCCTTGCTTCGAAGATGACATCTTCTTTTCCTTTTGGGCCAAGGATCCTTGCTGTTTGCTCCCCTCTTTGGTGTTACTCTTGCGAACTTGCATGAGTTGTGTGGAGCAAATCGCTCTCTTCTCTGTCCACAACCTTCTGTTCTTCCCTTTTCTTTGCCATTTGGAAAGCGATGCTTATTTACTGATTTACACTGTGCCTATGCATGTTCCCTAGTTTTTGCTTTCCTTTTACTGTTTGTTGTAGGACTTTGTTTTAGCACTGCAAATACCATGTCAACAGCAGAGGTTTGTGTGAGAGGAGTTCTAGCCGGTCACTTTTCCAGGGGAATCTCCCTTGGGAACTGAAAGATGGATTTGCATCTCACTTTCCCTGATTGCAAGAATGTGGTTGCCTTAGGTGGACCTATGAGTTGTGTCTGTAGCTGTTGTTCTCAAGAGCTTAAAAATCAGTGGGGTCTGTCAGGACCCAGTGAGTGTTTTTTTTGCAGTCCTTTTCTCTTTAGCACCTTTGCTGAGCACTTTCAGGTGCTTTGGAGTAGAAGCGAACCGTGGTGGGCGCTTACAGAGCAGCCTTGGGATGGCAGAAGCCGCGTTTGACGTTGCCTAGGCACGGTGACGATGTAAAAGGGAACTTGATACAGCACTGCCATTTCCTTAAGTCCCTGTCCTAGAAATAACCTCGCTGCTCCCTAATGCATTTCCTCTGCAGGTGAGTAGGGTAACTATCCTCGGGTACCTGGGAATTGAGAAATGAGGATGCCTAAGTTTGCCCCGGTACGCGCTGTGATACTTAGATGACGAGGCTGTGTAAATTTAACATGCTAGTTTATTGTTATTTTAGGAACTATTAATTTGCGGAGTATCTAGATTAGTGAAAAGGTTGGAATGAGCCACCAAAAAATACTGAAAGTTGAAGGTTGAGAAGGAGGGAAGCCCTTTAAACCAGCAGCGTCTTTCCTGCAGGTTATTAATTTATGATGGCTCCATTGCACTTAATTAGTATTGACCAGCCTTCTGCTATAAAATTCTAATGCCAGTGCAAAAGAGGGCTGCAGTGGGGAGGCTGATGTCTTTTAGGCCTGGATTCTGGTCTTAATAATTGCTTTGATGCTCCTGTTTTAGATACATTTTCAGCAGATGATGTGTGCAGTTGACCCTTTGCAATGCATTCCTTAACCTGTTTGTCTCCCAGCTGCAAAGTCACCGAATTCACTAACAGGCATCCCTTGGAGGCGGTTAATTTGCCTCAGTCTTCTCTCAAATATTATTTAAAAGGATGTAGTCAGGTATTCTTCCTATCTGACATGTTCCCTAGAATCAGACTAGAGAAATGTTAACTTTCCTACCAGAAGTATTTTGGTTTGCTCTTGTAGAGTTATTTATGGTGTGGTGCTGTGCAGGTTGTGTTTTTGCTGGGCTGTTGAAGGTTGTGCTATGACCAGTGAGGGCTGAAGATGTATAGGCCAGATCTGTAGGATTCACAGAAGCTAGAGTAATTAATGCTCAACTGCAAGCTTTTTGAAAAAACAGAGTGCGCTTTGCCTGTATAAAAGAAAATAGGACAAATGCTGGGCCTGTTCAACAGTGTGCTTTGTTTAAAATATCTGGTTGGTTTTTTTTTTCCCCTCTTCTTTGCAAAGCTGTCTGTTGAGCAATATTATTCACAAACTGAATTGAGAGTTATCAAGATGGTAATGGGAAGGCACTTAATTCCAGGGCATTTCCATATTTTAAGTCAGGAAAGAAACCTTCATTTGTTCTCTTTATTTCTGTGTCTATTTTTGATAGTCTTTAATGACATGATTGCATGCTATTTTTTTTTCCACAAGAAAGGAAAGAAAAACCAGACAACCCTCCACCCATCCCCATCGGCTCCAGTATATGTGGCACCACCGTGACCTCTGCAAGTATCGGTAGCAGGGTTGGCCATCCCAGATGCATCCCACAGACCTCTGCCGCTTACACTGAATGTGTAATTAGCTGTCATTTTCTGTGCAGGCCAGCTTGATCTGGGTTTGCCACTTGGTTTTGTATATTTGCTGACAGCGGAGGAAATGGAGACTTTTTGCAATATTAGGCCCTGGCTTAGGCTTTGGGAGCGTATGCTGGTAGGTACGTTTTCCCCTGTCTTTCATCCCTGCATGACCTCTTCTGTCTCACCTCTGCCATCCACCGTGGGCAGATGGATGGATTGATGGGTCCTCTTACTCACACTCTTTCCTCATGATCCCTGCTTGGTAGCTTATCCTATGCAAGTCCATGTCCATGCTCTCTCTCTCTCCATTCCTGTCCAGTTATGTGTCATCCTGTTTTGGCACACTACTTCTTTATCTTGATCATTTTGGTTCTCAGCTGATTTTTAGGCCCACTTATTCTTTCTCCGGTTCTCCTTCGTGTCCTCACTACAGTCTCCTTTTCCTCTGTGTTTTTTTAGCTTCTCCACCGACTCCTGGCATTTGTCATTTAGTGTGCCTTTTCTGCTCCTCTTGCAGTCGAACTTCTATACCTTTTCCTCCCATCACTTCTTGTCCCGGTTCATGTTCCGTCAACTACACTTCCAGATCTGTTTTTTGGTTTTGCATAACTGCTATTCCATGTTACTTGATCCCTACAAAGGGTATGGTGCAAAGTACAAGGAGATGACCCATCTCCCTGCTGCCTTCAATCTCTAGAGCTGAATCTGACATGGCTGGTATCTACCGTGAAGCTGTGGGTGAGCCCCAAATGAGAGCACGAAATCATAGAAAATGGAGTGCAAGTGCCATTGCCAACCATTTTCTTGTTAGAATGAGCTACGTCTAAACCACTCCCTGCCTTGAAAACATCTGCGATGCCACTGCCAGGTCCAGGTCCTTTCCTTTCTGAGCATTAATAAGTCTTTCCTAGTATTTAATGTAAAGCTTGTTGCTGCCACTTTTTCTTTCCATGATAAATCCGAAGAACGGATTGGTTCTTTCCTTTTTGGCAGGTTTTGCATACTGAAATTTTTTTTCTTGTTTTTAGTCATTTTGGGCCATCATATACGGCTTTGCTAGCAGATTTAGTTGATAAAATGTAAGACAAGCACTGTAGTTTTTTATAGTTTTGTTATAATGTTGGTCAGATTTTGGTGGCTTTTTAGTATGGTTGCTAAATACAGATCCCTGAAATGGAAGCTTTCTGTTAAATATGAAATTCTCGTAGGCTTTTCAAATTGCGTCGGGCGGTTTCCCCTCCCCAGTCATAAACAAAACAAAATATTCCCCCTACTTCTTTCTCGGGTTGGATTGATACTGTTGAAGTAACAAAAAAAGAAATATTATCAACCTCCAAATCAAATGCAGATAGCATGAAAAAAATTCCAGTTTGAATGATTTCTTGGAATTACAAACGACTGAAAACAGGGTCTTGCAATGGGAAGTATCAGCCAGCCTGGCTCTATCAGCCCCACTGTAATGGAGACTTTCACCCTGAGTAGTCTCTAAATAGCCAACTGGAATTGCACTCCCAAGTAGCATGTAATCTGAGGGTGCATGGTGACACCAAAAATGTCCAAGTAATTGTGAGAGTAATCTTCTAGCCGCTTCTGAAGACTGCCCTCGGGCTGGGAGTCTTGAGTACTGTGAAAACCCTCTGAACTGGCCTTGCAGTTATCCTGCTTAAAATTCATAGTCTCTGCAGTAGTGGTCCTGGGGAGTTTAGGATTTCTGTGTGCTTTATAAGTCCTGGTCTCGCTGAGCTATCTGACTTGGAGGGCATATTTGACTTTCAGATAATTGCTTTTGATTAGCCAAGATTTAGATAATCAGAGTTTGACCTATGCAGTGCATAGACCATCATTCACGTATTGGGTCTTGCCGAGGCTCCTTATCTGAAGCCTACGCTCTCCCTTCAGTCCTAATAGCAAAACCTGCTTTAAATTACTTTGAAAGAACAATTTAAAAATGCCTTGGAGAGGAGTTTGGATTTCTTGGACAGTGCTGGTCCTCCTTTGTCTCTTCACGGAGTGAAGAGTGAAACCCTTAATTTGATTTGTTGTTCTTTGTAGCTTTTCTTATTTTGCTATCACAGCATATGAAAGGAGGTTGTCAAAACTGAACAATTATGCAAAGTACTTCAGAATATTAGGGAGCAGGAGTTAAAAAAAGCTTTTGTTTTCCAGCGTGTGTCCCTTCCTGCTTTGTGAAATGTGGTTAAGTAGCTCAGCAGGGGAGAGGATTTCAGAGTTTCAACAAGCAGAGTTTTAGATCTGTGTTACCTTGCAAAGGATCCCTCCAGCCTGAAGATCGGGAGGCAGAGGAGGAAGAATGTGGTAATTTGGTGAAATTAGTGAATTAGTCAATTTTTTGACTCTTGGTTGGACTGTAAGGTACTGTACGTTAGTTTTGCTTAGCGTTCCGATATTTAACGCGCGTGAGTTTGCTTTAACTTTTCCCCTTGCTTTTCTTTGCGTGTGTGATGAAGCTCTTTAATGTTGTTACCTTTGCTTTGCAAATCGTTCTCTGGTTTGCTTCCAGCCTGTTCCAGGATGAAGCGCCCTTCTATCTTGAAGCAGTGGGAAGGGGAGGAGAAGTACTTCTAGGAGTCCCTCTTATATAAGCTTGGGTTGGGTTTGGGAGTGGCTGTTGATGTTTTTTGGGGTCACTTTAGACTGCGTGATGGAGCCAATCTGTGGTATGGTGAAAAGCAGGAATGAAGAAGGTTGTGTCTGGAGGCTGTGGTGAGAACTTGGGACAGTTCTCCACTCCAGGTGTCCTTCACAGGGACACAAGTGACAGACTGTGAATGAGCATGATGCTGAGTGTGACTGATGAAGAGGTGTAGTCAAGGAGGAACTGACCCTTTGGTGGCAGAAAGAATTTAGGTCACCCAAAGCCAGTTGCAAACCTTCATCCTGAGATAAATTTTCCGAGGGACTCTAGATCTTCAGAGCTTCTTTTGGTCAAAATGCTGCAGGGGTGTAAGAATAAATTTATCTGGTAACATGGACTTCAGAAGGGTGGAAGAAATACTGCAGGTATCTTGATGCTCTGTCAGAAAGCAAGACTTCTTTCTGAATGCCTTGTTACACTCAGTGAGATGAATGTAAATAGATCAGGTTAAATCATATTAAAGATCCCTGAGCCATATTTTCCCCCAAGTCCGAAACGGTAGCTTTGAGCAGCCGGATGGCAACTTTAGCCATGGACAAAATGGAAGTCCTCCTGATGCTAAACAATGCTAAACAAGCCCTGCTGTGAGGAGGTAAGAGAGGTGGTGACATTACTGCCTCTTTCAGCTCGAATGTGATTTCTCAGGACTGTTGTTGTTAGGAATACTCTTAATGAGTTTTGACAATGAGCTGCAGGAGTTACTGCAAGTGTGGCACAGTCAGGAGAAAGCTGCACCAGAGGCTGCAGACCAGCATCTCAGTTGGGATCTGTGCCTGCCCTGCCTCCTGCCTGCCAGCTCTAAGCCTCCCTGCCTGATGGGTGGCCGGGGTCCTTCCTGGCAGCTCAGCCACGTGGCCAAGAACACATCTCCCAGCCAGACCTCTGCTTAAAGCAGAAGTATCCAGAAAGCCAGAGTGGCTTTTTTTTTTTTTTTTTTTTTTAAATGGGTGGGTAGGAAACTCTGAGCTGTTATTTGTAACACAGAGAAGAAGAATAGCGAGAGCTGAGTAATAGGAAATTCTTAATGTTTTGAAGGAGCTCAAAGGAAGATAAATTTCATTCTTCTAGGGGCTTTATATAGAGTACTGTAGTGACTTTCAAAAGTGTAGTAGGCCTCTAGGTTAGCTGTGAGGCTCTGTGTGTCACCATACAATTATTCTGAGATACTGTCTGGCCTAAATCTAGGACAAAAAAAACCACCTTTGAGTGACATGATTTAAACGCAGTGCTGTGATGAGCCTTCTCGCTACGGTTCCAGCCATCCTAGAAGGAGAGCGTTAGCATGGGGCCAGGCTTCCTGGGACCAGTCCAGCTGTGAAGAGCTTTGGGAATTGCCCTTGGCCGTGTCCATCCCAACTTCCTATTGGTAGTTACTGTGCCTCTGTGAGCTGCTCCCCTGCACCCGTGTTGAGGTCAGGGGCGTTCGTCCTGCTGTTGCTGAAGTGCACGAAGATGAATCTGTTAATTAGGTGTGATGTTGGTAGTACCCAGCAGAAGCAGAGCATAAAGCTAGAGGCAGTTGCTCAAACCATTCCCTTTGTGATCAACAAAGGTTGACCACAGCTATAAAATGCAGGTGGTCCTCATACCCTGTGGTGCTAGATCCTGGAAAGGCTTTATATTCTGGA
Source organism: Actenoides hombroni (assembly GCA_024336885.1). NCBI lineage: Eukaryota > Metazoa > Chordata > Aves > Coraciiformes > Alcedinidae > Actenoides > Actenoides hombroni. The sequence goes on from WUAM01000431.1 coordinate 19,208,352, forward strand.
AGCGCAGTTTTCTCCTGAAGTGACTGAAAGGAAGTTTTTCACGTGTATCGGTCTTCCTGTGAATCTGCCGGTGCAATTTGAAGGCCTGCTAAAGCAAAGGGACTTCAGGTAATGCTAAATACGTTGGCTGCTCTGGGCTGTAACTCATGCTGCCCGTGGCCGCTTTTGAACATAAACTCTTCCTAAAAATTTAGCAGGACACAGACAGTGCTTAGTTTGTGATGATCTTTGCCGGCCTGGATGCGTGAAGTTGGAAAGGACCACCTAGAACAGAAACACAAGCTGCAGAGCACTGCTTTGTCCTTGTGTCCGGTGCCTGGCTAGTCCCATCGTTTCTCGGAGCGGGGCAGTTCAGTTCTCATCATACGAGATGAAGTTAGAACCAAGTGTTGAGGGTTTGTGCTGAAGAACGTTTCTCAGGCTTGACAGTGATAAAGTATGTCTGTGGGCTGTGCCGGCCCGTCTGGAGGACGAGTGTGTGGCGCCCATCCAGCAAACTGGGTCTTCAGCTTCCCAAGCCGAGTGTGTGTTGGGTTGCAGGGGGACATCTGTTTTGAAGGAGCATGTTTGTAGGACAGAGCAACCGTGTCCGTCTGTGTGTTCCATGCAGTAGCTTCAGATTGATGAGAGACGATTCTGGCTCCTTATGTCCTCGTTGCTTGGATGGAAACTTCTACGTCTTCAAAGAGGTGATGCACTTCTGCTTTCTTCTTGTTTTCACTTAATTGCACTCGTTCTAAATCACTGAAGATTATAATAATTTTGGCTGCTTAGATGCTTATGCTGCAGAACCTCCTTCCTCCCTGACCTCGGTTACAGTGTTACGTGCTTCACACATCTCATCTCTTGCAGGAGGTGGCTGCACCTTTGAAAAGTTAGAAGAACTGGCAGAGTCTGCTGAAATCTTGTGGTGTTTTAGGTCAGCCGTCAGTGATAGTAACTTGATCTATGGCAAATCTTTCCCTCCCTCTCCCCAGGGTGCCTGCTCTGCCCTTTACATGCCAGCGGGGCCGATATGATCCAAATTAACTTTTTCATCTGTTTGCACTTACTTTCTGAGTCATGAGGGGTCCTCAGGAGCCACGGGATTAAATGTTGTTTTTCTTCCTAACACTTTTTGTATCATAGCAAACATAATCTTTTCATTCTGGCCTGGGATCAGATGCCTTTTTTTTCCATGTTAGTGTGGTGCTGGGTGTGTGGTCCATCATGGGAATAACGTGGAGCTGCACAGCCAGCAGAGGAGCACTCGTTATTTTGATGTCTGCTGCAAAATGGTGACTCTTGCTCCAGATTACTTGGTGAGGTAATTGCTCATCTTCCAGCATGTTTTGCTTCCTCTGTGTTTGAGATCTGTTAATAGGATAGGAACGTACAAGGTATTTTTTTGGGCCAGGTTGGGTCTGACTTCTGACTGGATCCTTCGGTTTTAGTGATATATGAAGGACAGTTGGGGTAGTGGTTAGAGGCAGCGATGTGAAATCCCAGGACTTGCCGCTGGCAAAGCAGCGGGATTGGTGTCACTCTGAACTACGCTGCTGTGGTTGCTATTTTATATTTTTAAGATAAACAGCATCTTTTTGGCGGTGTGGCTGATGGCCAGTCTTGAAGGAGGGATGCTGCTGCTCTTCTAGGAGCCTTCGGTCAAAAGGGGCAGAGGGTGGCAGCAGGTGATTGATTCACCTATTCAGTAGGTAGCTGCTCTTGAAATGCGATCTGGAGAGAGGTTTTGCTGTTTTGACAGTTCAATACTTCACTTTAGAGCCAATTCGTGCCACAGAGCAGGGGGATGAGAGAGAATTTCATTAATGGGGAGCTGGCCATCCCAAGCCGGCTGGGCAGTGCTCTGATGCTGCCTTATTCTCTTTCCTTGACCATGAGGACCAGGGATGAAATAGCAGGAGCTGTGGCTTGCTGTAGGAAGCTCGCAGGGCCCTTTCTGCGCATATCAAAGACCCGGCTGTTCCCCTTCAAAGGTCTAAGAGCAGCTGAAATGAGACTGCAGGGGAATTTAGCAGTTTAATCCAAGATTGTGCATCTGCAGACCTTGCTGAGCTGTTGCATACACTTGCACGCGTCCCGCCGTGCCCAAACTGTGACAAGGCTGAACCATTTGGTGCACAGCTTGTACCTTAAGCTGGGCCAGGATCCGAGTATGAGGAGTGTCCTCTGCTTGCCCAGTTCGAGAGGCATCTTTGAGAACGTACGACACCCTCAGCTTGTTGTTTGGTTACCATGATCCTTCAAAATGTGGGTGCTGAGAAAGGCAGAGATGCCTCTCTTTTTATATGCTCTTACTTACAGCCTTTACCTGCAAATGACATGCCCTGGTGCAGCTCAGTCAGGGCAGGCTACTTTGTGACTGTCACTTAGGATAACCCTTTGGCTGCTGGCTGCCCTTTGTCAGGGTGTCTTTTTGGCTCCCTTTCATTTGGAGTAGGCTTAACTGTTTTCTGAAGGCTTCTGCATATATCGTGTGACCAACAAATACCTTGTGTCTTTTGAATCTTGTGAGATATGCAGTGGAAGATGGTATGAAAGTCCCATTTCTGAGCATGGTCGTGGGGTTTTATGGCCCTATACATTTGATCCTGAACAAGTCTCCTTTATGTGATTTTTGATTTCCTGCAAAATTTACTGCAAAATTTTGTCTTTAAAGAAGAAAAGGCAAAAAAAAAAAAAAAAGTTTATAGGTGAGAGTGTAGCTATGGTCCTAGTTAAAATCCTAAGCTTTTAGCACTTCGAAAGTTAAGATAGCCCTCAGTACATAAATGACATGCAGATGACAGCTGAGTAAATGAATGCGTTTTCTGTTACGTCCTAAACCTGCTTTCTAGCCAATTTTATTCATGCCAGTGATGGCCCAAGTTGTGTACATCTGTTAGCATCCCACAGAGAGCCCAGCAGAGCTGCTAGCAACCAAGAAATGCCCAAGTAAATACGCTGCTGAAATGAAGGGAGGCAGTTGTGGAGGGAAGAGAAGCTTTCATGCTTTCTTGCTCAGACAAGTGCTAGTTGAGCCTTTGGATTTGGTGGCTGTGTCTTCTTTTGTTGGGTTTGGGTTTTTTTTCCCTTTCAAGGTGCAGTATGAAAAGATTTAAGACCCTGTGGGCTGTCGAAGGCAATAATTTTCTCCCCAAGCGTGAGCACTACACCCAAAAGCCAGAGGCCTCGGAAGAGGTGAAAGCAAAGCCTGCGGTAGCCGTGTTCTGCACCTCTCTGGAAAGCAGAGCACCTTTTTACTTTTTCCGAGTGTTTTTGCTTGTTTGGAAAGTAAGTGGAGCTGTGCTCATGAATATTTGAGGCTGAAGTGCCTGTTGAGGGCTGGAGGGAAGGAGGGCCAAGAGAGGGCAGGCGGAGCGGGAGCCAGAGGGGCAGAACAGGGAGCAGCCCTGGCCCTGCGTGGTTGTCTCATCTCTCTTATGCTACTAGACTTCTCATCGGGATGAATGTGCTCTGAAATATTTATTGCCCTGTTTAAATATTCATTGCTGCAAAGGCAGCACAGCCTGATGGCAGCAGCAGAGCCTCAAGGGACAGGGGCTGCAGCAGTCCCTGGCATTTCCTTTCAGTAATATGATAAAAA
>WUAM01000431.1:19212037-19239921 GCA_024336885.1 Actenoides hombroni
TAAAAAAAAATAATAAAAAAAAAAATTAACGGGCATTCCCCCACTGCAAGATTGACAGGAGCAGTCAGGCATACGTCTTGGTGTTTCCTCTTCGTGCCAGAGACTTGTGTTTGCTCTCAGGCTCGTATGCTGGGGTGCTGCTCTTGGTTGCCAGATGCTAATGCTTTTTTTTTTTCCAGGCCTGTATCCTGGAGCGAGCGGCTTTGTTTAGCCTGACGCTGTGTGCGTGAAAGGGGATGTACAGAAGGGGAGACCAACTGCCTGAAAGGCTTTAAGTTTTGCGAAGCCTGTTTTCTTGTCTTTCTGTAGGTGTGAGCAGACAAGCTGGGTGAGGAGGGGGAAGGAATGGACCTTTAATGCACTTGGCTGTGGAAGGTGGAGGTCTGCTGGGAATTACGGAGGGGTAGATTTCATGGGAACTCATGCAGTAACGTATTAATGGAGCTGCAGGTGCTGAGAGGCGTGCCACCGAAATGAGATGCTCTTATATCAATTTAGCTTTTAAGGTTTATCGATTTAGCTTCAGTAAAATAGAGTGGTTTAGAAGTGGGACTGCTAGTAATGTGCAACAGTTTAATGTGGATATTTGGTATATCTCTGACATAAAACTCAGGTACGTTTTATGTGACCAAGGCGTCGATGTGGTGGCAAGGGAGAGCAGCACACGTCCAAAGATGCTGCTGAGCGTGGGGGCTGCAGGAGCTGCATTAGCAACGGGAGGAGCTACATGAAAGGTGGTCAAATGTGCTGCTGACTTGGAGCTCCACCGCTGAGCCGTGCAGGTGGCCCGTGTAGGGGAGAAGTCTGTGCTGATTCGCGGTTACTGCAGGAATTTGGTAAACGTACGTTAGCTGGAAGGCCTGGGGGAAAGAGGCTTTAAAAGGATTTTATAACGAATTCACTGTGCATAAACCACCTTTACGCTGGCTTACGTGGGGATACTCTAAAAGTTGAGCATAAGCGAAGCAGGTAGTGGCAAGCACATATGCTCAGTGTCCGCGTAACCTCTTGTTCTGGGATGAAGTGGCTTTCAGGTGCGTCTTCAAGTTGGGCTTAATGTAGCGTAACTATGGGCTGCTGTGAGAAGAACAGTCCCCCTCATCTCTCTGCCCTGGCCATATGTTCAGCCTCCTCACCATTTTGGGCATCGTGCTTAGGCAGATAAAAAGCGAGACAGTTCAGTTTATGACCAAACAGACGACTATTGTTTGGATTAATTTTCTGGCTATAGCCGTGGCATGACTAGATCTCACAACAGCCGGGGAGGGAAGCAGAGCCACGGCTTCTGAGGACAGTTGGTAGTTTATCATATTAGGTGGTACACAGAACTGTGCCTATACCTCTCAATGACTTGTTCCTCTCCATAAGGTAGAGTCATTTTACTTATCTGCTGCTCAGTTTAATCTGTTTTAATTTATGTTCATCAACTTCCACTGGCTCTTCTTAGCTTTTCAGAATATTGTCCTGTAAATCTGACTTTAGTAGATGGTCTCTTCTGGCAGTATGTGCATTGTAGGTTATTATGTCTCACTCGGGCACCTCTGCTTTGAATGACATCATGTTTTTAGCACAAAGGCATAAAGAGATGGAAAGGACTGAGTCCTTCTCACCAGCTGACTTAATGACTGTCATTTAGAAATCAGTAAATGAAATAAAGTGGTGTCTTTTACAAGAGCAGGATTTATCAGACTCGGCTTCCGGCTATTGTTTTTCTTGATGCCTTTGTTCATTAAATTAAACATAATTAGTGCAACCCCTTTTTTTTCCGCCCCCCCCCCCCTTAATATACTTGCACAAAATAATCGGTTGCCACTTTTTATTTGAATTATAAGCAAAATAGATTGGGCTTTTCAAGTTTTTCAGTGTACAGCCATGTGGCTTTTTCCAATATTGTGGCCATTTTTGTGGCTCTTTCATGTTCCCTTTTGAGTTTTTTTTAATGCCCTTTTTAAAACTCATATATGGAAGCACATATCTTACTCTTTGTCTGGCTGAGGCCACGTACCAAAGTAGAAACGCTTCCCACACCCTACTTGTTTGTAACGGATCAGAACAGCTGTAGTTACTCGTTGTACCAGGCTGCTGCACTGGGTGCTTGTTTCTTGACCCTCTGGTACTCTGTAGAACCTCTGCTTTCCAGGACACATAGTAGAGGCTTCCTTGAAAATGGAAAACTCCTCTTGGAACAAAGGAGTGGCAGGAGATAGGACAGTGTGTTGCTGGATTGGAAAGTAACTGTGGGAAGAAATCTGCGTTTTTAAACCATCAGATTTCTGTTCTCAAGTGTGTGCCAAGTCAGTCACAGATTTACGCTGTCCCGCACCCTGAGAGCAGCTTGATATAATATTGTTGCTGTGTTACTGAGTCCAGGCACTCAAGTCACAGACGAGTCCAATTTGCCTCGGCTGGGGCTGCGTGCATCTCATCCGCCTATGTTCTGTACTGAATTCTGACCATACCCAGGATAGAGCAGTGGCAGTGGAAAATGTGACAGGACTGAGACATTTAGCTGCTTGCATTAGGAAAAAACAAAACGAAAAAACAAACAAAAAAACCCAAACACCAAAAAAACCCCAAAAAACAAACAAAAAAGCAAACACTGAAAGAAGAGCTCTGGTTTTGTGTTTAAGTATGCTGTATATGTCTCGTCCCCCACCTTTACTCCATAGTCACGTCTGAACACGCGGCTCCTCGTTATGGTTTCTGCCAGCTCTGCAGTTCTTTCCTAGGCATTCAGTGCTCTCCAATTGATTCCAGATGTGCTCTCCCCTTCCCTTCCTGGCGCTTTCTCCTCCTCCTCCTCCTCTTGTGCTGGCAGCAGGGGCAGGGCGGCTTTTTGCTTGTGAGGTGCTGGAATTAGTGCAGGCAGGCGGGAGGACTTTACTGCTTGCCACTGAAGTCGGGGGAATTGAAGGGGCCTCTGTAAGTGCTGTATAAGTGAAGCTGCCTGACAGGGCTTTGAGGTTTGTCCATCTTCCGGGAGACAAGTCGCATAGCAGCACCTCTGCACGGCTCAGTACCACCTTCAGCTCACTCCCTTCATAGCAGGGGAGAGGGTGTCAAGAAGATCGCTTCTGGCATCAGGCTTCCAAAATCCTTCCTAGAAGAGCGCCGCGTATATGGTGAGATCTGGAAGAGTCTTATTACAGATAGCTGCATTGCACAGTAAGGGCTTTGAAAAATTCCTCTGACTCAAGTAGATACAAATCTTTCTAAGGGGCTGAATGAGCTTCATGAGGATTTAAACATTCAGGAAAGCGGTTTGAATTCTTGAGGTTGCAGGAATAACTCTCCACGCTCTCTGAGATTTGATGATGTGCTCGCAGATACAGGGTGATAGTCCATTTGCAGAGCGGGGACATGGGATGAAAAATTGCTTATCAGTCCAGCTCAGGCACCTGACTGGTGTTGGAGAAGCAAATACTGGTATTCAGAAATAGGACGTCACCTGTAGAGCTAAAACAAAGCTGTCTGAAGTGAGCAATCTGATTGCAGAATTAGCTGAGGTGACAGTAGCTGTGACACTACCCTGTCAAGAGTTGCTATGGAACCAGGTGGGATTTTCTTCCCTGTTATATTTCTGTGTTGTTCTTTTACCGAGCAGCACTGGGAACCACTGGTTAGCCATCAGGAGTAGGGCAGAAAACCAACACAGGCAGGTCCTCTATGCCATTTTCGAGTCATGTACACAAGTGCCCAGCCATGGACCACTCCTGAAAGAGCAGTTACCATCCTCCTTCCCCATCCCCATCCTCTGGTTCCTGCTGCCTCCCTGCATGAGGATCCACAATCATGCCAACCGTGAGTGTGATTGGTTTGCTAATCCGCTGAAAAGCTAATCACAGTTAGTTTGGATTAAACATACGTGACACATCTGCAGCACACTGGTTCTTAGCTGTGATTCATTTGAATTCTGGTCCAAAAGAAGAAACTTAACACTCTTTGCCTGACAGTAAAGTAATCTTACTTGTGCGGGAGATGCTTCTGCCACTCTCGAGTGCTCACTCGATTAATGTATGACTAGATTCATAGTATTTTGAGCCTTTATTTTCATACTGATTTGTTGAAAGCTAGTCACTTTATGGAAGTCTTTTTTTCCCAAGAAATTTTGACTATGAATGTGAAGTGGAAAATATTCACTTGGAATATTGCAGAGGTGGGAAGAAAACAGCCAGGGTAGGTGCTAAAGGGCCGATTTGGAACAAAAAAAATCGAGCCTGAGCCTTTCTCTTACTTGCTGGCTTTGCTGCCGAGCACGTATCCATCCTGGTGACTTTTTCCTTTGTTCCACACCCCCACCCCCTTCTCCCCAATAATTCGCAGAGGTAGTTTCATTCCTAATATGGAATGGAAACAGATGTTGAGACCTCGATGTCGTCTCTTGAAGCTCAATTCTCTCTTTCTAATCAACCCCAGAGAGCGTGAATTGATTGAAAGCGTTTGCTGGGATGCCTTTGTGCCAGTAACATTTAACTTTTTTTTTTTTGTTTTTTTTTAATGGGATATAATGTAGATTTCAGGAGCATAAAATCAGTGCTTTTTTAAAAATCTGAAAGATATGTTTCAGGCTGGTAAGTAGATGTGGCTTGTGACCTTACTAATGTTGCATAACTCTAAAGCTTTGGCCATATCCAACAGGAAGCCTCTTTGCAGGTTGCCCAGGGGCTTCTTAATTAAGCATGTGCTCTTTCAGCACTGAGAGCCTGTATTCGGGTACTGGGATAGAGCAAGAGTTGGCCATTACTGAAAATAATGACAGCATGGGAATGAGTGAGTGCTTCCTGTGTGAAAGAGTAAGATAAGACTGTAATTTTCTTTCATCCTTTCCTACAAAAGAGGGGCTTGAACTTCTTTTCCATAAAGTTCTGAAATGCATTAAAAAAAAAAAAAAGAAAAAGGCCAGCTGTTTTATTTTACTGAACAGTTTTTGGTGGCCTGTAATGATAGAGTATATATTGGAAGATAACTTGTTCTTTCCTTGCTTTACATATCTAGGAGAAAGAAGGGCAAGATTAGATAATCTAGTGCAAGCGTGCACCAGGAAGTTGAAGAGAACATGCCTTTAAATGGTTAGCTAGGTGCAAGCTTGAGTGCAGGCATTCTTTTTTTTTTTTTGGTGGTTTTTTTTTTCTTCTTTCTTTCTTCACCCCCCCCCCCCTTTTCTTTTCTTCTCCTGGTGGAACACTAGCTTACTTAGACTTAACTTAACCCAATGCAAAAAGTGTTTCCTAAAATGATTACATCCAGTTTAAACTCAGAAAAACAGGGCTTGCATGTCAACTTTTTTCTGTTTTCACAAAACGAGCATAAAATTCCACCAAACTTTTGCAAAACTCCCTATAGGTAGGGAACTGCATTTGGGAGGATTGAGGAGGAATTGCTTTTGTGCCCATGGTAGTAGAGTTAAAATCCAGCATCCTTTCTGTTACATTTACATTATATGTCATAGGTCAAATGAAGATCAAACTCCAGATGTGCAGATGAAATCCTAGAATTGTTTAGGTTGGAAAAGACCTTTAAGATTGAGTATAAAACCTCTTTAGCACTGTGATCCTCTTCAAGGTACTTTTGTGATCAACCCACATGAAGAAAAATAGTTGATTTTATCAGACTGGGTTGCCAGGCAGACAGACATGCCAGTCTTGCTCTCTGGAGTAACAGAAATGCCTTTGTAGTGCGGACTGTGGGTGTCAGGTTTGGGTCACGTACCCCTCTGAATCCCGGAACAGGTTTGTACGAAGATGAAGAACACAACGTGGTTATATTCCTTGTATATATCCTTTTCACCTCCAAACTTAATTTCCATAGGCTTTTTACCCACTCTTCCCATTCAAAAACTAATCTGTAATCAAATGGCCATGATGGAGAAAGTGTCACTACTCTTATTTTTGGGGTAAAGAGCTTGTATGATGTTCATGGGCACCTGCAGGACTCAAATGGCCAAGTCACTGTTTTGGCATGACTGGGGAGTTGGAAAGACATCACTTCATTGTCCTGTACAGCACTTTGCCTTGCGCTTGAGTATCTTCATGACCTTAAAGAGCAAAAGCACAGTTTTTAAAATCAAGGCTTAGGTTCCACGTGCTGTGAGAGCTACCAGTGTAGGGTTGGGGTCTATCTCTGGTGTAATGCCCCAGCCCATGGTTTTCTGGAAGGGATAATGCGCTTGAGTTCCTGGTGGGTCTTGGAGCATCGCGCGCGCTGCTTTGTACCCATTCCCTTTTGTGAAGAAATTGCTTGCTGATAAGTTATCAGCAGGCAAATATTGTGGGATTGCCTGGGGAGAGGGTTAATGCGTGCCTGAAACTGCAGCTCTCTGGCAGCCTGAGCTCATCTAAGTGCTGATGCCCATGGCCCTCCCCTCCCCAGCTTCTCCACCCCCCTTCCTTTCTGGCTCCAGTTCTCCTCCAACTCCTTGCCAAGCCATTTCAGCACTCTTAACTGGGAACAAAACTAACCTGACAATAAAAAGTGAGTCGTTTTTTCTTCCTGGGATAAGCGCTGAAACAGCTCAGCAGAGGGTAGATGGGGCACCATGGCTGGTAGGGGAGGGAGGGCAGGAGTGCGCAGCTGGAGGTGGGATGGTGGCAGCTCCGGTCAGAGCCCCTCTGGAGCCACAGCTGAGAGGTTGAGTCTCACCAGGGGTTCCTGTCATAGGAGCCTGCTATGGCAACTTTGTGTTCAGCTGTGAGAAGCAAGGAAAAGAAAACCCAGCCCCATGTTCCTTATTCTTTTGCTCCTGGGCAGCAGCTTTGCACGGTGGCCCCTTTCTCTCTTGGCTGCCTACAGCTGGGGAGCAGCGCTTGGCCTCTTCTGTTGGAGCCGCTCGTCGCGTTTGCCTCTCCACCAGGGGACTGTGACCTGGCTTGGAGGAGGGAATGGAGAGGTCCCTGCATCCCCCTCGCTCACAAGGATCCCTTTCATGCGGAGAGCTGAGGGCAGGCAGCGGCTCCAGGTTGAACGGTGACTCTTCAGCTCCGAGCTACAAACATTTTTGCTGTTTACGAAAGGGATTAGGTTAGCGCAGAGAGCAAACAGTTGCAGCCTGGAACACACTGGTCTTCACAAACAGGTTAATTGCCTCCCTTAGCTGCGAGTCAGTTGCTTCAAGGTATCGTAAAATGAGTTCAGTGAAGGTTTTCCTGTTAGAAACCTCATTCCACTAATAGGCATATACTCATATCTATCCCAGTGATTTGGGGGTTACCGGAGTTGAAAGGCGTATTTAAGAGATTGTTTGACATGTACATGATGTAGCATTTGTCTGCACTTTTCTGTGATGCTTGTCACTCGCAGTAGGGTTGTGGACAGCCAAGACCATTTACCTCATGGCAGTTTGCATGGACACGTCTGTACAGAAATTGTACCACTTAAGCTTTACTGGGATTATAATTTGTGTTTGGTTGGTTATGCTTTAATATTTATACGTATTATGGAGTACCAATAGAGAAGGTATCTGGAGCTGCACTGCTGTTAAGGCCACTTTCATATCCCTGTAATTACTCCCATTTCTCTAATGAACCAAAGAGAACCGACCCTTCGCAAAATAGACCGATCTTTGACAGCTTTGGGGAAGTAGGAGACCTTTGTGTGCGTTTCTGGTGTTTGCTCTTGACTTTCCAGTGCCGTGATCTTGGATCACCACCTGCTGTCTGCTGAAAGAATTCATCGTATGTCGTGTTTGCTGAACCATGTTGCTTCTTGTTGAGACGTCGTCCACAGCTCCCACTTCTCTGCACGCGGTTACTTAGTGTTCCTCTGCTGGCTTGGAGCTCTGGAGCTTGTTAATTAAGTTAAAGCTGGATAAACACTTGGAAACGCGTCCCCATTAGGGATTTGTCACTGGTTTAGCTTATTTGTTTTTTAAACAGAATGTGAGATAGGTTTGTATTGAGCTGTGTAGGCAAAACCCTGACTTAAGGAAGGAAGTTGGCACCTGCTGGGACACGATTGGATCTTTGCAGGTTGAGAAGAGAGACCTGAAATCGGAGCCCAGACAGGTATTCTGTATCCCTCTTGTGCCCTGTGGGCTTGGATGCTGATGAATCAGATGTCAACTTTTTGCAAGGAAGGGGGCTGCTTTAAATTCCTACGTGATGCAGACGAGTGATTTCTGTGGGAGCAGAACAACCCAATTAATAGAAAGCATATGAATTGCTATAACCATAGATTTCAGTATATGGCAATGAGGTTTTTTCCTGTTTGTTTTTTGTTGCTTTGGGGTTTTTTTGTTGTTTTGTTTCTAAAGAGCATACCTTGATTACTCAGTGATCTCCAGAGGTCCCTTCCAACCTCTACCATTCTGTGATTACACTGAGTTCCAGTTCCACTGATCAGCTTTTCGCAGTTTGGTGAGCATGGGATGGCAGCTAGCATGGTCGGTGCATGGCAGCACAAACTCGTGGGGGGAATCGGTTCATCTGGAACAGCAGAAATTACTCATGCAGCCAAATGTCACTCAAGCTCCCCTTCTGGAAACTGCCAGCCACCCTGAGCATTAGTCAGGATTTATTTCATGCCATCACACAAGTTGAAGATAGCAACAGTTTTTGTGGGGAGCTGCAGCCAGGCTTTCCTAGTCCTGTGATGGCATCTTTGTGTGTATTTGGGGATGGTGACTACTCTAGGACACATCCACCTCCATCTGTTGTTGCCTTTGACTCAGTGATTAAGAGAATTTAGTGAACTAAAACAGGTGGGACTGGTAATGCAGTGAGATGCTGTCAAGACTGGACAGACAAAATACTTTCAGTCGAGTCTCTCCTACGTGCATACTTCACCAGGAAGTTTGGGGGTTTCTCCATGTTCCCGAGACATGGGAAAAGCAGCATCTCTGACTGCAGGATTTTCCCTGGTGGGTTAGAAGTAGGGAAAGGAGTTCAGGTTCTGTGTTTGAAGATAAATGGGTTGGGTTTTTTTTAATTTTATTTTTATTTTTTTCCCCTGTGTTAGTTCTTGAAAATATGAAGTGTTATGTAAATGTTGAAATTTGGTAGAATATCAGAAGAGGTAGAATCTCCTCTGGGTTTGGAGTATATCAGAATGCTGTGAAACCTGCAGAGATCTCACCAGGAGTCCTTTTCTGTAGACACTAGTGGAAACAGGAAAAAAAAGTATTTCTAAAGCATCAAAGGAAATTAAAATAAAAAAAACCAAAACAACCCTCAGAGAGGAAGTATGTACACAATCATGTCAAGAGAAAAATAAGTTGAGATACAGATGCTCCGTAAGATGATGAAGCCTGGACAAGCATAATGGTGATAAATCTACAGATATCCTGAGACGTTAAATTAAGGATACATTTGTAACAAAAGATACGATTTTTGCATGTTAGTGTGATTAGGGAGAAAAAAATTGACAACGGTATTAAAAACATTTCACTCTGCACCAGAAATCTCTTATTTGAAAATCTTGGGAAGGTCAGAGAGAAGTAATAAATAGAGTTACCAGGATATTTTGGCTTGTGAGGTGTGATTAAGCTCAAAATAAATACGTATTATCAAAATGCCACAAGCAGTAGAGAGAGTGAGAGCATTTTTCATCTTTCAGACATTTGTAGATAATTGAAGAAGGGAAAGAAAATATTTAAAAGGTTGAAATGCATTTAAACTGGAAGGAACATTATTAACTGAGAGCTAAAAACATTGAAAATAAGATTATATAAGGCTTATGGGCTGGCATTTTAAGCAGTCTAAGAGTGAGATTAAACAAAATGCTGGAGTACATCCTTTGGGGAGCAGCCCTGCACTGTTGAGAGGACGGCAGAACAGGGGTTTTTTTGTGGCTAATTAGCATTCTCTTCCTTCTGTCCAGGGTACTACTGGCTTCTCAATCTAGCTTGTTCTAAGAAAATAGGAAATAGCTTCTGCTACTGCATCTTTCCTTGGGTTGCCCTACCAATTTTTGAAAATTAGACATGGAAAAATCAGTTTTCTATTTAGCTCCTATTTTAAACACAAGAAGGGGGGGCAGACAACATGGGCTGTATGGAAGCATGTGGACAGTCGGGTAGAATGAAATATTGTAAGCAAAACAGTTTGAAAAGGAGGCACTTTGCAGGTGGAGTGGTGCTGTCACGACAGGGGATAAATATTCCAAGTTAGGTGAGTGATGGGGTTGCTGATACCTGATTTGCAGTCCTTCCTCCCTCTCTCCCGTCCATAAAACTCATCGAGATCTGCAGAGCGATGGTTTAGGTCGAGTCAGAAGCTCCTTGCTTTGCGGCTGAGAATGGCAAAGGAGCGAGCAGAAGCGGAGGGCCGTTGGAGCCACCCTCCTTTTAGGGGAGGGAAACAACCCCTGTCCTGCTTTCAGAAGACGTGCTGGGTGTGTGGGAAGAACCCCTCCGCAGAGCAGCTAGCACGCGAGGCAGGGCTGCGGTGGCTCGGGGCAGCGCCTGCGAGGAGCCGAGCGCTGGCTGGGGCTGGCACGCTCGCATGAATTTTTCTTTCCCAGATAAGGCTGCGGAGTTTTTTGTTTCTGTAGGCAGCCAGGCTTTGTGGCGGCTGGACTTACACTTAATGAAACCATCCGTCGCTCAGCGCGGGCCAAGGCTGCGGCTCGGCTCCGCTAAGTGGTATTGAATGCCCTTCCCTCTCCTTCTCCCGGGCTGCGGGAGCGCGCGGCCACGTGGCCCCCGGGGGAGGCAAACCAGATAGACTAATGTCAGAGCAGATTTGGGATTCAGCCAGTGTCTGAATGACCTGGTGCTGGCTGGAGGTGTGCTGCATTTATCATCGTTTCCTTCTCCTGGAAGGGAAAGCTGCAGGTAGGCTGATAAAGGGACTGAAGGGTTTGTCCGGCCACGCTGGAGGTCCGTCAGCCCCTGCGTGATCTCTGCTGAAAGGCTCTTTGGTATTTCCCACTCTGCCTTCCCTATCCGCAGGATAAAGTCTGCTTCTTTTTTCCTTCATTGATTTAAGCGTGCTGGTGTCAGAATGGGCTCAAGCACCTCTGGGCTTTGTGGGGGAGGACCCAGGGCTGGAACAGCAGCCAAAATTTAAAATCAGGATTAGTCTGTTGACACGCACATAAATCAAACAGCCCTCTCTATCATAAATCTTTTCTGTGGATATTTTTTTTTTCCCCTTTCCTTTCTGCTGTGGAAGCAGTAGGAGTGGTGCACCAGTAGAAGCGGCCAGGGCTTCCCAGGGTTTGGTTTCAATGTCAGGGCTGTTCTCCTTTGCTCCAGGTGGCTGAATGCAGCTCCCTGCTCCCCCTTGGTGAGATCCCCGCAGCAGCTGCAGGGCAGAATGCTTTTCTATTTGCTTTGGGTGTTTTTTCAGGCGTGGTGGGGTAGGTTTTTTGCTGTCTTTTGGGGATATCCTTTGCATGGTCAACTGTCTGTTTCTGAGTCATCTGGCTGGTGTCAACTACAGCTAAGTGCTAAAAGCTGCTAAAAAGTCCACTGTCCTGTTGTAGAGGTCTCTGTGGGATACCCTAAGCTGGGGGAGAAGTGGGTAATTAATGCCTTGTGGGATGGTAGTGATGCTCGGGCCTGGGGAGAGAGTGAGTACGCTCCAGGCTTGTGTTCTCAACTCAGGTCTCACAGCTCTTCCTTTTCTTCTGCACAGTCAGCACAGAGCAAATGGGATATTCCAGCAGCTGGTACCCGAGCACCCATGCTCTGTACTCAGTGCTGCCAGAGCAAAGGAGATCAGTTTTAAAATGAGTGCTGCTTTTCTCTCACTGTAATGCAGCAGAGAAGAGTGTGCTTGGAACCATGTGATACGCTTGCCTGTGAGCAGAGCCATGAGGGTCAGACTGGAGGAGATCAACCCAGATCTGGTATTCCTAGGTGTTCTAAAGTACCCTGTTCTTCTGTGTTTCCTTCTCTGTTCTGATGTTTCAGTGCCTTTTCCTCCTTGCAGAATAATGCCTTACCGTGTGTAAAGCCTTGTGTGAGATTGCAGGGGGATGCAATTTGCAAGCCCCATAATTTGTTCTCCATACTCCACCCAGCAGTGAGAGAGCTTCCTCCAAAAGATGAAGGCAGCAGTGTCATGGCTCAGAGGGCTGAGTCATGCTCTCTTTAATAGAGAAGATAACGGAAGACTGTGCAATATTATGATGGTGATGGGGGGGGGTATTCCCATGAACACCTCTGGTTATATAATCTCTCAGGCTGATACTTTGATCCACCTTCTGTGGTAAAAAGCCGCTTTCTCCTTTTCCCTTTCTTCAGGGTAACCAGGAGCCAGCAGCAACTCCTGATGCAATGGTGCAGCCATTCACCACAATCCCATTTCCGCCACCCCCACAGAACGGGATTCCCACAGAGTACGGGGTGCCCCACACTCAGGACTATGCAGGCCAGACCAGCGAGCACAATCTGACGCTCTACGGAAGCACGCAGCCGCATGGCGAGCAGAGCACGAACACGGCCAACACGCAGAACGGATCTCTTGCAGTAAGTGCGGAAGGGTGCGGGGCCGGAGAGCAGCGTGGCGGCTTGGGGCAAAGGCAGCCGTTGATGAGGCTGCTGGCTGGTTCTTAAGTATGAAGCAGACTTGAAAAGAGGAGCAGATTATAGACAAAACATAGCTTCTGACCTTCCATTTCTGGGTTCTTGTCTTTCCCCTTGTGCGTGTTCCCCTCATACGTAAGCGTCTGCTCTCTGCTTGGGATCCTGGTGCTTTTTACCGAGGTGGCATTGTCTGAAGACAGTCCTTTACAAAAGTGCTAATTACCTTGTGATAATGGGCAAACGATTCAAGTGAATGTGACAGAGGCAAATTAGAGAGACGGGGAACTACTGGAGAGTGTCCAACAGAGGGCTGTGAGGACGATGAAGGGACTGGAACATCTCTCTTCCAAGGAAAGGCCGAGAGACCTGGGGCTGTTTAGTCTGAAGAAGAGAAGGCTGAGAGGGGATCTTACCAATGTTTATGAGTATCTAAAGGGTGGGGGTCAAGAGGATGGGGCCAATTTCTTTCCAGTGGTGCCCAGCGACAGGACAAGGGGCAACAGGCACAAATCGGAACCCGGGAAGTTCCCCCTAAACTTCAGGAAAACCTTCTTTCCTCTGAGGGTGACAGAGCAGGCTGCCCAGAGGGGTTGTGGAGTCTCCTTCTCTGGAGACTTTCAAAATCCACCTGGACATGTTCCTGTGCAACCTTTTCTAGGTGATCCTGCTTTGGCAGGGGGGTTGGACTAGGTGACCTCCAGAGGGCCCTTCCATCCCCTACCTTTCTGTGATTCTGTGAAATTCAAAAACAAAGGGTTAGGGCAAGCACATGCATTGTAGGTATAATCCCAATGTGGTTTTGTTTTCAGGAAGCTATCAGAGCAGAGGAATACTTACCTTTGACTTTCTGAAGATGGCAGGGAGCTTCAGAGTGCAAAGATAGGAGTGGACCTCTCAGCTACTGGGCATCCATTTGCCAAACAAAGATTTTTTCCTCCTTATATTTTTTAACTTTCTACTTCCCATGGCCTGAAACTGGCACTGGGCAACATGCTGGCAGATTATCCCAGGAAAAGCTTTATCCACCCTTTAAGCCACTTGTTAAGACTTAACTTCCTAATAAAGAGCCTTATGGTGAGAGCCTTTGGTGCTCAGGGGCGGATTTAATCTGTTAATGCTTTCAGTTTTACTTGTAGTTGGGTGTTTGGCTCGTAGAGATTATTTTCTCCCCTGTAAGTACTGAGTGAATTCAGTGCCAGCGATTGGAAGAATTGATAGTGCCAGCTCGAGTGTGCATGGTTCCCGGCGTGCACCTCTGCTTCTTCTGCAGTGGGCATCACCCTGGTTACGCCTTTGAGAAGATACTTCTGAGTTCATCCTGGGAATGCTGCAACTTCATCACCTTGTGGAAGAATAAGAGTAAAACCCTGTTAAGCATGTTGATAGTGTGTCAAAGGAACTTGGGGTGCCTTAGGAAACACAAATGTAGATGAGATCAGGCTAGAAATAAAACTTGGAGCTGGTGTAGTGTACAGAAATGCAAGTCATCAATTTAGTACCAGATTGTCCGATGTCATTCTAACCTGGAAGATCTCGGCTGCCCATCTCCAGCCAACAGCTATTTCAAGCACTGCCAGTTAGATGGGAAAGCTGGAAACAGGGGAAAAAAACTCAGGACGGTGGCTTTCCCCGTGTATTTTTGCTGTTTCCATCCTCGCCCAGAGCTCGAGAGCATTTCTTTTTAATGGAAATGATGCGAGCCTTGACCTTGGATGTAAGCTCTTGCCAACCCTCCTGCTCCTCTTCCATATTAGGAGCCATCTCTGGGGCACTGCAGGGCTGAGTTCTGCATTTCATCAACTAATGCTGGCTCTGAGGAGCCCACAGCAAGCCTGGCTAGTCTGCAAGGAGGGCCTGGGAGCCCATCTGTGGGGGAGGGAATGTTGCTGGGAGACTGCTGGGAGGCAACAGTGTTGCCAGGAGGCTGCGGAGGGAGCCTGACTGGCAGAGGTTATCTGAGAAACGGGCTGAATAACACAGAATGTGTGTACTGGCTGTTGGGAACAGGTGGGCATGTCTGGTCTGACCATTTGACGTGGTTAAAGATGTGCGAGCTGAGCGTGCAGAGTTGGGCTCACACCCCGTAGTTAGCCAGGAAAGGGGAAGGGCACAGGCAAGCACGCTGCTGCTGCTGCTATGGCTGGGACTGATGAAACACAGAGGATCCCAGATGGTGACACATGAAGACATCCAGGGGGAGAGGGAAGGTGCCTCAGCCAAGGGCCTTTCACATGCCAGACTTTCACATGCATGGGGTCCTGGCTCTTCCGAGTCACTTTGTCTTTCTGCCTAGGAGTCCTTCTGTATGAAGTTATTTTGATTCTGTGGGCTGCCTTGGGATGTAGTTGCTTGCAACTTTTCTCCTCGGTATGCTGATTAATGATGTAGGAGCTAAGGGAAGGATAGAAACTCAGTAGTTACTCAAGCTAAAGCATGCTATTAAAATACATCAGAACAGGCTGGTTATTTCACCTTTGGTATCTGTAGCTAACGCCAGGCATCTTGTCCCTCACGTAAGCTGGTTATTACTTATTTGACGTGCGTGTTCAGTTGAGGAGGACTAGACCGCTACGCTTTAAGGCATCTTTTCCTTTCTCCATTTTGTTGTCCTGCACAAAGAGCAGTGCTAACTTAAACAGAGCAAAAAGTCGTGGTAGGTGATGTATGATCCTTCCCTCCCGTTCCTGCGACTGACAAGCGCAGCTGCCGTGCTGTGTGAAGGCGATACCCCAGACCGAACAGCCGGGGAGATTTTTTTAGCTGCTGACTTGAAGCTCGTGCTCCCAGGGGAAGTTTCAGAAATTCCTTCAGCCAGACAGATAAGGTCTCTCTTTACTTTTAAGAACAAGGCCTGTGCTTGGTCCACTTGGCAGGACAGAGCGAGATAGCAAAAGCTGTGCTCAGATGGTGGGGCTTTCCTGCTTTTCAGGCTCGTAGCTTTTGAGATAATTGCAAAAGTAACAGAATATGCTGTGGCTTAAAGGTCCCTTATTGGAAGCAGGGTTTCGACTGGTTGGCAAGATGTTATTCAACAGTGTAATGGGGTCTGTAACAGGGTTCCTTACACACTGGGTGGGAGCCCCTTTTCATAGAAACTTGGCAGATTCTGGCAGGCAAGTCAGACTGAATGATTTGAGATTAGTGGCAGTATATGATTTTATAGACAGTGAAGCCTGAGGTCAGACATCAGCGGTGAACTTAAATAAAATAAGACTTTGAGAGTCAAAGCCCGTGCCTTCCTACGCAGTCTGAAAGCCCTGAGCTTTCAGGGGAGTGACTGGTTGGTGTCATCAGCTGAGGGTGAACCTGGTTCTGGAGGTCTGAGTGTAGTGGAAAGCATTCAAAGCTCTCAGAGCAGGGGCATGGAAGAGAAATTGGCACAATAGGTGGTGTAATACAAACAGCTTAGTATTTTGGAATCTTTTTTTATTTTAGGATCAAGCCTCATCTGTGGGGCTTTGTTTCTTGCCTGGCATGTGGGTCTCCCAGTCTTCATCTCCAAGCATCTGTCCTTTCTCTTGATACTGTCCCAAAGCACAGCTGAAAGACCTGGATTAAAAATAGACTGAGGTACCAGACCATATTTGGCCTATTCAGGCTGCCTGTTGATGCTCTTCACTTCTTATGGTGCTGGGTCGCCTGGTTTCTTCCCCCTTCCCCCTTCTTGGTTTACATTAGTCTGTGCTTATCCCTAATGGAGCCGCCCAGCACAGAGAGTGGAGATGCTAATTAGGCTGCGGTACCTCTGGCAGCTGAGCTGATCTTAAGATTCACTGCTGACAGAAAAGAGAGATCTGGCTCCAAGCGCAAACCCCCTCTCCTGTTTACTGGCTCTCGCATTCCTTACGTGAGCCACTTTAATTCACTGACCTGGCAGAAAGCTGTCCAATTCTTTTGCTGGGTTAATGAATTAGAGCAGCTCTTGGAGGGATCCAGCAAATGCTGCCGTTGCAAGGTAAGCGTATGGAGCGCATGGCCAAAAGCCGAGAGCAATTGTCAGCTCTCTGCAGCTCCTGGTACTCGGAGGGAAGATTAATCATCCGCTGAAAAAAGCTTGCTTGATAGTAAATGCAATGCACTTAATACTGTGAGCTGATTATTCAGCTCGTTTCTCTTGTTAATGTCAGAGGGAAGAATTTGTGTGCCTGTATAAATTATGGAATGCAGCTGGAGGTATAGAAGTAAAGGAATAAGTTTATGTAAATTACTTTGCCTGGCAATGGCAGGTGCTGTCGCCTTGGTGTTACGTTGTCCTGAACCAATATAAAGCATTATTTAATTACAGAACATCATGTCTCTCAGCTTCTTGATGTGCTGCGCTGAAACATGTTCAACTCATCTGCCATACCATAAAGGGATATTGACTTCCTGATATCGGCAGGGACGCATCCGTGGTGGGAGAACGCTAAATATCGTGAGCAGAAGCAAACCAGGCGAGCTGGTTGGTCATCTGGCTGTGCCCCGTACATCTAGCGTGGGTTTGCGAGGAAAGGAGCCGGTGGCACCAAACGTTCCTCAGCTGACTTTTGTAGCACATGGATGATGTTATAATGATGATTTTCCCTTGGGTATTTCTTGCCTAGCCTGAGACTGCAGAATTTTCCTCTGTAATTATTTTTCATCGCTTTAGTAATTAAAGCAATTGCTTATGTGAGGTATTTCAGGTGAAGAATATGTTTAATGAATATCCTCACTTATCTTTTCATACTGCTGAGCAGGTAGGCATGAGGAAAAACTAGTTTCATGGAAGTAGGTAGCTGCTGATTGTTTGGCCACCTCAGCTTGGCAATTGCTGTCTTGAGGTAGTGAACTCTGATATTTAACATCAGGAGTTTGCTTTGAATACGAGGCAGATTATTTTGTTGTTTTGAGTATGAGGCAGCTTATTGTCAGCACTTGCAGACCTGTGTCTAGTGAGGCAGATTTAAAAATTATTTCAGATAACAGGAAATAAATCGGCAAATATCATTCTGTTAGATTATACAGCTGTGGTGCTTCTGTATATCTCCCGAAGGTTATAGCAGATCTAGAAGTAGTACAGTGAGGAATAATAGTGATGATGAAAGGGATGTAGCACGTTCTTTATGAGAAGAAATGAAATATTCACTTACAAAAAGAGCTGACAGGAATGAAGGCGTATCACGAGTATATAGAATATTGAATAGTATGGGAAATAAAATGGGGAACCTTTCCATTTTTGCTTACTAGGATTCGTGCAGAAAATAATTGTGTGCCACGTATGAAAAAAACAGGGTTTTAGTTCTTGTGGGTTTTTTCTATATAATGAAGAATTTAGCATCAGAACTCTTGTCCATAGGATACTTTGAAAGTTGAGACATGAGCTGGCTCAGTTTGCTGGAGACTGCTGGAGAAAAACAACACCAAATGTTTGCCCTGTTCTTACATTTTTCCACAGATTTGGCTGCTCTGAGAAAGAAGATAGTGGGCTAGATGGATCTTAGTCTGTCACTGTGGCTCTTCTGCCACTGTCAATGGAGCGGTCCAGGGGTCCCCATTAGCTCGGGGAGTCTTGCTGCCTCCTCCTTCTTGTCAGGACATCCCTGTTTTGTGAGAAATGGGCTGGAACTGCTCACAAAGGGTTTGATGTGATCAGCAAAGCAGGCTTTTCAGGGGGCTTCATGTCACCTCTTTATTGAAAGAAAAAAAAAAAAGGCACCAAAGAATCCTATTATACTGCTCAGAAAAACAGTAATTTTAAACATGATTACATGGGAAATGTTCTCTGACACATCAGAGGTGTCTTTGTTGTGCAGGATGGGTAGCAAAGCTTCCGATGTGCTTTCCTATGTTAGGTTTGTGTTCTGACTTCAGGTGGGGTGTGTCTTTATTTAAAGATGAAAGTGAACAAAATTACTTAAGATTCGGTATGTCTGTCTGAAAGTAGGTAACTAACAATGAAAGAAAATATGCCCTGAATTAATCTGACTGTATTGAAAATAGTTAAAAGCCTAGCAGAAGTTATTTGGTACATCCCTTTCCTTTTCTTTCCCTTTTTTGTGGCACACAAAGTACTTAGGCACAGTATTAATGTGCCCGTAGTGTAGCCCAGTTGTGTTTTTTAATGTAACACTGCTGGCAGCTCTGAAAAATCAAGTATGTGGCTGCAATTCTAAAATTACATTTACTGCTGTTAAAAGGTGATTTTTACTCCGTGGTCTTCTGTCTGCTAAGTAAGTGTTGTTTAAGCAGCAAAAGTTCCTATGCCCTTTGCTCTTTGATGTGCAGGACCTCAGTCCTTTTCTGGTAGAGTGTGGTGAGGCAAGAGAGAGGTTTTGTGTCTAGTGCCAAACTCTTCATTCATTTTTCCACCAAACCTGCTCCTTGGATATCTGTTCATTGGTGGGCAGCTGGTTGTTTTGACACGGATTCTTCAGTAGAAGTTACAGAGGTCTTTGTGGTGAGAAGATTGCATTCTGCCAGTCATAGCTTTCAGTTCTTGTCTCCAAACCATTCCTCAAGCTCTTGATCCAAACAAGGTTTGGTTTTTTGGGTTGGTTTGTTTTTTGGGTTGTTTTTTTTTTTCATCTGAGACTGGTCTAGAAGCAGTGGCGTGAGCACAGTCTGTCTCCCAGATTTTGTAAGCCACCCAAGTCCCCTTTTAGATATAGTTATTAGTTACAGTTTGTATTTTGTAAATATTTTCTTTGCAGTGATTTATGGCTCTTAACCTCCTCATTATGATTCACAACATCTTGGACCGCCTGCTTCCTGGGGGAGAGGACGGGGGGTTGTTTTTTGCTTTTCTGTAGCTTGGACCTGAAGCAGTTCCAGTTCTAGAAGCAAGTAGGAGATAGAAACAGAATGTGCAGGGTATTAATAGTCTCCGTGCTGGCCGATCTCAGTGTCTGGCTCGCCGGGGAGGTAGCCCTCTTGTCTGGCCATGCAGATGGAGATCTGTTCAGTGGTCATGTGGCAGCTACTGGAGCCCCTGCCTCCCTCCCGGTGAGGAAAAATCCTCAGCAATTGCTTCTTTACCAGCTGCTTTAGGGCAGAAGAGTCTAGCTGAGAGGTGGGAAGAGGATTGTAGAGCTGCCCTTTCCAAACCTTTCAGAACATTCTTGTGTGGCCAGGTTCCTTCTCCCCTTTTGCTTGCATGCGTGCATGCACGTGTGTACATCCATGCTTCTCTTTGCAGCTGCCTCTTCTTGCTTAGGGTTTCCTTACTGCTGACAGGTGTAAGGGAGGAGCTGGCACGGGGGGAACAGGCAGCAAGTAGTTAAAAGTAAAGCACATATTGTGCGTGTCCTGAGCTCTGATGTGTTTCTCAGTGACCTTGAGCAGAGCTCAGAGCTTGCGTGTGCAGGCATGAATGACATTATCACCTGCATAAGTATGTGTTCCTCAGGCTGTCCTGAGGAGCCAAGGTAGATCCAGTACTGTTTTTAAACACAGGGTCTTTGCTGCAGCATGTCTCTGTGTTGCCCAATGACAGGCATTGAGACCTGGGGAAACGTGTATTAGCTCCTTTCTGAGCTGAATTGCTGTCTGGAGCAAAGGGAGGGCTGGTTCTGCTCTGTGAAGTGTTGATGCGAGGCCAGAAGCAAAGAGCTGAAACTCGATGTGAGGAAGGAGTCAGGGTAGAGGGTGGGAGCTTGGTGAAATGCAGGCTTTTATCATCTGTCTTGGTCAGGGTAGTGCTGTTGCCAGTCTCCCTTATGTGCTGCCAGAGAACAGGCTCCAGGCCCTTCCTTTCATCTCCTTCCTAATGAATTAAGACGAGGAATAACTACAAAATGAAAAAAAGGCAAAATCTGAGGAGACTGTTTCTCTCATTAATGTTGTAGCTGGATGTGTGGCAGCAGACAAATGTATTGAGATAATGTTACAGTGGCTGAAAGTTCGAATCTTACCGTAGGGCCATGGATGATAGAAACGAGGGAGCTACAGCATCCAGAGAGAGACTGTATTTAAGGTTAAACTACTGCTGAAAAATTGTGATATGTGAAAGCCTGAAAAGCGTTGGGAGGCTCTTAGTGTAGTCAGACAGGTAAGAGAGTGAGATCCCTTGTTCCTTCTACTGTTTCTCCTCTTTGAAGCCTCTGTGTTACCTTACGCACGGCACGCGCTGCAGCACAACTCCTGCGTGGCAGCAGCACTCTGCCATATGCAGGAGCAGCTGGGAGCGTTTCCGAGCAGCCCGCTGCACATGATACATCACACCCGTGGTAAGAAAGGAGTTCTGCCCTCTGCCTGCAAGCACACGGATGGGAGAAGAGTGCGAACGGCCTTTCAGCTTCCTCCCCTGTGGAAGTGGAAAATCCAGTCCTGTGCAAGCTGTACTTGAATTTAAAGAGTGAAACATTTTTGTCGTCGCCATTCAGCATCTGTGCCTTTCCTCGTTCACGCTGTTAGAAGATGCTCTGCTGTGTGTGTTTGAGGATGTACCTGTGTGCAGGAGTGTTTGCCCACTTGCGTGCTAGTTCCACTCAAAGCCCTAGAAAATAGGGGATTTGGCAAATTGCAGTAGCAGGGATCCCAGATGGATTGTGGAGATCTCTTTCAGCAGAAGTGTTGATGATTTAGGGGAGTTATTTTGGAGCACTCGCTTGCAGGTGTCATGTGCAGTGGTGATAGATGGTGGCTGCCCCTGTGTTTTGTCCTTCTTGGACAGATTTACCCTGAGGAATAAAGGACTCTGATGGAGTCAGAACAATAAAACCACCAAATAGCATAGCGTGATTTAATCGTAAGCCAGCTGCATTGATTCTTCCCCTAGGGTGCACTCTCTGTATGTTTGGAGATGGATTTTGTCATGGGGTGAGGATGGGAGAAGAGGAAGAACTTGGGTAGAGGGAGGCATCTTCTTAGATACAATCAAATCAAAGTTTCAGAGGTTCCTCTTAAAATTTTCATGTTTGGGGAATGGATGAGTCTTAGCCAAATAAAAGAGCTTCATTCTGCTAGACTTATCCTTAGAGTTGCATGGCTCTGGGGAGTAGAGATACTTGCAGGGCAGTATCTCCATTCTTCCTATTATAGCTTAATTTATATTAACCAGACAAAACGTGTTTTGTGCTGCCTGCGCAGCTCTACTGAAACAAAATGGAAAGCTGCCACTGCTTTGCTCAGCACAACAAGACCCCAGCGCTTACTGTTTGCTTTCTCTTGTTAGCTCTTTATAACCAGTGTATAAGTTCAAGATCATGCCTGTAAGAGGTCATTTCTGGCCAGAACATCTCTGTTAACTTCACCAGTTCATCTGTGGAGAGACATTTCTTTCCAAATACTCATGAAGTGTTTGTGTATCAAATGACATGCAGAGCAGTCTAGCGAATCTAGAGAGTGGTTGGGAAGTCTGTGTGGGCAACTCCCCAGAGATGTCTTTCCTCTTTGGTAAACAAATTGCTTATTGAAAATGGGTGAAAAAACCCCCACCCCTAAACAATAACAAAAAAACCCACAACACTCTTAAATCTTTAGTTTTAAGGCCTGTGTGTGGTCTTGAAGGTGTCTAAAAAAGGCTGACTCTAGCAATTACACGGTCCTTGCCTTCTCATAGACTTTCTTTTCACTTGATGGGTTAAGGAAGAATTCAGGTTGGCATTTAAAGAAAAGAAATGACACTTAAAAGTGCATCACACAGGTGGTCAAAGCATCACTCCCAGGAGGCTGAGGCAAGCAGAAGAGATGGAGTGAATGAGTGGGTAGGTGCTGTTTGAATACTTTGATCTGTCAATGCTTGCTGTCTTGGAAAGGGACAGAGCAATAAAACCGAACAAATTATAGCCTGCTTTGTTTTGTAGCTCTGAGGTTTTGAGGTCATTTTTCTGACTAAAATGTGGAAAGTACCATTTTCTTATCAAGCCATTTTGCGAAGGGGCTTTGCCTTTATAGTTACCGTTGTGCTCAAATTTTACGACTTCTTAGTCCAAGGCCAAGACAAGTGACTGAGGTTCTCTTCCTTTCTTCTCTCCTGCCAGTCACCTCTTTGGGAGCATTAGCTCTCTCCTCTGGCATATTGGTCTCTCTCTCTCTCTCTCTCTCTCTCTCTCTCTCTCATTCCTCTGCCTTCTTGCTGTACTTTCTCTGTGCACAGATGCCCCTGCCCCACCCTTTGACCTGGCCTTGCTGTACCAGTCACTGCTTAGGAATGCCAGAACAAATTCCCTTGTTTTATCTGTGGAATTGGTAGCCGAAAGTAGTACCTGGAGTCTTCATAAATTGTGCAGTGGTAATGACTGTTTCCTGTCCCTGGGCTGACTTGTAAATGTATGAGAAAAGTTAATCAAAGACATCAGCATGCTGTTCATATATGGATTTTACCATTTAATTATAGATCATCTTCTGGGGTAATGTTTCTCTGAAGGGAGCTTGACAGAGCAGATGCCGTTTTGCCTGGGGATGCATTTCTGGTATTGGCCCGGTGAAGAGCTGCCACTTCAGCTGTGGGATTTTGATGATTGTATGAACATCCTGCCACATGAGATTAGAGTGGCGGTACTACCTCCCAGCTCCAGGATATGAAAGATCCGCCTCTTCATTAGAGCTTTCATATGGTGGCAGCTGAAGGAAGGAAGAACAGGGGGAAAGAGAGGAGCAGTTTAAAAAAAAAGAAAGGCAAATCTACTAAGCTAAAAGGTGGTCTGGGGGGAGGGAAGCTGGGATCTCATTACTCTTTGCTCATGGAAAGGGAGGGAAAGAACATCGGATCAATTGTTAAGCGTTGCTGGCTTTATCAAAATAATTGTCAAGAGCTCAGATACTGCAGTTGCAAGTTTAGTACTAGCACTTCACAAAGCACCTGAAAGGAATTTGTATGGATCTTATTCATGCACACACTTTTGTCTTTCCAATTTCAGCAGACAGAAGGAGGGGCACAGACAGATGGACAGCAATCACAGACACAGAACAGCGAGAATACCGAGAGCAAATCCACTCCAAAACGACTTCATGTGTCTAACATTCCCTTCCGCTTTCGAGATCCTGACCTTCGGCAGATGTTTGGGGTAAGTTACCAACACGTTGTAAGGAACAGCAAATTCTCCTTCCCCACAGGTGAGACACATAGTGCTAGTGTATTCCTGTGAAGGAAAAGCCCTTTCCCCTCAATATAGTCAGTACTGTGTAAAATATTTGCAGGACTAGGACAACTGGTAGTGTTTACTTCAGCTGTTAAATACACATGAAAACTATAACTGTTGTTCATATCAAGATGTTGAGTGTGACCTAACAATTGGTTTAGGGGAAAAAAACAAACAAACCAAACACGAAAAAACAAACCAAAACTTTACCTTCTTTCCCAAGAAAGAAGACTGGGATTAAACATTGGCTTAATATATCCCTTGCAAAGCACTGTTTCTCAGTTGCTTAGGAACTTCTTGAAATATTTATGTCTTTCCTCGTGATCTGCTTCTGTGATGAAAAATTGCTAGCTATTGCATGTGGAAAAGCTAGTGCAAGTCAGATGGTATTTTTACATTGTGTATGATATACATGCTTTTTCTTTTGACCAAATAGTTTGTCTTCCGTAATCTTTGTATGCTATTCATCATTCTCCATTTATGAGCTCTTTGAGGAAGAGTTTGTTCACATCAGTATAGGTGGTGACTGATTCCCTGTTGGACACAAAGATAAATGAATTAGATGCTTCATGACCTTACCTTCAAATGAAGTTATCTATATATCATCATCATCAGGAATCCTTGGTTGATGGCATGTTTTAAAGTCTTTGGAAATATTTCTTATTATCTACAAAGTTAACAGACTTTAAATGTTGCTTCCAGTTTAAAATGCAGTGCAGAGGACTCAAGTCAGAATAGACCCAAGTCTAAGGTTCCTCTTCCCACCTTAGGCTTTGAGTATATACCTTAGTCCTAACTGCATAACCAGCTACTCCTCCAAAATCTTCCAGTGTTTCTGTTTCAGTTGTTGCATCTTGAGCCATCTGTATGGGTGTGTGTATGTGCACGTACACACACATTCTCCCATGGATAGTAGTGTTACAGTATGTAAATGTGTCCAATTCATGGACTTCAAGCCTAGACTGCTATAGATATGAGAAGGATTGGGCTTATCTGTTCATAGCTGGGACAGTACAAAGTGAACAAAGTGCTCAGAAATGTTAAAAATTTCACTGATGGTCTTCAGCAAGAATCCCAGATTGATACTTATTTTGAGAGATCTTTGTTCTTGAAGCTTTTTATGTGCATAAGAAGCTATTGTGTGGATGAAACCAAACGGAGAGGACCTGTTATAATGCAGAAGGACAAGGCTGCTGTTCAGGGGGACCTGGCCAGGCTGAAGAAATGGGCTGACAGGAATCTTAAGATACTGAGCAAGATTCAGGCCTTCTACCTGGGAGGGAATAACCTCTGCAGCAGTACAGGCTAGGGGCCAGTTGTCTAGGAAGATGCTCCTGCAGCAAAAGATGTAGAGGTCCTGATGGACAAAAAATGGAACACAAGCAACAGCATGCCCTTGCAGCAAAGGTGGTTGATCCTATCCAGGGCTGTTAATGAGTTGTAGCCAGCAGGCCCAGGGAAGTGATTTACCCCTCATCTTCAGCAGTTGTTGGACTGCATGTGGAATACTGTGTCCAGTTTGGGCTCTCCAGGGCAAGAAGCATACTTCTGCTAAGTGAAATACTGGAGCAAGCCCAGTGGATACCACCGAGATGGTCAGGGGGCTGGAGGACATGGCATGTGAGCAGAGTCTGAGACCTGGGCCTGCTCAGCTTTGAGAAGAGAAGACCCGTGGGGCAGAGTATTTTTGTTGTCTGCAACTACCTGAACATAGGATACAGAAAAGATGTAGCCAGATTCTTTTTGGTTGTGTGTAACGATGAGATGAGAGACAACAAACACAAGTTGGAACATGGGAAATTTCAACTAGATATCGGGAAATTTTTACTTTGGGGGTGGTTAAATAGTGGAACATGTTGCCCAGAGAGGTGGAACCTCCATTCTTGAAGGTACTTGGCTTGGCTGGACACAGTCTGGCCAGCTGGATCTCATTAGAACTGCTTTGGGCTGGTGCAGCACTAAATGACCTCTGGAGGTAGGCAGGTTCCAGCCAAAATTCTGATTCTGTGACTGTATTGCAAGAGGCTTGGGTTTGCTTCCGTGGTGTTCATACATTAGATTGTCACACTTTGTGGGAATGTTTTCAGGGTGAAACTCATCTCCTGGCAATCTGTGATTGCTGAATCTTCTCAGTCGCCTGTTCTGCTTTTGTGTTCTCTAGCTTGGTTTTTGCTGTTGCAGGGCTGTGCGGTAGGCAGTTCTGTCCGGTTTGGATAAACCGGTTGCTGAAATCACAGCCAGTTCTTGGACCACCTGCTACAATCTGTGTTTAGCATGTCTTGCTCTGTGCTACTGCTGCTCCACTCTCCTGGGAGCTGCATCACTTACACAGACTGTTCCACACTGTTGCTGCCCCTTTCCCTTGGGACCAGTGCTTGACTTGACGACTGTCCCCTTTCACACTCTCTCACTTTGATGCTGTTCCTCCCTGTGCCCCTGGTGTGGGGGGCATGGATGAGATGGAAATGTCAAGATCATCCTTGTCCTGGTGACTCTTACCTTTGCGTTATAGACTGGGAGACCTATGCAATAGAAATGAATTGCTGTCCTGAGAAGTGACTTGTAGAAAATGCAGCCTAACTGCTTGCCTTAAGGTTTCCTATCCTTTTTTTTTTTCCCATATAGTGCCACTTACTGTGCATAGAAGGGATGGGGAAATAAGCTGTATGAGTTGGTTTCTGGTGTTCCTCAAGTTATTTGTTGTTCATTATTTTTTTTCTAAATACTGTCTCAAGTTCCAGCACTGTGATGTGCTTTTTACCAGGGTAAATGGTGTATTTCCTGTAAAACCTTTTGCTAGTTCACCTGCCCCTAGGTTTGCTGTGAGCTATGCCTACAAGAAGAGCGTTCATCTTTTGGGGCACAAAGCTCCCATGTGCCATTTTCCTGTGGTAGAGAACTTTGCTGCTTTGCCAAAGAAATAATCAATGGTTTTTGTGAGTCTCCCTTTTTCTCTCGGTGCTGCTTCTCTCAGCATGCTCGGAGCCCCAAGCAGGAGAGCGTTTCTCTCTGAATCCTCCTTGCTCCTGTTTCTTTTTCAGGATCAGGATGCTTTCCCTTGGGTGACTGAATGAAACCAACCCTTTCTCCTACAGGGGACTCATGGTTGTCTGAGTCTTCAGCTCTGGCTAGCCTGTAACCCCCACCTTCTCCTGCGCCCTTCTGTGTGTCAGGTCACATCTCCTCAACGTCATATCTGAGAGACTCAAAATCCTTGCCTGGAGTGATTTTTCCCAAGCTACTGTACAAAGAGAGGAATTGGGTAGACAGCAAAGCCGTGGAGGAAGAAATAAAAGTGATGGTAGGGAGGGAATAAAGAAGTCCCCTGAGGATGGAACAGCATGCGAGAGGTCAGCCCAGTCCTGGGGCGCAGAACATTAGCTAATGCTTTCGTCCAGACTTGAGTAGAGGTGGACTTCGGACGTGTTGTTCCATGTGTGATTAAATGGATATTATATAATGCTTTCTAAACCCTCACCATTTGTGAGAGCTTGCAGACATAAGGGTTTCCTGACAAATTCAAGTTATTCAGGTTTCAAACCATCTCTCACCTATTACATGTTTTTAACAACTCCACGAGATATCCTCAGGAATGGAACAAACATTTCCTTATGTATATGCTTCTTACAGGGAGGCAAATAAAATAGGCTGCTTAAAACAGGTAATATTTACTTGACATTTCATGATGCCAATAAAAAGACTTCCAGAAAGCTTCTGGAAGGAATAGGTCATTTTTTAATGCACACAGTTCTGCACCCACTGTGGAATAAATCAATAGTTGACCTTGTTCTAGCAGATAAAAAAGAGTTAATAGCTGACCTGAAATCCCACGGTTGCCTAGGTACCAGTGATTGTTATTTGTCTGTATTTGCTTTGTGCAAACAGAATATGGCATCAGGCAGTAATGTAAGGAGCTTTAGGAGAGTCTGTTTCTTCAAGTTTAAACAATTGGCAGGATACCTGCCAGGGAAGGTACCTTTAAAAGGGGAGCATTAATGGAAGCTGTAAAGTATTCAACAGAATCATACTGATGGTCAAAAAAGGCATGATTCCACAGTCACTGGAACAGCGTTAATAAAACACACATTAGGCAGGGAGGATGAAGAGGAGGAGGAAGTAAATGATAGTGAAGATTGCTAACTTGAAACAGGTGCGAAAGGAAATGTGCTAATTGTGGAGATACCTGTGATGTAGGTTCAGAGAAGGCATCAATCTTTTACACGCAAAGAGAAAAAGATTTAAGTGTAGGTACAATATAAAATTAGAAAGTAGTTGTGTATTTTTGGGGGGGGGGGGGGAAAATCCACAAATAGAAAAACCAAAAAAAAGGGGAAAAAAAGAAAAAAAGCCAAACAAACAAAAAAAAAGAAAAAGAA
>WUAM01000431.1:19240021-19252022 GCA_024336885.1 Actenoides hombroni
TATATTGTAAAATAGAAAAAAAAAACATGTCAATGTAGAGAAAAAAAGAAAAAGAAAATTTGTGGGTATATGGGGGGGGGGGGGGGGAAAAAACTCCACTAATAGCAACAACAACAAAAAAGTGCAACAAAACAAACAAACCCAACAAACAGAAAAAAAGAAAAAGCACCATAAAATCCCTAACAAAAGACCCCAATTTGCTATGCTTATGAATTAAGAGGAGGTATTTGTACCATATCTGGTTTTGTGTATAGTTTATAACAAAGTAGG
Organism: Actenoides hombroni; assembly: GCA_024336885.1. Classification (NCBI taxonomy): domain Eukaryota; kingdom Metazoa; phylum Chordata; class Aves; order Coraciiformes; family Alcedinidae; genus Actenoides; species Actenoides hombroni. Next base: position 19,240,292 of record WUAM01000431.1, read on the forward strand.
AAAAGACAGTGCTCACTAATATTTAATAACAGGGGGCTGGACTAGCTGACCTTTGGAGGTCCCTTCCAGCCCTAGCCATTCTGTGATTCTGTGATTTAAAAACAAGTAGATCACAATAAGGCAGGTCCAAAGACAACAGCCAAAGCAAGGAGCAATTTTATTCATTAAAGTTAATTTTTAGCCAATTCTTGTAAGCTAGGGGAGCTGCAGAAGGCTGGAATGCTGCCCATTGGGATTCAGTATTGAAAAAAGCAGAAGGGATGACCCAAAGAGCTACAAACTATCTATCCATATGTTGATCCAAGATAAAAATAATTTTGGAAAGTTTAAAAAAAAAATTAGAATCTGAAGAAATGATTTAATATCTATTCATCACAACTTTAAGGCAATATACATCTTTTCAGACAAATACTGTCTCTTTCCTGTTTTGACAAGATTATACAAAGCAATACTGATATAGTTGAACATTGCTCAACCAATTGAGTTTGTCCAAGTGACCAATGTTGATTTTTTTAAGAAAAAGCATACTTACCTCAAACACAACACACATTAGAGGAATTAAAGATCTCTTTACTGATAGATAATAAAAAGTAGTAGTTATTGGGAAGACATCAGTGATCAAGACTTTCTAGGTCATTTTCCCCAGGGATCTGTTTCAGTTGCAGTCCTGTTCAGTTATCTGTATCAACCCATGGAGATAGTGCTATTAAAACCTCGCCAGAGAGGTTTGTGGTTAAAAAACTGAGGAGGAGAAAAGAGAAAGATAAGGTTACTGTTAGAGAATGACTTGACATGCCTGATTAACTCACAATAATTCCAGCAAAAATGTGTTTGATGCAGCTCAGTGCAGAGTATTGAGTATGTTGGAACCAGGCTGTGCTTGTAGGAGGAAAAGCTTGCTTTGGTTTTCCACTGTTTTGGGAGAGTAGTAGTGATTGTTGAAGATAGTCGCTTCAACAATGCGAAGGGAAGTATCAGGTGGAAGAGGGGATGCGATCTCGCTTGTGTTCAAAGCTGAAAAGACTGTAACTGCATCATTTTGTTTAGTTCTGATATCAATTTAGGACACACACACCCCTCCCCTCCCCGCCCCCCCCCCAAAAAAAAAAAAAACCAAAAAAACAATCTAGGACTTTGAAGCTGAGTGGCTTTTTAAGTGTGTAAAGTGTTGAGTACATGATTTGCTTACCTTATTAAAGAGAGGTTGGGGGATGAGGAGTCTGTTTTGTACAGGTGCTTATGCATGGATGATACCTACTAATAGGGGGTTTAGGTCTTGTTTACAGTCATAATAGGATTTTCCAGTTGGAAGCTGAGATTTAACACAATTAACCTTGAAATAAGAGAGAAATTCTTAGTCATCTAGGCTAATTTAAACAGCGGAACAACTTAGTAGTGAGTAGAAGAGTTGTGATCGGGAGGGTTAACTTTGTCCTCTTCAAAGATCTACTTGGAGGAATCCCTTGGGCTAAGACTCTAGAAGGTAAGGGGGCCCAAGAGAGCTGGTTGATATTCAAACATCGCTTCCTCCAAGCTCAAGACAGGTGCATTCCTTTGAGTAAAAAAGTCAAGTAGAGGAGTCTGGAGACCTGCGTGGATGAGCAAGGAGCTGCTGAAAAAACTTAAGTGGAAGAATGAAGTTCACAGCATGTGGAAAAAGGGACTGGTCTCTTGGGAGTATTACAGGAATGCTGTCAGGGTTTGTAGGGATGCAACAACGAAGGCCAAGGCCCTCTTGGAATTAACTCTGGCAAAGGAGAACAGGAAGGACTTCTTCAAATACGTCAATGGTAAAAGGAAGACTAGGGAAAATGCGGTCCCACTGCTGAATGAGGTGGAAGACCTGGTGACAGAGGATGCAGAGAAGGCAGAGTTACTGAATGCCTTCTTTGCTTCAGTCTTCACTGCTAAGACCAGCCCTCGGGAATCCCTGACCCTGGAAGTAAAAGTGGAAGCCTGGAAGGAGGAAGTCTCTCCAGTGGTCAATGACGATTGGGTTAGAAATCACTTGCATAAACTGAATGCACACGAATCCATGAGTCCTGATGGGCTGCACCCACGAGTGCTGACAGATCTGGCTGATGTTGTTGCTCTACCATTTTTGAAAGATCTCCATCATTTTTGAAAGATGATGGAGAACAGGTGAGATGCCTAAGGACTGGAGGAAAGCCAATGTCACTCCAGTCTTCAAAAAGAGCAAGAAGGAAGACCATGGAGATTACAGACCTGTCAGTCTCACCTCCATCCCTGGAAAGGTGATGGAGCATCTCATTCTAGAGATCATATCTTAGAACACGGAAGAAAAGGAGGTTATCAAATAGTAGCCAGCATGGATAGGGAAGTCATATCTGACTCATCTGAGAGCCTTCTATGATGGTGTGACTGAATGGGTAGATGCAGGAAGAGCAGTGGATGTTGTCTACCTTGACTTCAGCAAGGCTTTTGATACTGCTTCCCATAACATCCTCGTGGGTAAGCTCAGGAAGTGTGGGTTTGAAGAGCAGTGAGATGGGTTGAGGATTTGCTGAACAATAGAGCTCAGGGGGTTGTGATCAGTGGTGCAGAGTCCAGCTGGCAACCTGTAAGTAGTGGTGTTCCCCAGGGATCAGTTCTGGGTCCAGTCTTATTCAACATCTTGATCAGTGAGCTGGATGAAGGCATAGAGTGTACCCTCAGCAAGTTTGCTGGTGATACTAAACTGGGAGGAGTGGCTGATATGCCAAAAGGCTGTGCTGCCATCCAGTGAGATCCAGAGAGCTGGACAAAGGTAAACCTAATGAAGTTCAACCAGGATAAGTGTAGAGTCCTACACCTGAGGAGGAATAACACCATGTATCAGTACAGGTTAGGGGTAGACCCACTGGAAAGTAGCTCCATGGAGAGGTACCTTGGTGTCCTGGTGGACAGTAAGTTATCCATGGGACAGCAATGTGCCCTTGTGGCCAGGAAGGCCACTGGTCTTCTGGGGTGCATAAAGAAGAGTGTGTCCAGCAGGTCAAGGGAGGTTCTCCTCCCCCCTCTACTCTGCCCTACTGAGACCACATCTGGAGTATTGTGTTCAGCTCTGGTCTCCCTAGTTCAAGAGGGATGTGGAAATACTAGAGAGAATCCAACAGAAAGCTATGAAGATGATGGAGGGACTAGAACATCTCTCCTATGAGGAAAGGCTAAGAGCCCTGGAACTGGTTAGCCTGGAAAAGAGAAGACTAAGAGGGGATCTTACTAATGTTTACAAATATCTGAAGGGTGGGTGTCAAGTAGAAGGGACCAGTCTCTTTTAGGTTGTGCCCTGTGATAGGACAAGAGGTAATGGTAGCAAGGTGAAACACGGGAAGTTCCACCTCAACATGAGGAATAACTTTCCTGCGAGAGTGACAGAGCCTGGAACAGGCTGCCCAGAGAGGCTGCGGAGTTTCCTTCTGTGGAGATTTTCAAGACCCACCTGGATCTGTTCCTGTGTGTCCTGCCCTGGGTGTTCCTGCGTTGGCAGAGGGGTTGGACTTGATCTGCAGAGGTCCCTTCCAACCCCTACCATTCTCTGATTCTATCAGGGTTAAAAACAGTAAGCAATTCTTTTTTTCAAAGTCTTACTATCCAGTTTCTGAGGGACATTTTGTGGCTGTTGTGTGTAAGGACTCTGATATGATGATAGTAGTCTTCTCCTTAACTGCTGGCAGGCTGTTGAACTATGTACGCAGAAGAAACCTTGTGTTTCCCTCAACATGTTTCCAGTCTTTTCATCTTTGTGCTGTGATAGTGTCTGCGCGTGTACCCCATGGTGGAGAGTTTCAGTCCTTTTGTCTTAGGCTTCAAGAAGCAGTTTTCCTTCCAGTACAAAATTGTTTGGGATACTCTGGTCAGTTCTTGACTTCAGAGTCTCCTGGGGAACATGGAGACCAGGTTGGACCACTTGTGAGAGGAAAATCCATCTGTTCTCAAGCCAAATCATCTTTTGGTAGTTCATATGGGTATCTAAGGTCCTTCTTACCTGTTGTGAGAGCAATAGCATGATGAGTCAGAATTGATGTTTCTCAGAATTTACTGGGGTGAAATACTCTTTGCTCAAGAAGCTTCAACTATTTTTAAAAAACGGAGATAGTGTAAGATAAAAATAAGGACCATGTTGATGACAATTGCAGATGAAGGTGGGATAGCCCAGTACAGGGTGCGAATTCTCTCAGATCTGGCTTCAGATGGAAACATTGCCACTTTTTACAACATACTCACTCCATAGCTACTGCTTGTAAGCTGCTAACTGTGTCTGGTAGGGAATGTCATCAGCCCAGCTGATAAAGGGGTTTTGTGCGTTATCAGCTACAGGAGTAATAAGCATGGCTGTTTTCTATAAAGATGACCATTCTGTCACAGTAACTTTCAGATAATGAAGTTGTTAATAACTTCATTTATTAAAGGTGACAGAATAGTAGCTGCTTTTCTTTTTTAACATTGTCTTTTAAAGCAGGTAATGTTGTTACCCTTTTCCTTCTCTAAGCATATTTCATATCTCTACTGCGAAGTTCTTCACAGTGTATGTTTGTGATAGATCACTGCTTTATATGACCCGATCAACTCAGCTCTGGGAGCTCAGATATTTTTGGAAGCTCTTGTAGCCTTCAGATCTCGGCCTCTGGGGAAACATTTTGGCACTTCACACTTCCTAAAATATCTCATTGGATGTAATTTCTCATCCAACTTCATTCTGGTGTCAAGAGTGCAAAACACCTCCATGAGCCTATAGTTTGAGGCTAAAGCAATAACAAGCTCTTTCCCACCAAGAGTTTGGTAGAATTTTAAGTCTGTATTTGCCAGCATATACATTTAAATACACAAGTAATTTTTGATACACAAGTATTGGCAATGGCAGAAAACTACTCATTAGGCATTAAGGAAAGTAGATAAATAATATGATAGATCAAGAAGCTCTGAGCTTCAGGTGTTGATGCAGCAAGGCCTGACGTACATCAGTAGGAAAGTTGTTGAAAGGGACTCTGCTTTCTGAGTGGATCGGACGTTTGAAGGAGGAAATCCTGTCTTCTGGGTATCAGGATGTATTTTAGTTTTTCCATCTCTGAACAGTACTGGCCACCAATCATATGTAACAAGTCCTGTGTGCCAGTACTGGAGAACAAACATTCTGACACAAGGTGGCCTCTGTGACAAGTCTTGTTTCCAAGCTCTTCTGGTGATGAGAGAGCGCTCCAGCTCTGTCACAGGGCAGGACTTTGTTCCTGCTGCTGTTGGGCAGAGTTAGAAGAGGCACTGCTGTATATCCTGATGTGTTTCACCAGTGTGATTTCTGGAATCATCTTTTGCAAGCGAGTTGCACACTCGGTGCTGCTTGAGCATCCTACGTTTCTTGGCTACAATGGGGACTGTGGTACTTCTGTGTGGGTGTATTTGTGCTGCTGCAGCTGTCAGCAACCGTTGTACTGTCTGTCTTGCTCTGCAAAAACTGTGCTCACATCACAGGACATAAAAACTTCTGTAGTGACCATCTGGTGGAAGGCAACGATGGCTGGATCACACTATTACCTGAGCTTTATTTAGGGTTTTCGTATGAGTTACTGGAAGAGTCTGCAGTGAGAATGGTCTGAACATCATTTGGGAAACAGTGCTGTGCTGTAGCTGGATTTACTTGCATAAGAGGCCTGAGTAAAATTAGATGGAGTTGTCTTGTATAACCCAGTTTTATACGGATTCAGTTGATGCGTGTGAGTCCTCTTGAAGTGACCTTTGAATGTATGCTGCTTTTCTGGACATGGGTCCAAGTGCCTTTTCTGTGGCAGCAGTACCAGGTTATGCTGCAGTCACAGCTCTGGGGATGGCACAGGTCAGGAACAAGGAGCTGGAAGTGTACATCTGGAATCTGACCTGGTGTTAAGATTTCTGGAATGATACCCTGTGGTACTGTTCACCCCCATCTCACTGGTTTGTCTGAAAATCTTTTGTTTGTGAGTCAGAGGATAACAAATAACTGAGAAACTATGTTTGTCGCCGCTTTGTTTGCTGGGATGGCTGCACTCTGTAAATCCTGTTAGAAATCTCTGTTCTGTGTGGCTTCCTTTTAAAGTCTGCTTTCTTAGAAAACGTGTTTTGTTGGGCAACAACTCAACCCTAATAAGGCCTTGTCGATGCTTGTTTACTGTCTGTTCACTTAGTAATCTGTGGTAGTGCTTTGGTTTATAAATCCTCGATATTTCGATGTCCCTGTCAGCAGAGCATATCAGTGTTGCTTGGCTGAAAAGGGTTGGCTGCAGCAGGGTGGATCCCACTGTTTTGAAGAGGTGTGACCCAGTTGTAGATGAGGAAGTTCACATACTGATAGCAACCTAGCTCTGGCAGACCCCATGCTGATGTAACCAAGCACTGACTAATCCACCCTACGATGGAGGCAGCTGTTCTCAGCTGGAAGTACATCCCATGTTGCTGGGAGCTAGGGTGGGGACTCTTCCTGCAGCATGGACCTATCCTGCATATGAATCGCTCTTCCTCATGCACCTCAAGCCTGAGGACTTGAAATGTTTTCCTGCATAGAAGGTTGGTTTCCCGGCTATTTTGAATTTCAGCCGTCTTTGAGAATGGATTGCCTGGCACCTTTGAGGTTTAGCAAGTTCACTTCACTTGGCTCTTAGTAAATATCGCAAGGCCAGTGCAAAGCTGCTTGGGCATACAGAGTTGTTTTGTAGGGATGCAAAGTTGTTGAGTGGTGGCTCGCGTTACCTGTTGTTGTTCCACGATTTCTAGAGAATTCGCCTTGTACTTCCTTTTGTTTACTTCTGTAGGGTTAAGTTATTTGTCTGGCACATTTTGGAGCTGATTTTGAAAGCTCTAGATGGGGAAAGGAGGCAGGGCCAGCTGGAACAGAGCATACAGGAGAAGCCTTAGCAAACTGTCAGTACCTTGGAAGGCAAAAGCTCTCTGGTGCCAGATGTCTCAAATTTATTACATAAAATGTAGTTACGGCCTCTGCTGGAAAAATCTGTTGCCTTCATATCATCTGGGTGGAAGGAAATGCACAGCATGCAAATGCCCTTCCTTGCACAATGCCCTTGCATCTCTGATAAGGCGTATTGTGTTCAAGCAAGAAAATTGGGTTCTGGTCATAGCCGTTGTCTGTTAATACCTTTATACCTCTTTAAACTGTTATTTCAAACAGCCCCTGCTACCATTATAGAGGAGATGATCCTCATTTACCTGCTTTACAGAAAAATAGCTAAAAGCTGGTACACAGTCACTCCAGGGAATGGAAGACTAAGATAGAACAAGGTGCTCTAGCTCCTGTGCCATGACATGAGTGGAAATGTGTGTGAGAATACCTGTCAGTTATGTGGTGTGTGCATAATGAGTTCATGGAGGAGGCTTCTTGCACAACCCGACATGTGGTGAGGGATGCTGGTTTCTTGGTCATGTGGTAAGCTTTTTAAGTCATGGTGGGGAGCATTTGGGCTGTGTAGTTCTGCAGTGCCTTCTCAGACGCTGTGGACTCTGCTGAGGACTTCTCTTTTTTTTTATCCTTGCTGCTGTGCAGGGTTGTAAGTAAAAGTTCTTGGTAATCATTGAGTGAACAAAACAGGTCTATGAGAAGAGTGATTCTTGTCTTCAAGGTTAGAGATTAGAGGGTTAGTCCTCATGGATAACCTAAGCATGGATATTAGTTTTTTTGGCTAGACCCTCTGTCTCCTTGAAAATACAAACATGCTTGTTTACATGATTAAAAAAATTACTATAGAGGCATTTGGTATTGACCCTTGTATTTAGACAGCCTAGCATTTTCCATACAAAAATTGTGACCTTTCACTAAGGAGCTCTTAAAACTTCAATTGTTTGCAGTAGGCTGTTGACATTTGGTAGGGAAAGCACCATCAGAGAACAAAGTGCCTTTTTATGTTCCACTAAATTAGATTCAGCTTTGAAGGAGATATAAACTGTTAAAATGAACTAGTTCTTTTTTTTTTTTTTTCTTTCTTTCGTTGGTCAGGAAAATTCTGGCACGCTCCCAAAAAAAAAAAAAATTAAAAAAAATTGCCTCCAGTGCTGGACCTGCTGTAGCTGTTGCAGCAGTGAGGACAGGAGCCGTGGTGTTAGGATCTGTCAGAGCAGCTGTGGCAACGGCTGCAGCGGAGTCTCGAAGAGCCCAGCGAGCATCCTCTCGCCTCACGGCCACATTGCTTTCTTCCGGGGAATTTCATAGAGCGGGAAACCCCTTCTCAGCAAACGTCAGTTCAGCAGTTAGCCCCGGTTGCCTCTGTTCCTTCTCTCCTAAGCAGGTCCTTCCCTCCTGCCTCTTCAGACACTCACAGCTCCTAGGTAGAAAAGAGATTGGGGCAGTTTGCCTGGGTGTTTGTAGCCCATCGCAGTAGACATGCAGCATGCACTTGCTGCAAAAACAAGATTTGGTGATCTTTTTTTTTCTGTCCTCCAGGAAACGAGGTACCTCCATCATCTACAGGGCAGGGAAGCAGCCCTGCCACCTCTCTTGGAGCTAGGTCACACCACCCGCATTCAGCGTTACCACCGGTTTTTTCGGCAGCGCCGAGAAATTAAAAGACACAAGACAGGATTTCCTGTCGGTGTGGAAACCCTGCGTGGTGAGCTCCCCTGAACAAGGCTGGCAGGCAGCTCTGGCAGTCATAGCTGAGGATCCAGGCCCAGCTGGGTGTGGAGAAAGGGGAAGATGGCACGGCATAATTGTGCACCAGACGCTGCACAGTTTGTGCTCTTTCAAGATGATTCTAATGAGGTAGAAAACGGTGATTTTTCATGGCTTTGAAGAGTCTGAAAATAATGCTGGCATTTGCAGCTATCGAGAGCCCGGCTGTTTCAGCATGTGTGGCAAGGCTAAGGAGCTGAGCTGATCTGGCAGGGACAGATCCTGCTCTTGGGCAGAGTGTACTGCTTTCCACTCCCTTTTCCTTTTCAGAGCCCTAGTGCTCATCTGACCTTTTGAGCCACTTCAGTAAATAGTCAAAAACTTTGTATTTATTTCTTCTGTTGGGTAGCTTTTCACAGGATTGGTGATCTATATCAGTGTGTCTAGAGGTTAGAGTGAAAACTGGGGCCAGCTTTAGGAAGGTGGTGAGACCAGACAAGGAAGGACAAGGTATGAGGGCAGCCCTTCAGCAGCCAGGAGCTGTTAAATTGGTTCAGCCCCTGTCGTGTAATGACACTGAAACAGTCTACCAAGAAAGCAATCGTGACCAGTTTCTTTCATGGTAGTGCCCAAGCCATATGCAACAAAGACAACAAAAAGCAATCAACAGCTAATCTCCTTTATAGACAAGACCATACCAAGCGTGGGGTAGAAATAGAAATGTATTTTAGTTGTGATTGGCACAGCAGCGGTGAAACGAGGATCCAGCGTCGATCAAGCCTGAGCTGCTGAGATGTTGAGGTTTCAAGGAAGATGCATGTTTACATTAGCATTATTCAAACTTCGCATAACGTGGGATGTGGTGAATTCAATTGTTCTTGGGATGAATAGAAGATCAAGTATTGTCCTTAAACAATAGAACAGTAGAAACAACATCTGTGAACCAACATTTTTGAAAGAAAGCAACCATCTCCTTTTTTATGAAGGGTGAATAGAAGCAGGCATAAACCATAGCTAAAATTGTTGGAAGCATTTTGTTTGCTTAGAAACACTTGTGGAATACTTGTTCAAGGGACTTAAGAGCTTGTTATTGCTTTATGTATTCAGAGCTTCCTCTCGGCCATCATGGCTCACTGTTGTAAATGTTCCATGTTTGCAAATCTGGCCACAGGTCTTTCAAGCAGGGCACACACTAAATTAGCGTTATACCCATTTGATTCCAAATTGAAATAGTAATTTTAAAAAAAAAGGCAGATATTATGTTAAGAGCACCATGGCAAAGTGGACAGTCTCCCAGTGCCCAGAGGCTCTGTGCTCATCATCTTTCCTAACTGTGAAACCATCCTTTCTTTTCTTGTTGACACTTCCTTCATTTGTTACCACCTTTTAAATCTTCTTCAAGCAGTGAGATCAAAACCATGTTGATGGAAGCTTTTGTAAATAATGGCATAGGAAAAGCTCTCAGATACAGCGTTTGTCTGAGTGCAGCACGCGTCTCTAGAACAGAGACTTCATATATATGCTCCTGAAAATGAGATCTTAGACCTGCCTTTCTGGAGAGCAGATTTCCAGTTTGGAAATACAATGCTGACACTTGTAGAGGATGGAGCATTGCAGGACTCTGTTGAAGTGGTGATGATTTTACCTATAGGTTACTGGTTTGAATCTGACCAGTTCAATAAAAATATTTTAATAGGTTCCAAGGTGAGGGATGTGACCCATGTATATGTGGAACTCTGGTTCCACAGAGTGTAGTAAGTCTCTTACTAGCTTGTTGCTCTCATTTCCCATTTTTTTCCTCTGTGCTAAGTAGGTGGAACCAGTTGTTGAAACACTGCAGAGTAGTAGGGCCCTGCTCTCCTCAGTGTCTCCAGGCTGAGGCAGAGGTTGGAATTCTATCATATACGATAAACTCAAAATACGTTATCAACAGCCTGCTGTATGTCACAGGTTAAATGACCTTTCTTCTGAAAAACAGACTGTTGGGAGTTGGTCATTTTCATGGTTTCTGAATCTGCTGTCAGTTCTTTTGAAGGCTTGGAGTTTTGGAAACTAAAGGTAGCCGGGAAGAAAGGAGATTAAAGAGTTTGGAATCCCTGAGGTTGGGAGTCTTGTGTAACTATCCCCTCCTGAGAAACGATGTCACCTTTAAGTTCCATTTTGTGATAGCCGCTTCAGGAGGAAGATGAAATGATTAATTATATTTGAGAAATGTTGTTAGATGTCTGAGATGAAATCATGTAACCATGTCGTAGATGAAATAGGAGAGGGAAGAAAGAGTTGTTTAGATTAAAAGGGGGAAAAGAAAAGTCACCTCAAATACCTAAAACTCTTCTGGAGATTGTTTTTCTTTCTTTAGACATCTGTGAGAAAACCTGGGGTCTGTGACTGAGAGCATCCATGTGTCCTAACCCAAGAGAACCGGGTCATGTCACTGGCATTTTATGCGTTTTTTTGCATGCTAAAAATGGAAATATTCTCACCTCCCTTCATGCACTTAAGCCAGCTCCCAAAAGGTAGGAAAAAATGGATTGCCAAAAGTAAATCTTCTCTTTTTTTTTCTTCCCCTTGTCTCTCTGCAGCAATTCGGCAAAATCCTTGATGTAGAGATAATCTTTAATGAGCGTGGCTCGAAGGTAAGTCCTGTTTCTCTACCTGCTTCTCTTGTTTTGATTGCAGAGTAAAAGGCAGTTCATTGCCTAGAGAATATACTCTGTAGAGATCAGCAGGAATTAGTATGATGGGGGAAGGGAAAAGCTATTTTGGGGGCTGTCTCCTGTTCCCCCTGACTCCAGACTCGAGTATGGTCATTTCTGGGCAGCATGTACAAATGCTCCTAGACACTCCTGTCTGTAATGTGGGATCGGGTTCCTCAGCCTTTGGACAAACAGGGAGTCAGTCACTTGAGCCTTCACAGCAACACGTTCCTGTTGCACTAGCAACGGGTGCCCTGTGGGGAAGGCAGAATAAGCTAAACCAGCTTTTTGAGATGGGAGACTATAAGAACAAAGCCGAAGTTACTCCACCCACCGCCCCCCCCCTCCGCCCCAACCCCCCCCCCGCCCCACTCCACCCACTCCCCACCACTACAACCGACCCAACCCCACGCGCATCCGCCGCCCCCCCCGACCACTTCAGCAC
>WUAM01000431.1:19258108-19269245 GCA_024336885.1 Actenoides hombroni
TTGTTGAACTGAACTTTTGGAAGAAGTACGTCTTCCCCCCCCCTCCCCCCCCCCCCCCATTGTATCTTCCCTTCCTCTGGCTCCATACCTACTACTATGGAGCAAACCAGTACCTGCTGTAAAGCTAAGCTAGTAAATACTAGACATCTGCCACCACTTTTTTTTGTTGTTCTTTCTTTCTTTCTTCTTTTTTTTTTCCCCCTCTTGGTTTGTTTTTTTTTTGTTTTGTTTTTTGTTTTGTTTTGTTTTTCAAGGGCAAGACAACCTTGGGAGCGAAGACTGAGAATTGTTCATTGTATATGCATTTAGGTGCAAATTAATACCTATTCTTTACAGGTCATCTGTGAGAAGGAATGAAAAATATGTGCATGTGCTTCCCCCCCCCCCCACACCCTCCCGTATAAAAAATATGTATATATAATTACTAGTTTTTAAAGTTAGAAATAACAAAAATGTCAAGCATGGTTCACCTGTTTTTCCTGATGAAAATGTGAACGTCTAAGAGATGCATTAAGAAGACAAACCACAGGGGCACAAATACTGACTGCCTTAGTCAACTGTGTAAAGCATTAATTCAGCATGGTTATTAAGTGGTTCTCAACAAAGAGTTCCACAAGCTAAGGACTGATCTGTCAATAAAACAAAAATTGTGGTTAATTAGATATGTTGTTCAGAATCAGATTAATTCTAATTCACATTGTTAATTATTTTCATACAGTCTGCATGTGGATTGTACCTTGCCTTGAGTTACTAAAAATATTGAAAATTCCCATTCAGTTTAAAGATGTTTAATGATGATGTGGTTTTTTAAATCCCATACAGACTTTGCTAATTGCAAACAAATGTGAATTAAAATAGCCTTAGTTTGGTTCTAGCCTGCACAGATTGATGTCTGAAAAACTACCTTCCCTTTGCTCTCCAGCTTTCAGTTAACATCATCACCAAAGCCATAAATTTCATTCGGACTCCACAGGCTTGTCTAGAACAAACAGAAATTTTAATGTGAAAAGAGAAGAGGGAAATAGAGATTCCTGTTGCAGTCTTTACCTCCCCTCCGCCTCTACCCTTTTAAAGATGCTTTTTCCCCATTATATAGAACCAGAGGAAAAGGTGTTGCTCTGTTTCTCAGTCTTGCCTTTCTCTGTAGGGATTGAGGCAGACACGATACCCTATACTTTCATAATCAGCTTCGCTATTACACACCCGTCATCCCCCCCAGTTCCCTGCGACATATTTGAGAGTTCTGTGCAAATTGGCTGTTCTATTGTCCCCTGTCTCTTGTAGCTCCAATTTTAATTCAGTTAAACAGAAAACTTTTATGCTGTTTTGAAAAAGGCCTAAGTTCATTATTTATACAGCTTTTTATTTAGAACTGTAGAAACAAAATTATCTGAAGCTTTCGATTATTGTGTTGGAGCCCAAAGGAGCGCACTCATTGGTCTCAACATTGCAGTACTTGGCTAAGTTCTTTTATTATTGCTGTTCAGGGGAAGAAAAGAGAAAAAAACAAAACCATCCAACCCTGCATTTTACAAACGTGTAACAGTTTTGTGCTGGAAACCTAGCTGTGGATGAGAAAGGCCAGCATGTGCAAACGGCTTGAGCTTTTTAAGATTAGTATTGTAAAGACCTTTAAAAAGCACTTGAAGAATGATGGCTTGCTTGTGTCCTGTTGCTAGCAGTGCCTAGAAATCAAGATACTATTTTTTGGGGCAGGGGGGAGTCCAGTCCATACATATTGTCCCTGAGCTGCATGGAGGGGACCAAGAAGCTCGCATGCCCTTTCCCTGACAAGGCATAGCTGTGGATCGCTCTCATCACCTCGCTCGCCAGAAAATATAGGGAGTTTCCATTGCATCAAATGCAAACTCTGTTATTCCTGTTCCTGAGGGTACCGAAGCCAGCAGAGATCATTCTCTGTACATTAAGCCAGCGTTTGTTTCTATATCAAGCCTCAGGAGCCAGTTACTCCTGTTCTTAAGATATCCTAAAAGCAGAATGCAACAAAGTTACTTGTTTGGCCCTGCTCTGTGTGATGGCATGAAGAGTATCCTCACGGTTGTCTGTAGTAAGGTACCATTTGTTACTAGCTAAAATCCTAGTTCACTTAGTCATGTTGGCTCTGTTTTAATGTCAGCTCACTCATCTCCATGGAAGGAAGCACGATCTCTTTACTCTGCCCCGTTACGTGACTGCATGAGTTGGCAGCAGCATGAGCATGTAGGACGGACACGTTGCATGTGCCTTCATGGATGCGGTAGACCTAAATTTGTCTAACTAAAGGGACGTTTTAGTAGTCCTCGAGCCTTTGTGTGATTGCTTCAAGCAGGGCACATCAATTTTTCTCAACCTTTGTGGCATGACGAGGCAGAGATTTGTTGCCGTCCATGGTGCAGAGGTTGCCATCTCAGAACAAAGCCAAGTAAGATAGGTAGCAGGGTGGGAGGTAGGCAGCAGTGGGTCAGCAGGGTCAGACAAAACCTGCCTTTACCCACAAATCGGTATTTGAGTGTTTAGATGTATATTTCAACACAGTACTCATAGGAAAATTCTGAAACTAGAATATGTGATACCCTGAATCTTCACACCGAGTAACGTTTATTTGATGGTGCCACCTAGAAGCCCCGCTTGCTTTCAGGGCCCCTTGCATTATTAGGGAAGTTACAGGCATAGGACTAGACATGAGCTGTGCCCTGAAGAGCTTACAAGGGATGCTTTACAAACAGCCCTTCCTCTCAACAGTTTTCTAAGGTAGGTAATTATTATTGTCTCCATTTTACAGGTGGGAAAAGCAAGGTTCAGTGTTTGATTTGCCCAAAGCTTCGCAGAATTCCTGGTGCCAGGCGTGAACTCAGATTGCTGCTCGCTCTCGTAGCAGTTTCTCAAGAGAACGAAGTGCTGCTCAGTGTCGATGTCCTGTACTGTGTCTGGGGGGGCGGGGGGCCCCACAAAGCATGCGTGTTCATTAGCAGAGGAGAGAGATGCCCCGCTTGGGCTTGACCAGCTTGCCAATGTTGGAGCAGGGTTTGGTGTTTTTAAGCAAACAAAACAAACCAAAAAATTGTCTCGAGTAACTTTGTACTTCTTTTTTGGTCTGGCCTCAATTGCTTTTATGTTTTCTTTCTTGGTTTTTATTTATTTTGGTTTTTTGATGTTTGTTTTTTTTAATTACTCTTATTATGATTACAGTTCCTTTATTGAATTTAATTTCTTTCATTTATGAAACATGCATGAACCAACAATGTGACTCTAGGAGGTTATTGCTAAGTTGTGCTGATGTTGATTTCATACTGTGATATTTTTTCTCTATTTACCTAGAGATCAGTATTTCAATATATAACGATGTGCATGTTTTCCCCCCTTCTCCCGCTGCATGCAGGGATTCGGGTTCGTAACTTTCGAGAATAGTGCTGATGCAGACAGGGCCAGGGAGAAATTACACGGCACCGTGGTAGAGGGCCGTAAAATCGAGGTGCATGTCTTCAGTAATTCAATTTCTTCTTTATATTTATTCTTTTGATTTCTTTTTGTGTCTTGCCTCACTTATTTCACATTTGGATCCCAGTCTCGTGTGTGCGTGTGTGTTTGTGTCAGTGTCCTTCACCTCCCTGCACTGAAATGTATAAAAGTTTACACCCCTTACAGAATATTTTTATTGTTGTTTTGGGTATTTTATTTTTTTTTCATTTCTTTCTTCTTTTATTAAGTTTCTGGTTTGTTTTTTTTCCCCACCCACTCCGAATTTTTGCCCTTCTGCTGTCTTGATTTTTCCTTTGCTTCAGTTTGCGAGGCTCCGATTTCCTGTTACCAGGCCTGAACAAAAACTAACTGAAAGAGTACTGTCCGACTTCTAACTCTGTGTCCAAAAAAGAAAGCAGGGGGCCAGCCAGTATCCTCTCTTTCCTCTGAGGCCAGTTCTCCTCCATGCAAGTGTGAGATGATGCCTGTGGTGGGAGGGGAAGGGAGGGGAGACATGGGGCAGAAGCCCTGAGTGAGCTTTTTTTATCCACGCCATTAGTTTCTTGACCTGCTTATGGTCAATAATTGACTCGGTGAAAGCTAATCCTTAAAGTTTCTAGCTCTCACCGTGGGGGAGTGGAGAGTTAATGCTGACTGGCCAATGTGGCCATATATTGGGTGTGCCTGGTTTTGACCAGTTTGGTGTTCCACTGTGTTGAAGGCTAACTGGCATCTTCCCTCTCTCCCTCTATCTTTGGAAAAAAAAAAAATTAAAAAAAAAATTGCAAATATTAAAACAAAAAGCCGCCGTTTTTGAGTAAGATGTCTGCATATTTTGCTTTTTTTTGTTTTGTTTTTTTTATTTCCCTTTTCGATGGTTTAGCGTTTAGGGCCCTTCACTTGACTCACTCTTTCCATGGTAACTATACACAATGCTGGCGATGGTACGAGTTGGCGGTAAGTGAAACAAAAGCGCTAGAGAAGAAGCTTTTTTTTTTCTTTTTTTCTTTTTTTTCCTCTTAATTTTTCTTAAAAGTACAAAAAAAAAATTAAATAAGAAAGAAAAAAATCCATCTGCCATCTCACATTAACACTACGAAATGTGATTTGACTTGTTGTCCCCACCCACCTCCTTCCCCCTTCTCCCCCTTTTATTTTCAATGCTGTTGAGTAATGCCGCCTGGACTTTGGATGTACATATCGTTTTGTAGCAGTCTGAGCTGTTTGATACTGACTTCATGGTGATTTACCCTTGCACATCTTACTCAGAGTTACTGAACTCCAGTTTGGCTGGTTTTTATTAATGCACCCATTTCCTTTTCTCTCTCTCTTGCCCCTTCTTTCTGCTGCTCTCTCTTTCCGAGACCTGTTTGTAGCTGTTACTGTTCGTTTTCTCCTTTTTCTTTCTTTCTTGCCCTCCCTCTCCCCTGTTTATTTCTTTACTTGGTTAAATGCAGCTGTTGGTCTCTTGCTGACTGGTGGTTTCTGATCAGTTCTGGCAATTTTTCCTTTAAGTGCTTGTGTTGCACTTTGCTGTAGCAGCTGATTTCAGGCACTCGCTCCATCTTAATGATTGTCTGTGAGACCCTATCTCCTCCCTCCTCCCCTCCCCACCCTCTGAATCAATTGTGGTTGTTCGGTTGTTTGTTTTGTTTTTTTTTCTTTCTTTTATCTGTGTGTGTTTAACTGCATGCTCTCAGTCTCATCATTGTTGTTTTCCATTCTTTCTTTTTAAATGTGTAATGTTTCTATTGTTTGGGGGCTGAAACGAGAGTAAAATGTAGCTCCAGACTTCCCACCCAGTGTAGGCTCACCATCCGTAAGTCTCAAGGGCCTGAGGCAGCTTTTCTTTTTGTATCAGCTTTTTTTTTTGGTCTTCACCCTGGCCACAATACCCATTTGCTATGGGTTTTGATAAATTATTGATATTATATAAAGACTTCACCCTCCTTGCAAGAACTTTGAGGCTGTCTGACACAAGGCTGCAGTAACTTGGCTTCCAAACTGGTCCATCTTTTTCTTTATCAGCACCATCTCTGTGGTAACACCCCACTTGCTTCAGCAATCAAACTGCTTGGAACTATGCAGAGCTCTGTAAAGAGGGTGGAGGGCACAATAAAACAAAAAAAAAGTCCCAGGTCTACTGCTTTGTATTTCTTCTTTTTGCTCAATGAGGTTTGTGATGAGGCAAAAATAATCTAGAAAAAGATTTGATTATGAGGAGGAAATTGGTGAACACAGACCGTCGAAACACTTGGTGGCATACCAAAAATCTCCTCAAGCCTTGGGAGTCCAAATCTAAAGCTGGTGGACTCCAGGCTACCCTTTTCTCCATAAGAAGTATACCTGCCAGTGACCTGCTGGGCCCCAATCCCAATGGTGAGCTTGAGAAACAGGTCAGTTTGTGCATCACCTGGTTCAGTTCCTCTGCCCTGGGCTGCAGAAATTGTCACTGCCTCTTCAGTAGAACCTGAACAAAACCTCCAAAGTTTTGCCCTTTTGATCCATGAGCTGAAAATAAGCACACACCAAGAGGTGACAGGGTGGTGGAGAATCTGCACTTTACTCTTGTTGGCCTTTTGTTTAATGCATAATTTTAAAGTGCCACATTTAGCTGTAACTTTTATAATTAAATGACAACTGTTACAAGTAATTTAAAGATTGCATTCTTGTAAAATTAGTTGTTTAATTTTTTTTTTGCTTAGAGAAGTATAGTGTGTGTGTGTGTGTATGTGTGTGTGTGTTATCTGAGAACTTTCCACCATTCTTCCTAACGTTCTATGCTTCCTTCCCTCTCCTCCCCCTCCCCTTTCTTACTTTTAGGTTAACAACGCCACTGCGCGAGTGATGACCAATAAGAAGATGGTCACACCTTATGCAAATGGTAAGAGAGACTGTTTGTACTAATGATGAGCTGAAAGGTTTGAAGAAACACAAAAGGGAAAAGTCATCATCTCTCCTCAGGACCAAAAAAAATCCCAAAAGAAACCAATAAAACCCCACAAACCCTAATTTATAGCATTATTCTTTATTATAACCCTGAAGCATTTATGGAGGAATACCATTTTACAGATGAAGAAGTGGGGACAGAGAGAAGTAGTAATATGCCCAACATGGCCAAGCTGGGGAGAGAAGCCAAGGACTGATGGGTTGCCTGCCACTACTGGAAGCTGTTGCTGTACAGTGGGATGTGCAGTACTCCTGAATCTTGTTGCCGTCACGTAGATACCTAAATATGAATGTACAAGCATAACTTAAGATACATAATTGGATATATCTCAGTTTAGTTTCTAACTGTAAAAGTACAGCTGTCCCTGAGCAGCTGAGAAAAACAGAGGCATTGCACTACTGTTTGCTTGCTTTTTGTTTCAGGCAGTAGCCTGTGTTTAGTCATTTTCCACTGAACCTGAACAGAGAAAGGCCAAGTTGTTTGGGCAATGAAGAATCCTGTTTCACTGAGATACCCTGATGGTTCTGTCTGTGCAGTAGTTTTATTGAATAGGCATATACAGCATAAAAAATCATTCTCCCAGTGGAACTGAATGCTCCCTTGATAAGGATTTTGAATCTGAGTCTTTCCCCTGAAACAGGCAGAAAAGTTCTTTTTGATCTGAAAGTGTTCCCGAACAGCTTCAGCAAGGCAGGAAGCTGCATGTAGGTAGTTGCTAGCATGAGAATCCATTTTGCTTACAGTGTAAGACTCAGAAGTCAGAAGATGCAAATTTTATTTGTGGCTCTGCTGCTGACTTGTGTGGCTCTTGGCAGATAGATCTTATCTTGGTTACAGAACTGGAGAAACAGGGCCAGGCAGGAAGGCTGTGATTCTGAATCTCAGTGTCTGAAAGAAACTGGGAGATTTTGTACCAAAAGGCAACGCAACCATGTTATATTGTCCTGAAAACAAGGGCAGAAAACGTGTATGGCTGTTTGATAACAAAACCTGGCTTATTTGTGAAACCCTGGTAACAGGAAGGAATATTTTGCCTTCTCAGCCAGCAATTTAAAGCCAGCTTTAAAGCTACTCAAAGGAGTTTAGTATTAGGCCAGACTTAAGGCTTACTGATGAGTGGTCGTATGACTGTTAGTAAATTTGAGGGTCATTCTCGGTATTCTCATTGCCACCACTCACTTCAGTGTTTTGCCATCAAGGCGGGCAGAGCAGCAGCAATGTGCCCAGTCTTGTGGAGGGAGCATGAATTGCATCTCTCATTGATACTTTCCTAGCAGATGGAGGGATGGTGTTGATGGGCTGCAGTTCACGAAGTTGTTCATATGGTTTCTAGGCTGATCAGAGGTGTTAAAGTGCGTTAAGTGCATCAGGACTCCCAAGACAGAGGAAGGCTATGGATTTATTTTAAGTAAAAATAGCCGTGTGACTGCTAGCTGAACAGATGAGGTCTTTCCTGAAACGAGTGCTTTGTGGAGGCCATTCCAGATTGTGCTGTTAGCTTTACACCCCTTCTCTTCCTCAGTAGAAGGCAGTGGGCGAGGGGAGAACAGAAAGGTTTCCAGATCTGACTGGAAACGTGTTCTTTCTCATACCCCAATAATGACTTCTTTAAGCACTATTCTCTTGTAGGTTTTATGTTGATGATTTGCAGTGCTTGCCAATTATCCAGATGATATTAAAATCAATTGTCTGGGAAGGATTTTGCCTGAAAAGCAGCATAAAGAAGACGGGAAACACCAAAATAACAGAGAGGAGAAAGTGTGAGAAGAATAGACTGAATTGCTTTTCTCCACCGTAGTCATGTAATTCAGTTAGTGAGAAAATTCAGATGCTATTGTTTTTTAGCAGATCTCTAGCAAATTAGACAGAAGGGTGTTTTGAGAATTTGAGGTGATAAATTGACTTGCCTGGGATGACAGCCTGAGTCGGTGGCTTTAGAGCAGTTTTGGATCTGCAGCGTTCCCAGTGAAAGCAGGGAGCAGCTGGAGGAGCTGGCAGCAAGGTTCATGCAGGGAACGCAGGGTCGCAAGGTGCTCGTGGCAAATATGCATATAAGGTAGTTGGCATTCCCTCGGCAGGCGCCTTTGCCGCGCTGCAGATCAGCTGATGTTTTGCTGTTCCCTCCAGTACAGCGACCTGTGCCTAGAACTTGACATTAGAAAAAGGCAGTTGGCCTCCATCTACACCAAGGGGGATTGAGGCGAAGCAAAAACTGGAAAGAGCTGTGCATGTGAATTTGGGGCGCATGCAAGGGACCGTTTCCCCTACCCACGCTGCCCGCTCCTTCTCTTGGTGTAGATTTTGGCATTCACTGCAGTCTTTGTTGTTTCAGGTTGGAAGTTGAGTCCTGTGGTTGGAGCGGTGTACGGCCCTGAGTTATATGCAGGTAGAGCTTAAGTAGACACTTCCACTTCTGCCATTTAACTGCAGTGGTGTTTTGTTTATGTTCTCAATCTGCTGTTTCTTTATAACCTTTTTACTTTTTTTTTTTTATTCTTTTTAACGTTAAATTAGCGTCCAGCTTTCAAGCAGATGTCTCGCTGGGCAATGACGCCGCAGTGCCCCTGTCAGGAAGGGGGGGTATTAACACTTACATTCCTTTAATCAGTAAGTAGCCCCCATTGGCCCCTGTATTGTTGCTGTGCTTGAGTTAACGATGACCCGTTACCCTTCTTCCCTTCAGTCTGTATAATATATACTTGAAAGGATGGGTCTCGCTGGGTATGAGTTTACCTTGAGCCAAAGTATACTGTGCTGTAACTTGTTTATCAGTAATGTGTTTCTGTACTGGGTCTCTGAGTGATGAGGCGGCTGCAGAACAGGGGGAGGGTGCGTGTGAGGAATAGGCTATTCCCTTTCCCCTCTCCCCCTTTTGAAATCAAAGAAACTAAAGGGACAAGTCCCTAAAGTACATATTATACAAGCTGCTAAACCGCGAGTCTTCAGGGCCTCTCGTGGCATGCACCTGGACGCACGTTGGGTTGGGTTTGTGCCCTGGGACTCCTGCCCTCTCGGTATCTGTTTATTACGTGTTTGCAGATGCCTCTGAGGTTTTACATCATTTCATCGTGAGCCGGTTTACTCCAGTGCAAAGCGTAATAAAGCAGGCCCCACTATATGTAGAGCCAGTTATTGGTCATGCTTGTTAAATGAAGGTGGGCTCTCAGTAAACTGGCACTTTGTGGGAAATTTCTGCTGCTGTTATATGGGATATCTTGTCTTTCAGGCTTTAAAATGAACATACAGAGGATTGGGTGGCAAAGAGTGGGAGGGGAAAGGAGGGAAGAGACTGATGTAAGTTGGTTGACTTTAAGGGCCTCTTGACAAATTATTTTAAAGAGCCTCTGCAGTTTTGGAAGAGCCGCCTGCTATATTGATAGTAACTCTCTGCGCTTCTCAGACTCTAACTAGACTGCATGGCGGTGTCAGAAGGCGGGGGGATTTGTACCCTGTTTGTGGTGGGTGAGGCATGCCAAAGCATTAACCTCTTGCATGCCAAACCTCTCTGCAACCCCTCTTCCCCCAAAGGCCATGGTGTAGCAGGAAGTATGTATGGGATGCTTGCTGGGTTATAAGCATGCCCCTCTGCAGGACTGATGCAAAATGTCCCACCGCTGTGGAGCTATGGTGTCACTTTGTTTGAAGCAGACGGTTGTTCCCCGGGCATGAGCTTCGGCCCTCTTCACCCTCCACCTTGTCTGTCTTTACAGTTCCAGGCTTCCCCTATCCAACTGCAGCCACCACAGCAGCCGCGTTTCGGGGAGCCCATCTGAGGGGCCGAGGAAGGACAGTATATGGGGCAGTCCGGGCAGTACCTCCCACAGCCATCCCTGCCTACCCAGGGTAAGCACTGGTCATGAGAGCAGAGTGCTCTGCACAACCGTGTCAAATAGCTAATCGGTTAACCAAAAAGTAACTAAAATTGTCTGGATGGTGAGAGTCGGGTATTGCTAGTGCCAGAGCATTCTGCACACAGTGGCTTCCAGTGGGCGCAAATCTAAATTTTTCCGTGTTAAGTTCTTGACTGAAACAATTTTCTTCAGTACTTGCAGCAGCTTAAAGCGCTGATGGATTCCTTCTCATAGTTTCTCAATTTGCCTACGTGGTATTCGTCATCCATTGACCCAGTATGTTACAGTGCTGCTGAGAAGGATACAAAAAGAGAAGGTCTGAAATTTTTGGAAAAGGTTCTGCTCTTTGCACCCCATTTGCATTTTCATATCCAGGAATGAGGAATATTATCCATTACCTTCATGCCTCACCATCTGGCAGTAGGACACAGAAGAGCCAGTTACCCACAATGGATTTGCTTTCTTTGTTGGAGACGGTTTAAAAAGGTTTAAAACAAAGATTAATCAAGTCCATTAATTTAAAGCTGGGAGTGTTTGTGATACAGGGAGAACGAAAGTGCACCGTTCTTCTAACTGTTACATGTAGCAATGGTGAACGTGTGACCTTAGCGTTCTTTGCCCTCTCACTTTTCACTAGTAATGCAGTGGAATAGATGTTGTTACAAAAGAGTATTTTGCTGCTTAAAAGTACAGACAACTAGGTTTGTAAGTGAGTTTTGGTTTGGGTTTTGGTTTAAGTGTGATGGAATGACAGATAATCCCTTTCAAAATGGCTGCTTTTTTTTTTTTTTCCCCCCCCCTTTTTTTTTTTTTTTTTTTTTTTTTTTTTTTTTTTTTTTTTTTTTTTTTTTTTTTTTTGTTTTTTTTTTTTTTTTTT
>WUAM01000431.1:19278449-19332900 GCA_024336885.1 Actenoides hombroni
AATTTCTTTTTTTTTGTTCTTTTTAATTATTTCTTTTGTTGGGAAACACAATTTGTTCATGTTTGAGAATATTCTACTCTGTTATAGTTTATATTTACTAGAGCACTCAAAGTGAGTGGCATCAGAAATCACTGGAGGTGGTAGGACCGTGTAGCTGAGGTTACAGCTGAGCTCTGCATACCAGTTAAATCTGTGTGTGAACAGGAATAGCAGGAAAAAATAACTGGTGCTTTGGGCAAGCTGAGCAGGGCTTTAGATGCATTGATGGAATTGTAGGTGGATCCTGGGTTATGGAGAAACAGGAGCAACAGCTGGGTAAGGCAACCTGCACAGTGTCATCTTTGCTCTGTACTGGTCCCAGAGCTTTGTGAAAGCATTTATGAAGTAACAAGTAATAGTCACAACGTTCTTCCTCTTTCCTTCACCCTATTTTGGTGTATTTGGACCTGCTGGTCATGCTAAATGCATCCCCGTGTCAGAAATCCCCCAGCTGTCCACACTCATTGCTCCTATGACAGGAACGTACCATGGCCATTATAATCCCCATTTTTGGTTTTATTTGAAGTACACACAAGTAGAATTTGCAGACCGCTTTGAACTGAGTGGGTCTGCCCCTGTGTGTGTACCTCTATCCTGTGACTTTCTTTTTTATTTTTTTCTTTTTTTTTCTTTTTTTTTCTTTTTCTTTTTTTCTTTTTTAATTAACAGTAGCTTCAATTTTGCATCAGTGCATGGTTGAAAAAGCAATACACATGTCAGCTATTTCTTAACTTCATTTCTCCAATGAATTATTTCTCCTGTTTTTTTTGTTTGTTGTGCAGTTGACTGAAGAAATGTTAACATCCCGCTCTAAATCTCTCAGTGGAGTCTCTGTTCCCTTCTCTGATATAACAGATGGGTTATTGCTTGTTATAATTATTAACATTGTGGTGTGGGCCAGGGCTAGGGTGGGAGCCATTTCGGGGGGCGAGGGCGGGAGGCTGCGGGAGTCATTAAGGTTGGAATGTTAACTCCAGTGGTGACTGACTGTTTCCGTAATAGCAGGTTGTTGTGGCTGCACGCTCTAGTACTTGAGGCTGTGTACTTCACTGAGCTTGTGGTAGAGCCTAGGGCGAACTGCTGTCCCAAGAGAATGCTGGGATGGATAGAACTAGCCAATATGAGTCTGAACGTGGTGACTTTGCTGGTTGTTCTAGCTCCAGATGTCGGCATGCTTAGTTTTTAATTTTGATTAATAAATGTTACGCCATTCCCCCTCCCACACCTGATTCCAGCCCTTCTTTTCTTTTCTTCTTTCTTTTTTTCTTTTTTGGTTGTTTTTTTTTGTTTTGTTTTGTTTTTGTTTCGTTTCGTTTTCTTTTATGAGAGACATGAGTTAAAAGAGAATTACATGATAACCCTTTTTGGTTTCAAACTGCATCTTGCTGTCATGTTCAGAGTATGTGCCAGGCACATTTGGAATGGCTTCTGGTCTGAAATGTGGCTGGCGAGCATGGGGCAGAGTGGGAATGTGGGTGCGCACTGAAACTGGCTGCCCTACAGAGGGTGGCACCAGGCAAAAATGCCTGGTATGCTGTGCCCAAGTGACAGACCCCATCAAGACTTAAGGAAGCTCATAAACTTAAGGGAATACCACAATGACATTCATTCATATGAAGTTCTATCTTAATTTGGTGAGGTCGATGGAGGTTTGGTTTGTATTAAGGCTGCACCTCATTCCTCTCATCTCTTTCGTGTTTTCGAGGTGGGAGTATTGGTGATGCAAGACAAAACTAAGCTAAACCTCCCCAAACCATCAATCCAAAATGCAGGGATTGAAACAGCTAGATGAGATTAAAAGGGCTGAACTGTAACGTGACATCTCTTTTGGGCCATGTGGTGATGTTTCAGAGGTGTAGATTTGTGTTGCTCTTTCTTCTCTTAACTAGAAGTTTGAAGAGGCTGCAAGTCCCTCTCCTCCAGTGTAGGAAAGGGTCCTCAGGCATGTTTTAGACAGCACATTGGCCTTCATGGGGCTAACACAACCCACCCACCACCACCACCAAAAGCAACCAAAATTAATTTAAAATAATTACTTCTAATTTAAAAGCTACCTAGCCCAAAACTGAGCACTGCTGAGCAAACACGAAGTCCTGTAGTAGAGCTGATCTTGTGCTCTTAGTTACAGAAGATGTATCGGGAAGAAATGGTAGAGGTACACCGAGCTGATTCTGGAGGTGAAGAGCATAAGTCTGCCTTCTGGTCCTTCAAATTCTGAAATGTCAATTGGAAGGAAAAATAAAGCCAGAAGTAATCTGGAATTTTCTGATGTTATTTATGGCTCATTGTGTTTATAGCGAATCTAAACCACGGTTCATTTACCATTCCTCCCCCCTCCCCCCAAAACATGTTCAGAAGTGTACAATAAGGAAAGATCTGACCTGGGCTTCAGAGCCCTCTTTGCTCCCTGTCATGCAGCCTTTGCCCCTGGTCTGAAGGGTGTCTGGCTTGCATCCTTCATTGCTGCAGGGTGTTCAGAGATGCATGTCTGAGCCACATCTTCCTTTGCCTCAAGAGCTCCCTGTGGGAGCTCCAGGAGGAGACACACAGGTCTTCCTCTGGGTCAGGATTCACATTTTGCCAACCCAACTGTAAGTAATCAGGGTAGGCATTTTAAAGACCTTTATTACAGGTCCATAGCACAGGCAGAAATAAGCAACAATGCAGACTGTTCTGGCATAATTTCCCCTGACCTGTTTCCTTCTTACATGGAGGGAGGGGAGGACAGTCTGGTTGGTATCGATGGCAGCTTGCTTGTTGTCAGTCCTGAGACCACCAGGGACCGTCTTCTCTGACCATCTTTTCCTGATGGCTTTTTAGCTTCTCGGGCTGCATCTCGACCAAATGAAATTCTAGCCTTTTGGGTTTCTCAGACTTAAAAAAAAAAAAGAGAGGGCGGAAAAAAGACGGGAATTTCTCTGCTGGTCCCCTTTCTAAAGTACACACTTCACAGAAAGCACCCACCTCTGATTTCCCCAGCGTAAGAGGACAGGGACATAAAAATTACATTGCATGCAAGATTTCATCTCTCTTCTGGTTTTCAGTTCCTTCATGCCAAATTTAATTTCCTGCAGGGATATAACCATGCTCAGGCTTGCTTGAGTTTATTCCTTCTGCTAAACGGGGTAATGGAAGTGTCTCCCTGGTCCTTCCGAGGAAAGACATGTACATGAGTTATGGGCAATGCTTGCGATGGACGTGACATGGGAGCTGATGCAGTTTGAAACACTTCCTCTCCTTGTGATGTGTGTGACTTTTTTTCTTTTTTCTTTTTCTTTTTTTTTTCCCCATTTTATTTTTTGATGCTCTGCGTGGGTGGACAGGTATCTGTAAAGTCAGTTCTCTTCTCTCCTGCAGGGTGGATACGCAGCCTACAGATATGCACAGCCTGCTACTGCAACAGCAGCCACAGCCGCTGCAGCCGCTGCAGCAGCTTACAGCGATGGGTATGTAAGGGGGAGGTGTCCGTGGGGGCTAGCTTGCTCTGCTCAGGGATTCAAGGAGCACTGGTCAAGGAGCACAGTACTTCTTCCCCTGATTCTTTATCTTTCTTGCACTGGCACGTGCATACATGCATGCACAACCCAACGTGAAAGACTTGAATGCACGGTTTGTGTCTCTGCTCCTGGGCAGTGTTGCCCTCCGGTGTGTGTGAGCTGGCACGAATCCTGGCCTCTTCCCTATCCTTGTCATCCCCTGTACAAAGGAGGCAGTGTGGTTACGGCCTCAGAGTCAAAAGACCTGGCTTGCCTTGCCAGCTGCTTGCTCTGTGGCTCTGGGTGGGCTGTTTCATCACTGGGTGCATTTCTCTCCTCATCCATAAAGTAAAAATTACTCAGCTCATACAGTACTTTAGGATGCTGTAACATGTAGCTCTGTATAGATACAAAGGGTTAGCATCATCAGAGTGCTCACCTGAAGACTTTTTTTATCTCCTGTGCAGTGAGGCCATGTTTTAGTCCTAGCACATGCAAGACCATTAAATTTTATACTCCGTTCTCATTCTGGAGAATCCCTCCCTGCTGTCCATTTAGCAGCCGTTACCGTGCCAGTAGCGCTAGCGCCAGCAGTCGCTCTCCTCCCAAATCGCATCACGCGAGGCAAAGGATGCACTAGCTGTCATCTCCAAGGTGCTGACCTCTTTCTTACAGGTCGAGCTCATGTCTTCTGCCACATTCCTCCTTTGCAGGCCGTTCTCTCACACATCTCATACGATGCATGGAAGCAGGCCCGTAGGATCTCTTCTGAGAGGGGCTGCCTGTAGGCATGTGTGTGCATGTATGCATACATGTGTGTAGAAGGGCATGCTGCTTCTTCCATTGCCTGTGGTCTGACAGCTGTTTCTCTGCCCCTCTAAAGTGACACTTGTTTTTCTCTCTTTTTTTTTTCTCTCTCTTCAGTTATGGCAGGGTGTACACAGCAGATCCTTACCATGCCCTTGCCCCTGCCGCTAGCTACGGAGTTGGCGCTGTGGTAAGTGGGGTATTCTTTCTTGTGATGTTTCTCATTCGCAGCATGCGGAACTGCTGTTCGCTGGGTGTCAAGTCATGAAACCTCACCCAGAAAAACCTTTTTGTTGAGGAAGGAGGTCCTTACCTGCGGTGCTGCATTCCCAGTGCTGCATTTGTACGTTTGTGAGCGCACGCTGGGAAAGGAGACAGGTTGCAGAACACCGGTTGTTACTCGGCGTTGCACAGCACCAAGTACAAAGGAGGTGGTAGAAGAATGACCAGAAATGCCAGGAGCCAGAACATTGTTGGTGAATCAGTAGAACTGTATTAAGGTCATATGTAGAGCAAAAATCAGCGATAGTTAGAGATGCAAGACACCCTTTCATGCCATTTTCATGGACTTTAAAGGCTCCTGTTGCATGTTGAGAAATCGGTTCTAGGAAGCAAGGGAATAAGTTGTTCTCATGACATCTTGCAGCAAAGCTGCTCCACTTGGTTCCCTCTTCCCCTAGTGGAAGAATGCGGTGTCCTGCCTGCCAGCAGTAGTTATGCAAGGGCAGGAATGAGGTAAGCTGGCATTGGAGGGGAGTGGAGCTGCTTGCTGAAAACACATGCTTGCCCATCTGCTAGCCAGCACAGTATCTGTATTCCAGCAAAGGCTGGAATACAAATGCGTTCAGAGAAAAAGACACCTAAATATAGATATCTGCAGTGTAGCACCTCAGTTTGAGCCTCACCTTATCATGTGGGTTCTCTTTAGGGTCAATGAAGGAAAAGCAGGTACTTCTAGGATACCAGGTCACCATGTCTATTTTAGACCTTTACCTTAAGGTGAGGTGAAGAGCATCCTAGAAGTCCTAGTCTCTGCTATCTCTAAAAGACAGCCTAGACAGCTGGCTCAGAGATGAGGACTTGTGAGTCCCCTCTCTGATACTGAACTGAACTGCCTTACTGAGACTTGCCAAACTTCACCTTCTGCTGTCTGGCCATGAACATGTTCTCCCGAGCCAGGTCTTTGGTTTTGCAGGCAACGTTCTCCTCTCTTGCTTCTTAGAGGTGCTGATGGTGGTGGGTCAATGCCAGAACATGTCCATTAGTACTTCTGAGGTCATTCGGGTGCTGTCCTAAGAATTTCTTCACAGTTCTCTTCCTAATAATCTCTTCTTCTCTCATTTAATTTCTACAGGCGAGTTTATACCGAGGTGGCTACAGCCGATTTGCCCCCTATTGAAGTGACGTGAGCCCCCTGCAAGTGGGACAGCCCCCCCAGTTCATGAGGCCTGGCTATTGCAATATTTACTAGTAGAGGAACTCTATAGCAAGATGAGGAGGAAAAACAAAAAAACAAAACAAAAACAAAAAAAAAAAAAAACAAAAAAAAAAAAAAAAAAAGGAAAAAAAACAAACAAAAGAGAAAATACTTTTTTATACCTCACTATGTTCTTTGAATATGTATTTTTTTTTCCTTTAAATTTCTGCCTTTAATTCTTTTGTTCCAAAGACTGTGCTTTTGTTTTGTTTTGTTTTGTTTCTGTTTTTTGGGGTTTTTTTAACTGTGGTAAAAATAATGCATTTCCGTGTCTGTATGTTGGTGCATAGCTTATCCTACCAATCACGGAAAAGGCGATTAGTGATAAGAAAAGCAACTGATATCATGCAGTTAATCAGGAGCACGCAGACAGAGTTACTTCCCTGGGTCTGGTGCTTGGTGCCTGTGAGGCAGGAGAAAGTGAGGGAGAAGCCTCTACCTGCTATGTTTCTGGTCTGCAGAAGGAAGCACTCTGGCTGTGGCTGGGACCTAAATGCTGGTGGGAAATAGTCATTTACATTTGGAAATGGGGAAAATGTAAAGACTTTCTGCATTTTTATCACCATCTGACGCACACAGGTTTTGGGACAGTTTCAGCAGTGTCAGGATTTTAGACTTTGCAAGAGAAGATTTCCTCAACCTGCCCAAAGACTTTGGCTGTTACCTGCTGTATAGGGAACATGACTTTGAAAGAATTTTTTGATGAGGATGATCTTTCTCCACACACACACAGCTTATTCTAGCTGATTGTTGCCCATTACTGCTGGCCGTAATTACCTTAGTTTTCCTTCCTCCTTTTCGAGGGTTTTCTCCCTTGCTGTCCCTTTCCTCCCACTATTTCTTCAAGGAGTGGCAGATGCAATGCAGCATCACACAGAGCACCTCTGTTGCGGACAGCAGGCGGTTAAGCTTGTGGAGGTGAAGCACATGCAGCCTTGCAGAGGAAGAAAGCTAGCAGAGAACCACTGTGCGTCAGTGCCGTGCTCGGGCACTCTGAGGTCCAGCATGCAAGGTCTCTCCTTTTCATCCTGAGCTGCTTAGGTGCTTCTGGAAGTCATCTCTTTCAGATAACATGAATGAGGAAAAACAAGTCTTGTATAAGCTGCTTGAGGTGACAGGCAAGCCTGTGGGTTTTGTGAGCAGGAAGAGGGTCTTTAAACGTGATTCTGAAGTAGTTTTGTTTCTGTCGGGAGTTCAAGGAGAGGCAGAAGCAGTTTGTGCAAGCTCTGAATTTATAGGAACTGCCCACCACAAGCTATATCAGTCCCTTAAATAGTTGCATTGGAGCTCCTGGGTCTGCTTTGCCCAGGTTCTCATAAAAAGTTGCACACCTGGTCTGCTAAGTCCATATAGACACTACATAATAGAAGATTTGGAAGCAGGGAGACTGTTTAGGAGAGGGCTTCACAACTCCCAAAACCATCTCTGTTCTGCTCTCACATACAGTGATTTCACTGTGTTTCAAAGTCAGGATTTTTAGAAGACTTGTGTGAGCTGTGCTGTGATGGGGAGTTGCTGCTCTCCGGACCTTCCCACTCAGTTGCTGGCTCCTAGAATGCTGCACCCAGTAATCCCAGTGATAAGAAGCAGAGTCTCTAACCACGTTAACCACAGGGTAGAGAAATGCAGAAGCGCGGTTTTATTAGGCTGCCTACACTCCCTCAATTGATACTGGGCTGAACATGCTGCCCCCGGAAGGGCTGCTTGGAGTGTGGGTTGGTTGGTGGAGCTTCTCCAAATCCTGTCATTCACCTGGTTCTCCATCCAACTTTGATACCAGAATAGGAAACCTCCTGTAGTTAACACTAAGTAATATCAACAAGCAGAGCTCCTCAGGAGGTGTCCTGGCCCAGCCACGCACAATCATGCTTTTTTTTTTTCCTCTTCCCCAGGGATATACGTAGCCTCTCTGCACAGCAGAGAGGAGGCACCTCAAATGGGAAGAATGGGGAAGCCATTAGTTAAGCTAAAGACCCTGAAGCTATTGATACTCTGGAGGAATAGCTAGATAAAGGGGACACCAAACTGCCAGCCTGTTGGCCACCTTTAATTATTTTGTTTTCTGGTTTTATTGTTGGGTTTTGACTTTTTTTTTTTTTTTTCCAAGCCAAAGTTTGGTTTGTTGCAGTTATGACAATTTTTTTGTTGCTTGTATATAAATATTTTAGTTAGCTTGAAAATGGGGAGGGGGGAACAGGGTGTTTGGGGCTTTCACAAAATCTAGGAAATGGGGGGGGCTTGAGATATTTGGGGCTTTTACTGCCTGAATGGGGGTAGAGGAGGGAGGACTTGTGGTAGAAATAGTCATATTCCTGGAGAGCCATTTCCACTGCAGGGCAGCCAGGGGACTTCTGGAGCTGGGATGCAGCAAAAGCCTCTACTCTTGTTCTACCCACCTGTGGGCAAAGGGGCTGAGTGAAGATGTTGCTTCCCTTGCCCACAGGCAGTTCCACACGCAGCAGATCTGCAGGCTGGGAGCAAGAGGAGCGCAGCTTGCAGAGCCCGGCAGGGGCAGCCGCTCGCCTCTCTGTCCCTTTCCTACATTTCAGTTCAGCTGGTTCTGACTGCAGCTCCTGAAAAGCTGGGTTCTCCCTCCCCCAGTGCCCTCCACCACCCTGGCTGTGCCACCTGCAGTCTCCCCCTTGCCACTTGGCCGCTCTGGGAGTAGGGAGGCCAGCCCTGTTTCTGCCTCCGAGCAGTGTCTATGCATGGCAGCTTCAGCCCACCTTGAGTACATTAGGAGCGTGAGGGGTTTAGTGCAGAAGCGCCCAACCTTTGCAGGGCCACAGTCCCTCACTGTATGATGTCCGAGTAATAGCTGCTCTAGACCATCCAGCCTGATTCCTCCTGTTTCCGAGCCCAGCCTGCTCCGGTCGCTCCCTGCCAGCCTTCCCTGGTCCGTTAACCAGGTGATCTCTCCTCGACTGCAGTCAGCGTGGCCAGATCCCCCCTGAGGCAGCTCACTGATAGCCTGCCTGCTCTCAGAGGGGACACTGAGACACTTGCACGGCTGGGGACCGGAGGTAGCTCACTGGTTCCTGGTCTCCAGACCACCAGACCTCCCAAAAATTTGTATGCCAGCTGGAATTTTGCAGTGAGGTTTCTCAAGTGAGTGTTGTGCCGTGCGGGGAGAGCTCTTCAGTCTTTCTTCCCTCTTGGCAAACAACGGCTCTGGTTTCACTCAGGTGCGTTATGGACTGGCTTGAGATGAATTCAGAGTAGCCAAGCCGTGGCTATATCCATATTCTGAAAAAGTGAGGACAAAGCCTATATCTCCCTATGCAAAATGAATTACACTTAATGAATTAATTTGGGTCCTGGCTTATTTGACCAATGGCAGCTAGTGCTTGTCCCCAAGATGGGCCTGCATTCACAGGTCCCTCGCAAAGCAGAGCTTGGCTTTCTGAGGGAAACTGCACAGGCAGCCTGGCAAATAGCTTGCGGTTTGTCACCTTCTAGTCTGGTGGCATCTGGGATTCCTCTTGACGTAGAGGAAAAGGTGTTTCTTTAAGTGTTGCTGTTTGTACTGTCTTGCAATAGGTCAGGCCAGCACATGATAATACTACGCTAGTAAGATTTTGGATTGAAGAGTTGATTTATTTCCATGTGCTGATCTATCTTTCCTTGTGGGTACAGTTGTGCTGGGACAATGATGACTTCTACTGGTATAGAATATTCTCTACTGGGAGTAAGTTATATTGATGCCCAGCACGTTAACAAACTGTTGTCACAGCCCCCATGGCAGGGAGGCTGCGCTGTTGTAGGTGGGTCAGCTTTTCTAAGAAAAGCCACGACAAGGACCTGGAGACAACAGGGACTCAGTCCGAGCCTGCTATAGCCAGCGTTTTCCAGGTTAAGCAGTTATGTGGGTCCTGTGTCAAGAGTTCAGATAGACAAAGCCATGTTTTAAAATAGCTGTGGCCTGTCTGTTCCAGTGCCCGAGAGAGAGCAGACTTGCCCAGCGAGAAAGAGCTGCTAGCTCAGGAGTCTGAGACCTGTGTTTTGGGCAGGGCTCTGCCAGTGATCCTCAAGGGTCATCATGGAGCAGTCGTGTCACTACTCCAGACTTCGCTTCCCCATCCCTAAAGTGAAGTGAAAGTTCATCCCCCGTTCTCACCCGTTTTGAGATCTGTGGCTGTGAAGCAAGAGCTGAGGAGGGTTATCTGAATAGCTGACTCGAGTGCTCATTGCAAAATGGTTGATGAAACCATTTCCTTGCCCAAAAAGAGATGCTGGCTGCTTGGGTTTCAATTCCCGCGCCCGGATCTTTGGCAGCGGGGAATACAAAACCAGAGCCTCCCGGATCCTACCCACGTTTTTCCCCATCCCATCCTTGTCTGTATCTTCCCATCCTGGCCCCAAAGAAGGAGGCAAGTGGAGAACAGCTTTGGGGAGCACTTAGGAACTCAATAAAGGGAAACCCAAACAACAGCTCTGGGGAGCGCTTTTGCTGAGTCTGGCTCCAGAAGGAAAGCACGCGGGCAGCGTGGTGGGTGGCCTGCTGCTGCTGGCCCTCCAGCCTGGTGGGCTCTCGGGAGCGCTGTCCTTGGTGCAGAGGGGTGATTTCTAAAGTGTGTTACCTGTTTGCACTGTTTTAAAATAGGAGGGGGGGAGGGGGGAAAGAAAAAAAACAAACAACCTAGTGAACAAGATGAACATCCAATGTAAACTTCTTTGTGTTTTTATTTTGTCATGCTCTTGGAAAATGTCAAACATTTTGTAGTATACACCAGTGAGACTTGATTCTTTGTTGCATAAAACACTATTTTTGGTGATGTTAATGTCTGAAAAGCCCCTTCCCTCCACCTTCATCTTGCCCTCTCCGCCCTCCAACCCCAGTAAACTTCTCTTCTACAATGAAAACTCCAGTCAACAAGGCGAGCAGGAGTCTGATAGCCAGAGCGTGAAATGGGGCCCTTTCCAAGCAGGTTCGGGGGTTTCTCCCTGGCACGCTTTGCTCTCGCCACGAGCTGGCAGGATAGCCCCTGTCCCTCTGCAGTGTGTGCATCCGTGGCAGCCGACACGGGACTTGGGGTGTCCAAGTCCTGTCTCTGTTGCCACTGCTAACCCTGGAAGGCAACTTCTTGCCAGCGGTTGTCTTCTGTGGGTAGCGGGCTGCAGCTGGCCCAGGCTTGCGCAGGAGACAAGCTTCCCACGCTGCCTCTCAGCTCGTGGTGGAGCAAGAACGCATCAGCCGAAAGTCTTGCCTGATTTCACCAGGTGACTGCTGGTGTATAAAGCCGTCCACACAAATATTCATTTGGCTGGCAATCAGCAAAATGACCGTTAATCTTAGGAACGGTTTTTCTTTTTTGGTTTTTTTGTTGTTGTTGTTCTGAAGTGGGTCAATAAATCTCTTGCCAGATTCCCAGTTTTCTGCTGGTGGAGGGGCTTGTAGCTTCTCCGAGGAGTGAATTCCTTACAGAAATCAAGCCCTCCCACATTAGCAGTCTCAGTTTTGGTCATGTTTTTCTATTTTTTCTGTTCACAGTATTTTGTGTGTGCGCGCGTGTTGTAGTTTTGGCAGCTTGATTTGGCTGCATTATCAAGTGACGAAATAATCCTCTTTTACCCCAGGGGATATGATTTGGTTTTGGAGTTTTTTGGGTTTTTTTGTTGTTGGTTGGATTATTTTTTTTCCTTTTCTTTCTTTTTTTTTATTTTAATATGATAAAAGTCCTGCTTGTAAATAGCTGGAGCTAAAACCTGGGGCTGATAGCAAATGAGAACCAGGGCTGTAGAGTGATACGGAGCTGGTGGAGTATTTTACTGACCTCACAGGCTGATCTACTTGAGACTTGGAGATTTTCAGTGCAAGGCTGAGATGCCGCAGCACCTCCAATGGCAGCAACGGACTTGCCCCTTCACGCGGTCTCCCCAGCACCTCCCATTGCCAGGTACCGCCAGGGAACAGGGCATGTCCCGAGTGGGATGTGTTCTGCCTTCCCCTGGATCATTTCCTAGGACGCCCGAGCCGCTTGCCCAGGGTCCCATTTCCCTGCTGACTCTGGAGAAGCAGTATCTGCATCCCAGGGCTTTGTGACAGCCTCTTAACTTCCCGCCCTCCCTCGTTAAGTATCATATTGTATAGTAGCTTTCAGACCATACAGTATTCATTGGGTTATTCCTATTATTATCAAGTAGCTGGAATTGTGAAGGTCGGAGTAGTTAGATCTTTAGCTTTTATTCCTTTTTTTTGTATTACTATCCATGTGTATAAATTATTGATCATGTTGCTGGCTTTTATAAACTCTAAGCAAGGGGGGAAAACCCTTCCTAACCCTTTGCAAATGGTAATGAAGCACTGTTTTTAAATAAAAGAGAGAAACACCAGTCTGCTGGCTCCCGCCTCTTGTCTGTTTTTCAGTGCATCTGGATGAATTTCGCTAGCGCATCTCCCTGGCAGGTAAAACGCAAAGAAGGGAAATTGGTTTGAAGAATGAGCTGGGAGATAGGATCTTCTCAACAGTGATAAAGGGTGAAGCCTTGGCAAGTAACGCTGGCAGAATCCCAGCCCCGTCTGTTCGTGCACCTTTCCCTGCCATTCCTTCCTATTGCTGCTTATTGGCAGAAAAGGGCTGTTTCTTTGGTATATGAGAAGGAATCTTTTCTTTCTCTCTCCGAGTCTAATCTGTGTTTGAACGTGTTAGTGTGGAAGGAGAGGCAACCAGTTCAAATTAACGGTATCGGCATTTTCTGTAATGCCTGTGTAGCCAGCCTCCCGCTGTCTGTGTTAGCACAGGTTTGATAGTTAACACGCACAACTGGAAGCCGGTGTTCCTGTGCTTGGCATAAATTTCCTCTGGGAGTTTGGACACATCTTTTAATCACTGCTCCTGTTGTCCTGACTATAAAAGGAGCATTGCTGCAGATGAGCAGGAATTCATTCATATTCTATGAAGAGCTTAGAGATCCTGAAGTGAAAGATGTCATGCAAATACATATCCATATAATCAGCCGCCTTTTCCGCTGGAATGATCCTAAAAATAACAAATAATAAATCCCTCTGGCCAATTTGCAAGTAATTATGGAAACTGATAAGTGAGTGAAATGATACAGCAAAATACGCCTAGTACGGTTGAGGCCAAGGGAGGATTTTATTGCTGTTGGATGGTGCAAGGTGCTGGGCAGAAAAAGGGTGGGCTAAGGTGTGTCCCTGGGTAGTAGGATCATTGATAACGATGCAGGAAGGCACGTGAGCTCCTTCAGCGTTCCTTCCCGGTGTTTACCGAGGAGCTGCAGTGTGTTCCTGTCAGATGATCCTCATTTCATTCTAACAATAACTCAAGAGGATGTTCAACAGTAACTGCTAAAATTAGATGCCTGGAAATCAGGGCTGAATAATTGTTGCGGAAGAGCTGGTTACAAGATTCTGCATCGGTGAGACTGGGAGAGGCCTTGGACCGAACCTCCGCTGTGCTGGGAGAAAGGTAATGCAGAGACATGCTTCAGAAGTGAAGCAGAGATGCCCTTAAGTCTTTCAGCCTGCTTCCATTTCTATGCAGAGCTGTAAAATAGCTGATGCTGGAGCTCACAAAGAAGTCATTAAAAGTGTTGTAATATTATTGCCTTTCTCAGCGTGTGTTTATCACAGGTAGAGCTTGTCAAGGGAAGTGGATACAGGTTCTTTGAATGGGCTACAAGTTGGATAAGGAATCAAACGCTGCTGATTTAATACCCTTTCTCTAAGCTGTAAATAATTAAAATAAATAATTGTGAAATCACCCAAGTCACCAGCTGACTGCAAGCCCCAGTGCCCGTTTCAGCACGTGTAGGTAGCATCCACTGAGAGTCAGGGTACCGCCCTCACATCAGGAAGCAGCTCAGAAGAGGCTTTGGTAACAACCTTAACATGGGCTCCAGGCCATGGGGCTTGATGCCAGCCTGAGGTCCACTGGCACGGTTGCTGAGCGAGAATCCCTGTGCCATGTGGCTGTGTTTGGCAGCTGTGTTTGGCAGCTGTGTGGCCAAAGAGCTCTAGGGTGAGGTTAGTGTGGCTGCTAAGGCGGTGTCTTAGTCTGGCATTGACAAGCTGCACCAGGAGATCTGAGCCTGAAAGCCCAGAAAGAAGCCCTGATCCCCGTACCAGTGGCAAAGCCAACCTGTTCTTGGGATTTTGCTGCTGACTTCTATCGACTATACTGTCTCAGGGCTTGCTGCCTGAACATCCTTCTGACAGGAGAGCTTAGCAGTTGGTGTGGGAGGGAGAGTTATTTGCCTGTTTCCTTTCTGTCTCTTATAGAGAAAATTACAAAGTCAGAATAATTTGGGTTGGAAGGGATCTGTGGAGGTCATCTAGTCCCACATCTTGCTCAAAGGTCAGTCAAGTTCATGTAGCTGTAGCGTCTTCAACATGAACTTGGAAATGAAATGCACTCTGGAGTGCAAACAACTTCATTGCATCTTGAGAGATGAGAGGTGACCCGTGGCCTCCTGTGCTTGCCTACAGCCCTGTTCCCTTCCCTGCACAGGCTGGGGTTGGTTGTCGCTTGCAGCTATTTCACTGAGGTGTGAAGAAAAACTGCAATGCAGTTACCTTTGATTCAGACAAGGTGTATTTTTTGTGGTTGCTCTCAGTTTGCTTGAAGTGTGATCATTTCTGGCAGCATGTCCAGTGTTGGCTCCTGCAGCTCCACATGAGCTGGGAGTGGCTCACTGGAGAGTTTCCATCGAGGAGAAAAGTCAAACAGAGAAACAACTACACGAGCTCATCTGTTTATTTGTCAAGAAGGACAATTAATTGCTTTCTAGAAGTGCCTTGCAAGGAACAAAGATCTGACTTTCTAGGGCTTTCCTACCAATCAGTGTCATAACACACCCGAGTGCTTGGAAGGTGAATCCAGACAGCTCCAGTCTTACCCATAGGGTAAGGGACTCGCTGCAATTAGTTAATTCTGATGCATTTCTAGATGTCAAATCCTAATCCAGGTGCTTCCAGTGACTTGAACTGGCCAGCCCTATTGCTAACCTCACTGGGGATGAACCATCTACTGACCTGGGTGCTCTCTGTTCAACCTGGGCTCTCACTGACCCTTCAGTGACAACCTAAACCTGTAACTCTTGGGTGCGGCTCTTCTTCCCTCTGCTGGCTGATGGGCACAGTCCCACAAACCAAATCCTCATTCACAGGGCCAGCCCAAGCATGCTGCAACCAGCATGCCCTCATGTCTTCTCCTGCAGCAGAGGTGAAGGCTCCTGTCTTGTCTGAGCCCTGTGACCTGGGAAGCAAAGAGGCTACTAGAGTTGGAACCAGAGGATTTTTGTTTCTGGGAAGAGGCAGGTCTCTGAAGGTGGAGCAGGGACTGTTTGACTCCTGAGTTGCAGTGGCCACCAGCCCATGACCAGGCTGTAGGCATCAGCCTTCTTGCTTGGAGAAGCTTCTCTGTGTATGGCTCCTTCCCCGCTGCAACGTGCTGATGCTGGGAGCCCATGCGTGTGCTGGGAAGGGGATGCGCCCAGTCGGCACCAGGAGCAGCTGTCCCAGTTTGCGGAAACTTTCTTGCCTTTTTAAGGACATGCTGAGTGCTGGGCTCTAACTTTAGCACAAAGGTATGGTTGACTTGGCTTCTTTTATTAATGGATGGGTATAAATACATTGCTCTCGCTGCCTGTCTTGTTTTTCCACGTGTAAACACTGAGCTCTGTCCTGGCTCCTTTTGATGATAAATTCCTCATCTTTTGAATCACAAATCACCTTTTTATGTGTCAGGAGGAAGTGTCAAAGCCCAAAGTCACTTTGTTTATTATAGCAGCAGCGCTCACCAGATGAACTCCACTCAGAAATCACGGATTTCACGGAGTTCTGCAACAACAGCAGATCTGGCATGTTTACATTCTATTGAAATAGCCTTTGCACTCATCTGGAGCCCTCCTGCCACAGAGCGCTGCAGTCCTCTCTTTATTTTCATAAGGATGTCTCCTCTTCTCCCCAGCGTGAGCCTGGGAAGCCCCTCTTTGCCTTTGAAACAGCAGGGCTTTTTTTTTTCAGTCAGCGCACCCTAATTCTGCCGCCTCTGCTCCGAGAGAAGCTGCTCTCCAGAAATAGCTCCTGCTTTTGGCGGAGTGCTGCTTGTGTGGGCGAGATGCCGCTGGCTGCCCCGCTGGGCATGGAAGCAGGTCTCCCCTGGTGAAGGGCAGCCACAGATGACGGTGCCCTGAGTGCGAGGGGCTGGGGGGGGGCTTTCTGTTCACCCCGGCGTGAGCTGCCTGCTCTGCCATCCCAGCTTGGCCACAGAGCTCGGGGACTGAGAAAGGGAAAGGAAAAACTGGTGCCACTCTCAGCAAACCTTTGCACAGGTACTAGGAAGCTTCATGCCCATGTCATGGGGAGTTGAAATAAAAGGTTTGGGGCAAAAGGAAAAGTTCAGAGCTGGGGAAAAGCTGGTGGCCCCTGAGCTTGCATGCTTGCTGTGGGGAGTGAGCTGGCTGCAGGGCTGTGACCTGGGGATAACACTCTTATTTCTCCTCCGGGAACCAGTGTCAGGGTTCAGGGTGTGGGAGTGGATCTGACCCACCCTCACTCATAAATGCTACAGTGTGACTGCACTGAGCTGAGAGCTGGTGCAGCCAGAGATCTGGAGAGATTAGTCTAACACAGTCGTCGGGGTCAAACTGGGTGAACCTCAGCCCTGGAGCAATGGAGATGACAGCTACTGGTGAAGCCAACTCATCCCTGGTTAAGATCCAGATCCTGCTGTGTCTGAGAGGGCTGTTAGCTCTGTTGGGGAGCCCAGCTTGGCAATTCGGGTCACTTGAGTAGCTGTGCAAAAATCCATTCAACCGTGGGCTCTTGAATAGCTTTGACTTGAAAGGAGCAAATACCTGGACTAACCGCAGGGTTGAAGGAAACATGCCATTCCCACAGGCTTGTTAGTGACATTAAATACCTCTTGCAAGGTGGAGTTGGGACCTGTCAACACCAGAATACGTAAGTACCAGGGGCCTTTCTGCTGAGCAGCATGAATGTCATCAGGTCGCTGGTCCCTGCCGCTACTGGCAAGCTGTGGGATACGGTGAAACAATTCCTTTCCATCAACCAGTGTCTGCAGGCCAAAACTGCACAAATCCCCCACATGTAGAGCTAAGGGAGCTTGCTCTGGTTGTGCCCCTGGGGACCAATGTGTAGGAGGTGGCTGTAAGGCACCCCTAGCACTGAGGGGGATCATAAGTAACCCCAGGGACAAGATGTCAGACCTCCTGGTTTTGCTCCAGCCAAGCCTGGAGCCCTCAAGCTCTCAATCACCTTGCATTTCACTGAGGAATGGTGCCCTCAAAATAAAAAAATGAGGCTGAAGCCAAATTTCACTCCAGGAGGATGTACACATTTGCTCCTGGCCAGAGCTGCTCAGGCTGTGGGAGCTGTGACCATCCAATGGCTCTCAGCAGTGGTCCAGGGTGCTCAGAGCCACACCAGCCCCCCCCAGGAGGTGCCTTAGGTGGGACATCCTGGCACCTGCAGAAAACCTTGCAGTGACCCAGAACTGCAGCAGGGAACTGGGCGTATTTACTCTTGATGGTGATGAATCACAGCTTGGTGTGCAGGGAGCTTTGTTCACCATTTTTGTTTGCCCATGTGTCTAAATGTTTCTCTTTTGGGGGGAGAAAAAGCATTTGGAGTGTTTCAGTTGTGGCTAGGGGTGAGTGGGAAGCCTCCCTTGGTTTCTTATGTTGGGAAAAAGCAACCAATCCCCTTCCCAACCAGGCGGGCAATCAGAACACGTGTACTAAAATGAATGAGCCTTCTGGAGCCTTGCCCATCTTTGACGTGATCTCATCCTGCTTTCAAGTCCCCAGCAGCTGTTTTTCCCTAAGCTTCTCTACTAGAAATGGAACACCTTGACAAAAATGATAGGGTCCTGTGAGAAACACCTTGGCTGAGCATCCCTCTTCCTGCCTGTGGCTGATGACACTAGAGGCAAGTCCCATGTGGCCACAGTGCAGAGCCAAGAGCCACCATGTCCCTGTGAGGCAGAAGCCTCTGGCTTTACTTAGAGCTAGGCAGATGCATGGTGGGTTTATACTTGGGGCTCCTTGAGAAGATGAGATACTTGATTCTCCAGTGCCCTTGTGTGGCTTCATGTCCACTTACTGGGGACATTCACAGATGAGAGACCCCAAAGGCACAGAGGAGCATCCTTACAGGCACTGCCAATGCTGAGATCCCAGCAAGCCTAGGCATGCAGAAAGCATGTCTTGAAAAACAGCCTGGTACAGCACATCCCTGAATTGAACCCTTGAGATTTTGCGCACCACGTGCATCCAACCCCAACTGCGGCTACGTGTGTCTCCTGAGGCCATGTGTTTCTACATTGGTTACCAGAAACGAATCTGAGCATCTGTGCCCAAAATGCAGTGAGAATTGCCAGGAGGAGAGAAGAGCCAATGAGCGAATTTTCTCCCTTCTGTTCTGCAAATTATCAGGTCCCGAGCTTTGAGCTCTGCTACGCTGCCCCAACTCCTTGGCTCTTTGGTACGTGGCAGCTTGGGGAGTGCTGCAGAGCAGGACTTACCTTTTCCAAACCCTTTGCTTCTGCCTTTTGACAGCCAGGCAGTCCCCACAGGACAATGTCCTAACATGCCCAGAGCCAAGTTTCATGCCCAGAAATATTTCTGGCTTCAATTTCACTTCAGGCTTTGGGGAAAATAGGAGTGCTTTGCAAGACTGCCATTTCATCATCTAAGTCACAGAAACCTTGTGCAGTGAATGTGCCTGAAGGAATGACCCACAGGAATGACAGGGCTTGAGCAGACAGGATGATCCAAGGCAGTGAAATCAAGAAGTCACATTTTGAGGAGTATTTTAATAGTCTGCAGGTAAAATTAAAAGGAGACCCCAGGACCAATAAAGTTGGGTCCAGCCTGTCTCCCAGGACTTGGACCATCCCCTCTTGCCCTGCTCTGCATGTGAATTGCCTGGATGTGGCTGCAGGATTCAGCAGTGCCTTGAACACCCAGAGATGTGTCTTACCCACCAGGACAGTCAGGGCTTTGACATTTCTGAGACTCCTCTATGCAGAACTGTTATTATTCCCCTTCATTTTACAATTTATTTTTTTAACACCTCTTTTCTTTTGCTAGTGTTTCTACAAACAGTCTGGAGAGGCCCCAGAGCTTGGAGTTACCAGCCGTCACCTTCCAAAACCATGGTAAGGTGCCTGGGTCTGATAGCCCAGGGATCTCCTGGCTCTCTGTCAGCAGAAAGGCCATTTCCAGAACCAGAGCTGTGCTGCAACACTGTGGGTCTGCATTCACACCAGGATCAGGATTGGCTTCTCCTCTTCTCTGGCCTTGCAAGAGACAGTGTGAGACCAGTGAAGAGCAACAAACCCAGGATGGAGTCTCAGACCTGGTGGTCTGATTACAGCTGCTTCATGCAATCAGAACAAGCCCCTGGGTGGGAAATCTGGAGGGCCAAAGGACTGCCAGCACTATTCTAATGCTAAAAATTAGGTCAAAGGGGTGTCCAAAGGATGAAGGGACCACATAGCCTGGCAAGTGTGGCAGGGTAGCCTTGGAGAGGCATCCTGGCACTGAGCCCTGCAGGAGGGATCAGGAGGAACGGGGTCTGTGAAGTTTAATCCCAAACCTGAGGCACAAGGGAGCAGTGACAGCCCTGTTTTCCTTGGTGACTGCTGAGGGGTGGAGGCTGGAGGTTGATGTGGAAGGATTGATCGGATGCAGACTGTGGGTGGTGTCATCACCTCCTCCTGCCCACATGACCACTTGGTGCCTCCTCTTCATCACTTCCATTTGAAAAATGAGGGTAGTGCCTTATGCTTGAAGTTGGCTTCATTAATATCTGTGCTCTAGAGAACATTTCTGTGAGGAGACATTGATGTTCATGTTTTCATTGCCATCGCTGCAATTTTACATATCTCTGGTATCAAAATCCATGCGCTGTTAGACATCAGGATGACCTCATGGAGACTGTGCTGCTTAGTTAATGTCGTTCCCTGGATGTGGGTGCAGTAACCCAATAGTATAGTGTGATTTGCTCACTTAGGTTTTTCCCCTCCCAGAGCTACTTACTTTAGGGTTTTCCTTCTGTATCTAACCCCATAAATACCCTGCTGGTTTCCCATATGTAGAATGTGGGTAGCGAGGCAAGTCTGCGAAGTTCTCTCACCCCTCTTGTCTCGATTGCCCCAGGTTGTGCTTAGAGCTGTGTATCTTACATGAAGTCATACACATGTCTGTTCATACCCCTTTGCTCCCCCAGGGATCCAGCACAGGCCCTGGCTGCTCAGAGCTGATTTTCCCCTGCGTGGGTGGTGTGTGGCCCTACAACTCCTGGTTCCCAACCCCCCTTCACTGACTCTGAGGTCACGTCTCCAAGCCCTTTACTGCAAGCTCAGGGTTGCTTCAGGTGCACTAGGGTTTGAGCCAAAGCTTTTGGAGTGGGTTGCCCTCCAGGCATGCCATGTGGGCTTGGAGCTGCAGCTCCTAAGTGGGGTGCTGCTCCTTCTGCATCTCTCTTCTCCTCAGCATCTCTGGGCTGTGAATGCTTGAATGTGTTTAAGTATGTTTAAGGCTCTCACCTGTCATTTGTGTGTCGTAATAATTTAGATGTGGCAAAGGTAGCAAGAGTCATTCTGGGTTTCCCTGCGAAGAGTTGTAGGTCAGGTCACATGCATAAGGGGACAGGATTTCCTTTAGGGTTTCAGGAAAGGCTGGGACCCAGTTTGGAGTACCAAAACTGGAGTAGCTGTGCAAGCCCTGCCATGGGAACAGGCGTGTGTTGCTGCAGTGGTGTTTGCACGGGTTTAGCACGGCAGCAGCCACGGGAGTGGGCGATGCTATTCCACTGCCGCTGGGTTCAGCTGCCATGCAAATCACCGATGGCATTTTACAGGAGACTTTTATCTGTGTGGTGATGTTTGTGCTTAGGGTCAGGTCTATTTTTGCTACTACGCCATGTATTTTTAAATTGAGTTTGAATGGCACACAATGCCTGCAGCGCAGCTCTTTTCAGATCATCTGTCATGCCAGAAAATGGTTTTGAATGTCTGTCTGCTCATTTCAAGCTAAATATTTATTCTGTAATTAGACTGGTTTGTTTCAAATGCTTTATAAAATAAAATAAAATAAAATAAAATAAGCTAGTATGAACGAGAAGTCAGTATTATTAGGCTGCCTAAGTATGATGGCAATGTGTGGCTAAAGAGTGAAAAGGTTCTGCAAAGCTAGTGTGGGTGTTTAGTGTTCACAAAATAGTCCTCTATTTCTTCCCCTCCCTCTCTTTTCATCACTGTAAAAATCTGCTCTATTAGTTTCAAAGCCAGGATGTGCTGGGGATATTGCAGGTGTGTGTGTGAAGCAAAGTCTTCAGCCCAACCTCTCGCCACCTGGCCGGGCTCCTCAGCGCTGTCTCCCCAGCTGGGCTCCCCTTCCTGCAGATCCATCGATGCCCTGGCCCAAGGATGGTGTCTGGGTCCCGTCACCCTGCCCAGGGGCTGCACTGCAGCCCCTGTGTGCTGTGGCAGTGCTGGTGGCATCTCTGTGACGCAGTGCCCTAGTCCATGGTATGGCCTGTGTGTGAAAAATGATGGACGTCTGGGGAAAATACAGTTTAATGTTGTCCTGCTGCAAGAGAACATCCTGCAAGTCATGTGCTCTTGCAGAGATGGAGGGAGTCCTGCTCTTGCAGGACTCTGCCTGCACACGTGGGCAAAGACAGAAGGGAGGGAACAAGTTTCATCCTTCACTGAGGCACCTGGAAAACATTTGCTGCTCTTGCAATTTTACTCCTGAGATGGCCAAAACCATGGCTTCTGAGTCACTTGTGAGTTCACAGGGTTGGGGGTGAGGGGAAGAAAGAAAATTTGTTGCCAATCTCACTCAGGCTGAAAAATACTTCCTTTAGGTTCCTGGCAAGCCAAAAGCCTCCTGACGTCCTGACAGTGTGTTGCATCAGGGGTCTACATGGTTTGATTTTGCTTTTGAATGAAAACATTTCATAGGAGACCTTGTTCCCAGCTCTGCTCCCAAGACAGGTCTCCCTCTAACCTTCAATATACTCCTGGACTCCGACCTTCATGTCCTGCAACAAGGTAAGGAGCAAGGCACCAGGCACCATGGTGGCT
The DNA here is from genome assembly GCA_024336885.1 of Actenoides hombroni. Taxonomy (NCBI): domain Eukaryota; kingdom Metazoa; phylum Chordata; class Aves; order Coraciiformes; family Alcedinidae; genus Actenoides; species Actenoides hombroni. Next base: position 19,300,331 of record WUAM01000431.1, read on the forward strand.
GCCTCCCTGCTGCCTGATGCTGCACAACCCGGGGCTCCCTCCCCCTGCCCGTCAGGAGTGTGGGGAACCCACCCCAGAGCTCCTGGGCTCTCGGCGACGTGCATGGGGGGCTGCCTCTGGATTTCACATGCTGCTCAGTGAAGAACAGCACAACACAGGCACATCAGGGGATGCTTTCATGTTAACAAGGGGAAGGAATTGCAAAATTCATGGCTGTGGGGATAATAAACTAGAGAGAAATTAAAGGTAAGAAGGATAAAAATTTATATTTATACCTACATTATTACTTCAGAGAACACAACAGGTAGCTAAGTTGCTAGGGAAGTTGTGGGATTTGATTTGGGGAGCATCTGCAAGTGAGAGTTTCCCTGTGGACCTGAATTCTGTGCCAGGGGAACTCTACCTCAGAGCACAACCTTTCTTTTAATTACTTCTATCTTAATTTCTGTGAAGTAATTGTATGTTGTTAAATGATCCCACTCAATGTAACGTAACTTTGTATTAGCAGTAGAGGCTTTTATTTTTCTCATCCTGTAGAAATAAGATAACCATCCACTGCCTGTTTTGTAAATAACCTTGCTTGTCCCATCCCTGCCAAGGGGTGGCCCTTCTTTTTCTTCTTCACCTTCTCACCTCTGATGGCTTTAGGTTATGTTATTTCCTGTCCACATGCCTAAAGCCAAGTTAAAATATGCTGCTAGTAGTTAGTTGTATTTGCTAAGCCACTGCTTGCACTGTTGCCTTACTGCATCTGCTCAGGTTACCCTATAGAGCAGGTAATGCTGACGGAGGTGCTCTGACCAACTGCAGGAGGTGGGATTAGGCATTGCTTCTTCACACCGTACATACCTGTACCCACTGGATGGTGAGAGGCTGGGGTGCACAAGCTTGCTCAGTCCTAGAGTTATAATTCGGAGCAGAGCAATTAAGGCTTTGGCTTACTAAGAAGCTGACATCTCTCCTCCTCCATCAGTGTTTTCTATAGATTTACATATCTCCCCCACCCCCAATTATGCAGCATCTTTTGTAATGGTATGAGATGTCCTGCAAGGCAGGTTCTGTGGGTGTTCTGATAAATCATCTTGCTTTGGACACAGTAGATCTCTGCTTGGCCAGTGTCCCCAGCTGGGCTATGGACCACGCTCACCATGGCGGTGAGATGTTTGGCCTGTGGTGAGACTTAGGAGCTCACGCTTGCATGCCAGTGCTTCTTTCCAGAACAGATTTTTTATGCAGTGCCTGGTGTTAACCCCAGCAGGTGCAATGTGCTTCAGAGGAAGTGTCCATCGCTTTGTTCCTCAGGCTGGAAATCCCTCCCGCCAGGGGAGACATCAGTCCTGTTTGACAACACCTCTCTGCCAGCAGCTCCCCTGTTTTGGTCCTTTCCTCTGGAAGGCTGATTTTCTCCTACATGCTTGCAGAAGCATCACTGGTGGCTGCTGCCACCACACCACAGCCAGCTGGGCATGTGCAAGTCTCACTCTTTCAGTTGGAAGTTAACAATGGCCAGAGGTTGGCCAAGGTGCTGGGAGACAAGCCTGGCATGCTTGTGGTGATCCTGGTGTTGCAGTTCATATGGATCTCTTCTGGATACATTCCTCCAAGCTGTCACATTAGGAAACTGACTCAGGAATGCCATGAGCCTCATTACAGTTTCTGCTAAATCTCTAGCCAGTCATCACAATGTATCTTGAAAGCTTTTCGGTCTGGTGGCTTAGGGGTGCTGTTTGTAGAGCTGGTGGGATGATCTCACAGGGAAAACCCTGCTGGTGCTCATGGTGTGCCAGTGCCAAGGAGGCACTGGCCACCATGGAGTGCCAAGGAGTCACTCTCCAACTGCAGAGGCTGCAGAGTGGAGAAGGTGTCACCAAAACCCTCAGTTTTCTCTCCCAGTAGGGGACAGCAGAGAAGATAGGGGAAAACCCTGCTGGTGCTCATGGCGTGCCAGTGCCAAGGAGGCACTCTCTAACTGCAGAGGCTGCAGAGTGGAGAAGTTGTCACCAAAACCCCCAGTTTTCTCTCCCAGTGGGGGAGAGCAGGGAAGATAGGGGAAGAGCGAGATCAGCTGAGGCTGGCATGGAGCCCTGACTGTTCAGGGTGGAGGATTCATCCTGGGAAAGGCCGCATAGTGCAGGGTGAGTTTACCGTGGCAAGGGAGAGGCACATGGACCTGCAGCTGGCAGGTGCTCACCTCTATTGCACATGGTTGACCGCTGGTCTGTGTCTCCTCCCTGTGTGGATGTGAGGATGGCTAGAAGAAGGTAGGGAAGAGATCAGCTGCTGTCAGAGCAGCTTATGGTGCCTCCAGTCTGCATTGACTTGTGTAAATTAAGCCAAGGCTGGACATCAATCTGGGGTGGGATAGGCTGGAGGAGGGTCATTGGGTGGAGTCAAAGCTCCAAACATTACCAGAGAGATTAAGAGAAAGTATCAAAAATGCAAGGCACTGCAAATAGGAGAAAAACGTATGTAGAGGAACTATTACAGGGGATAGAATATTACCTGTCCTACTAATTCTGCAAGAATGGAGATCCCAGAATGTTCATAAACACGGATATCTGACCAGGATAGCATTTGGAGAAAAAATTGATGAAAAGATGATTGCAGGAAATACTGCTCCAAATGGGGAAGGACAGCTCTGGAAGGGGATCACTTGATGCTCTGCTTTCCTTTGGATATAGTTGATACTGCTCTCAATTGTTTATGGATCACATGTGAACCTGAAAAAAAAAATTCCACCAATCCTAAACCATACAGGTAGCTTCCAGGACACCTGATTTCCCACATCAGCTTATGGATGGTTATCTTTTTTTTTTCCTTTTTTTTTGTTTCTGGAAAATCATCTGTGGTGCAAGAAACTTCACATTAGTCATCTTGTGCTGTGAGGACTGGCTCCCACCCTCTTTGATGTGGCTGCATACACAGGCCTTGACCCATGAAGAAAACTGGGTGCATGTGAAAGAGCTTCTTTTGGCCACTGGGTCTCGTGGCTTCACCTCTCCCAGTACATCTCATACTGTGTCATTTCCATATCACCAGTGTCTTCCAGTGCTTCCTCACAGTCAGCTTTGTCCTGCAGAAGCTCAGAGACCTGTAGGTTCTTGTTGCTAGTAGCTATCAACTATTTTTGGAAAATAGATTGAAAATCTCATGTCCCAGCGGAGTCTGTTTTAGGCCTGGGCTGTCAAGGCTGAGCACAAATCCCATCAGGAACAGACAGTATTTTTGTATGTGTGCCCATGGAGGCTAATGAGTCTCCCCAGAGGAGCCGATGTGGGTTGCCACCTCTGACTGATGATTTGGGCAACAGGAGGGGATGCCTGTGCTGGGGCTGGCGGGGTATGCACTTTCCAGCACAGCACGACAGAACTGGGAGGAAAGGGGAGCAGAGCAGCAGCAAAACCAGAGAAACCATCTTCATCACGGTGCCTTTCTGATGGCACCATGTCTACTGCCTGTACGGTGTAGCCTTTAGGCACACCCCATGTGGAGAAGATGAAATATGAGACATCTGGAGAAAGAGGAGGAGGGAAAATAACATGGAAAGGGGAATGTCCGGGAGAAGGAAACATTTCTGCTGGGGAAGTGAAGCAAGGGAGCGTCTCTCTTACGACTGCGAGGCAGCAAGAGCCGTTTGCAGAAAATCACGGTGGAGACTGGCACCAACTCTCCCTCTTGTGGACATTCCCCTATATTTTATGTAGCATCTGGTAGCTGCCGGTGCTCCTAAGCTGTCTTGCACCTCTGATGATTTTATTGTAAGCTGTAATGAGATGGTTGGATGTGATGGTTCATAGTAACTCCTGTATTAAATATCCCTGTGAATTAGACCAAGAGTGTGGGATGATCTGCAGAACCGGCACCTGGTGTACTCTGGCATCAGGCTCATCGCTCAGCAGGTAAGAGACACGTGTCTGTCCATAAAGTGAAACATCCGAAAGCAGGACCCATAGTCCTGAAAAGGGAGCAGATACTGACTCAATGACTCCCCATGCTCACTCCACACAGGTCAGACTGGCTAGGACTTCACTTTCCTTCTCTCCTCCCAATTTGCTCAAGTCAGTTTTTTAAAAAAAAACAAACCCAAACGACACAAACGAAAACTTTCTCATGTTCTCGCCTGAATTTCCACCTGAACTCTCCCCCTGACCCCAAAGACACCCTCTTAGCCCAGGTTATGCTCAGTGACTGAAACATTTGTAATACCTGTTTTTTTCCTGGTCTATCTGCAGTCCCATTTCTTCTTCAGACTTTTTGATCTGTGATCCCAGTGTTGTCCCTTTTCTGGGTTTTTTTGTGACCTGGACCCTCTCTGCCCCAATAAACAGATGAGGCTGGGTCTGTCCAATATACCTTTCTCAGGTCTATAAGGTACAGGCCTGCAAGAGCAGCAGATAAGCCCTGGCCTTTTGCTCGGGAGGATAATAAATCCAGTGTAATTTGGCCCTTGCTGTAAACTCATAAATAGACAGAAAGTTAAAGCCGAAACCCAGGGAAGGAACGTGAGAGCAGAGAGCCACCATGTGTGACGAGATCTCTGCTTCATCTGACGGGGAAAGAAATAAAAGGACCGCAGGCTAAGATAAGTAATTTCCAAGCAGATGCTGCCACAGACCAGCTGGATCTGACCAGCTGAGCCACCAGCACTTGGAGCATTTAGCAGAAGGAGGAAGATCAAAAAATAAAACCATGGTGTTTGGGGAACTCACAATTAAAAAGGTGCCAGAGGTGGGAACCCTGTGCAGTACAGAGATTTTTGAGGATAATGGAGTTTCATTTTTATTGCTTTTTTTTTTTTTTTTGAATGGACATGCCTTGATGCTGTTTGTGAATGGCTAAAAAGTGATTAGCAGATCTTTGTGAATTGGTTAATCTGTTGTAGAGTTACCAAGTCAGCAGGTTTTTTAACAGTTTGACCTAGTAAGGCTGCAGCCACATCTGAAATACATTTTGGGGAGCACATATAAGAGGATTAAAAAATGCTGCCTAAGACAAACACAAGCATGCAAATATAACCTTGGGAAGTCCTTTAGTCTCAAGTTGCTGTCATGAGGCAGGACTGTTCCTGTTTCTTACACTTTTCCTGGGCATCTGCCTCTAGTTCTGTTGGGGGAAGAGGCCAGATGAGCTTCTGGCTGTCCATGGATCCTGAGTATGTAAGATGCCTGCAGGTAAGCTTTCCAAAGGTGCCCATCATGGGACATCTGTACGTGAAACCCTAGATCCCAAACAGCTGAGAGGGCTCACCAGGCTGGGCATTTGGCAGGAATGCTGTGCTATACTTGTACCACTACCAAAGCAACAACAGGAGTAGGATTCACAGTGTAGGTGAGATCTTCCAGTACTTGTTTTTTTGGGCCGGTATCATGTAACCAGTATCAAGCTCCAGCATTGTGGCTGTATTGCCATCAGGACCCTAAAGTGGACAAATCAGAAGATCTGATTGCAAGCACAGGCAATGAAAATGAGATGAGGTTGAAAGAATGACAATAATGAGGAAGAGATGCAGAACAGAGTCCCCATCCCAAATGCAGTGGTAAATGCTCTACTCAGGCAGCCAGGCCACCAGCACTGTTTAGGGTGCTCACTGCCACCCGGTTTTGATCTGCTTGAAGCAAACTTTTTTTTTTTTGCCAAGTATTTTTTGCAGAGGGATCAGTTTCCCTGCAGGCATTCCCCAGAAGACCAGCAGAACACAGAAAGCACTACTGGAATAAGGACTGCTTAAATTGGTGCTGCTTCTCAGAAGAGAAAAAGACCTGGTTGTCCCTCTCCTCCCTAATGGAGCACTTGGCCTTGGAAAGATAATGCAAAATGAGACCATGAACTTTGAAAAGGGCCAACTGCAGCTGGAAGTGAGAACCTGTTGGAGCTCATTAAAAGGCAAGTGTAAACATCAATACAAATGAGGGGTAGATCTTGGCTTCCCCATGGGCTCTTATTATGCAGAAGCTCCATGTGTTGTGAATGAGAGGCCATTTTGGAGGCAAAGGGGTAAAATAGTGTATCTGTTGCCTCACTTTTCACTTCATGAAACACAATCAAAGGGAAACCCTAATTTGTGTCTGCTTGTGCTACTGGTTAGACAGTGCTGCCTGGGGTTTGGGAGGATGGGTATTTCTTTCACAAGTGATGCCTACATAAGTAGCTCTGTCTCTCCCTTTGCCCCTGCCAGTGTTTGTTGGTCTGGCTGTGTGACAAACCAGACTGCAGAACTGATCTGGCTTCAAAATAAACTCAACAAAAGATAAATGCAGTTACTTTAAACCCAGATGAGTTCCTTGATCCCATTCATTTAAAGCCCTCATAAAGAGCCTTGCAAGCATCACGGGGTGGGTAAGGCTCTGTTGGCACTGGCTCCAAATCCAATTTAAAAACATTCACAGCCTCATATTAAGTGCTGTGTGTTGTGGCCTGGCTAAGTCCTCTTCCTTGAGGAGCAGCACAGACAGGAGAGAGTTTATGGAGAGAGTTTAGCTATCAGTCAGGCATGGCCAGCTCCCTGCAGGCTCTGGGCATGTGCATATATGTGTCCCAAGGAAGGCTGGGTGCAAAAAGGGAAAGGGTGCTTGTTTGCACGGTGGCTCAGCTTTGCCACCTCTGATGCCGTTCTTGTTCTGGTCTTAGCCATGCTGCAATTGTTGCTGCCTTTGCAGGCATGAACGGCTCTCCAGCAACACTTGGCCATGGTCAAAGCACACCTCACACTCTTGCAGGGCAAAACAGCTTGCAAGGTGCCATTTGCACCCATACTGCCAAGGCAACAGGATGAGAGGGATGAGAACCCTCTCTGGCATAAGGTGTGGTATGGGAACAGCCACCCCTTCCAGCTGCCTAGATTTCAGTCTAACCCGACCATGCAATCCCAGCAGCCACACTGCAAGCACCTCTGTTACAGCTTCCTGAGCTACAGAGTTCAGGGTGTCAGGCAGACACACAATACTGCAGGCATGCTGATTGCTTGACTTCTTTTAGCCGTGCATGTTTTTGTGGCCCTTGTCTTTTCCAGTTTTTCCTTGGCAGGCTCTAGTTACAGTATTTCGTTGGTGGGACGAGGGAAGGAATTTCCCTCTTGCTTTATTATGTCAGTAAGTAGCAGACAAATCCCTGTGTGCCACTACAGTGCTATGAGGCGTAATCCCCCTGAAGGGACTGCAATGTGCCACAGCTCCTTCAAGCCTTCCTGCTGATTCCTAGAGGTCTCCAGGGTCTCGCTGGTATAATCCCTGTTCTTACCATCAAAAAATAATTTCCTCCCTTTGCTGCTGGAATGGGCAAGGCTTCAAAATCTGCCTGTTGTTTTCTAATCATACTCCTCCTTCCTTTAACTGCACTCGCAGTTTCCCACAGAAATCCTCAGTCCTTCTGTGCCCTCTTTTCCCAGCCCTTCAGAGGAGGTTTGCATCCCCAGAGAGCAAACTCATGCAGCCTCGGAGACAGCCTCTGCTTCTATCTTGGAGCTTAAATATTCTGGTCCCAGGCTGCCCTGCTGCTTTCCTGCTTTTCCCCCACTGAGCCCAAGTACTGGCCTGTAATAAGTGTCCTGCTTAATTCAGATACATGTTTTGCCCAGGTGCTGTGCAGAGTCACGTAGACCATGATGATGCCTCGATGACTGCACGGGAGCTGTGGGTCGTGCCTGTGTTATCTTGTGCACCTTCTGGAAAAAGAAAATGACTGAGTCATAAATTGCCTGTCTGATAGTCACCGATGGATGGATCCTGTGAGCACTGAGGGAAAGGTAAAGCTACCTCTGACTTTATGGCACAGGGCACTACCCCTGAAAGAATCCATGCTGAGATACTAGTAAGTATGTAGCACAGCTCTGCAAACTCACAGCCCAAACCTTGTCCTGATGGTGAAATCTCCTCCTCCTAATCCTTCCTCTTCCTTGTAAGCAAGAGTCTGGGGTCACCTCTCAGCTGCTGAAATCCATCAGCGCACTGGAGCCCTGCCTGAAGGCACTGCTAAAAATAGTGTTTAAGAGCAAGGGGAAGAAGTGTGAGTCTGGAAGGTATTTGTCCACTGCCACCACCAATTAGACTCCACCTTGTTTCCTACCAGAGGTAGAGGCTGTGCAATGCAATGCAGCTTCATATGGTGCTCTTATCTGACAGCCTTCTGATCCTCTGAATACTGAAGTCAATGACACAGCTGCGGAAAACCCAATGCTCTTGCCTTGCTGTGGGTGTAAGATCCCATTACTATTGCCCTTATCTCCCCGGCTAACGCTGCTGGGAGCACGAGGTCTCACCTGTCTGTCTGCACTTACTGAGCTACAGGCTCCTGAAACAAAGTGCAAATTAATCTCTTAGAAGCAGCCGTCTTTTCAGCAAAATGCCATAGAAACCACAGCTGCAATACGGAGAGCCTTTTCCTCAGCATTATGCAATAGGTAATTATGTAAGTTGGTGTTATATAATATTCCTGGCTTTTTCGGAGCTCCAGCCTCCTCCTGACCGCTCCCCTGGCAGAGCAGTGTGTACCACGCTTATGTCACGCCATGATGTATGCAACCCAGGGTCACAGCAGAGTTGGGGCTGCTGCCACAGCTGTAGGACCCTCAGCTGCTCTCAGGGTTTTGTTGTTTGGTTGGTTTGGGGTTTTTTTTTTATTGTATTATGGGGGAAAAGACTCATTGAAAAGAAAAGAAGTACTTGGTCAAAATATCTGGTTTTCCCTCTGAGCTGTTTTGCTGTGTAAGCACACAAGATTTGGGTTGTTTCTTGAGGAAAATGGGCTGGGTTTTGGAGCATCTCTCTCTCTTATTTGCTCAAAATTTTATTTCATGAAATTACTTCAAATTAACAACAACAAAAAAATCCATGGTTTCTGCTAGTGCCTCTCTCTTGGGTACACATTTCCCTACTTGCAGCAGGTCCAGTTGCAGAGAAGATAGGGTTAGAAATCATTGGTGATTTGGTATGTTAACTGCCAAGGCAATGTGGGGGACTGCTGAGCTCTCCAATGTTCACCTCACAGGCTGGAGGTGGATTTCTCTCTTCACAACAGTGCTACTCTAAGAAAAAAATTGAATGTGGCCAAAGACACCTGGAGCTGGTTCCTCCCTGCTGTGTGATTCCTGCCGTACCTCCAGGCTCTGCCTGGCTGGCTGTGCCTCATATTAATAATTACCAAACAGCTGGTCTTTCTACAACCATACCCAAGAGCCCGTCCTTGCTCTTTCACTGGTGTGTCTGTGGGCTCAAGGAAGTCATAGAACTTCTTTGATCCCTCATAAATGGAGAAAACAAGCGGCTTTTCCATTCATGGGATTGTGGCATGATCTAACTTTATTAATGCCTGTAGAAAGGTTTGTCATCTGTTGAGGGAAGAGCAAGGCAGAGGTGAGATTGTATCCACCATTTTGCCAGAAATGGCTCTTCCCCTGCGTGCTGTGCCTGTTAGATGAGGGGACCTTTCCTAAGCACCATTTAGTAACATTTTTGGGTAGAAACAAGCCCCGCTAAGCCCGAAGGACAGCCTTCCTCCTCAGCAGTACCCCGAGGCTTGGATGTGGCTCTGCTGCTGTCCCATGAGCCCCTTACAAAAGTTCTGCCACCTGCCACCCAATAGCAGCAAGAGCCCCGTGACACTGCCGGTACTGGGACGCTGCAGTCCTGCGTGTCCTGCGGTCACTCTCCTGCCTCCGAAATTTGAGGGCTACGTGTTGGCCACCTCCCCGAGTCCTCCAGATCCCAGTTAGTGGCTTGGACGTGGCCTCCAGTCCCCGTGGCTTTGTCGCCCGTGGCCACTAGATGGTAGCAAGCTCTGGCCGACAGAGCCGGGCTGCTGCAACGTCTCCTGCTCGGGCAGGGGGAAGCCCCCAGCCGGGTGGTCCTGGTCCACCCTGGGGGCTTTGCAACCAGGCGACAGCACCCACATCACGCCAAAACATAGCCAAAAACGTTAGCCATCCGTTTTCATCTCGTGTAGATAAGAGTGCCTTAGGTGTGGACACGGATGCACAGCCACGCGCGTCGGTGCAGCTCTGCTGTGACCAGTGATGTTTCACGTAGGTTATTCAATCACCCGGTGCTTGTTAAAGGGGGCAACCAATATGTTGGCTCTCTCTAGTTTGTGTTTATCGAGACGATTATGCAAGTGATAGATTTTACCCTGAGGGGCAGAGGAGAGGCCTCCAGACACTAAACTGTTATGTCCTTCTCGCGGCTGCAGGGTTAAGGCACAGTCTGGTGTTGTAAAGCTTTTAGTATTTCTGTAGACTATTTATTTAAGCTCTAGGGAGAAGAGCTTATGATTTCATTTCATTACTACTTCACTTGTAAAAAAAGCAATATGGAATCTCATATTCTTTTTAAGCCTTCTGACTATTTAGCATTAATGTCCATACCAGGACTGTTGGCTTCATAGCTCCGGGGAAATATACAGTGAGCTGAGAATCGTCCAACTTTAAATGAAGTTATTACAGCAACTGAGTAGTTTCAGCCTGGGGACTGTGACAGAGCTCAGCGCATAAGCAGCAGCCTCTCGTGTACCAGGAGCACATTTCTGTCATGTCTGAAATGTGTGTAAAATGGTAAGGTCAGTATTCAGGATCCTACCCAAGGCCAAGCCTGCGCTGGTGCAAATGCTTGTTTACTTCTCTAAGTACTTGGGGAGCGAGGCTGCAGGTACGTGATCTCTTGTGTCCTAGCCCTGTGATGGGGAGAACAACATGAGGCATGAGCTGGAGGGGTTCTAAACTGTCTTCCATCAGTTTGGGTAATTAATAGTGGCCTGGTGTTTGCACAGGTAAATCAGAATGAAATCTTGGCTTTAGAGTGCTTAGGATGTGGATTTTTGAGTGTGAAGTGAACTGGGGCATAGAGGAGAGAGAAGGGGAGGACTGCAGCATCACAGGTTGACTTGGCTGACAGACGCTTGCAACATGTAATCACCAAAATTCCCTTACATCTAGGCTTGGATACCAGCTGACACTTCCATTTGGCTTTTGCCACCCTTCTTACCCGAAGTATTCCCTCTAAACCTGTGTGTTTCAGAGGGGTATGAGGCTCCGTGCCTCCATCCTCCTCACTGCCTGATTACCCTTGTACCTGGGCACTGCTCTCCCCTTGGAAGGCTGGAGCAGGGAGAGCGTTTTGTGTTGCAGAGAGTGGATGGATGAAGAGGCAGCAATGCATTCCAGGTCCTGCAGCACTGTGGGGTTGCATGCTCTTCTCCTGAGCCCCAAGACATGTTGACAGCCATGATCCTACCCAAAGCTGAGCCTGGGCTGGTGCAAATTCTTGTTAACTGCTCTAAATACTTGGGGAGTGAGGCTGTAGGTATGTAATCTCTCATGTCCTAGCCCTGTGATGTGGAGAACAACACGAGGAATGAGCTGAAGGTGTCCTAAACTGTCTTCCATCGGTTCAGTGGACATTTCTCACCTGCCAAGGCCTGTGTTGTGTGCGCCTCTGCAAATGTCCAGAGGCAGGTGCATGCTTTGGGACAGCAGCGCTAGCTGGGCTTTGTTATCAGGCTGTGCTCTGACTGCAGCCACTCCCTGGAAGGGTCTAATTGCCCCACTGGTGTGCCAGGATGTTATCAGCCCTGATGGGGCTGGAGGAGAAAGGCTGGGACATGTCCCAAAGCACAATAGTGTTGTGAGCACAGTGGCTTTTCCTCCCAGCACTGATACTTGGCTTGACAGAGGTAGTCAGAGACCTTAACCGCTGGCTGGGTGCATGCTGAGTGAAGCCCTGCTGTATCCTCATGTCTCTGGCCTGCTGCAAGTTACCCTCCTGGCTCAGCTGTACATTTGTTGGCTCCAATATCCAGGCCCAGCCAGCAGCTAATCCTTGGTGTTTCCCAGCGAGGCAGGCAGAAGGACCCCAGCAGGCAGGTGCAGGGTAACTGGCTCCTCTAGAGCTTTTATCACCTTCTTCCCTTCTGCAGAGGCTGGGGAGATGACTGGGCCATTTTGAGTATGGTTAGCTCTTACAGACACGTCTCTTCTAACACAGTGCTCTTCTCTATTAGTAAATGGTGCGTGCAACCCTAGGGGAGAAGGAAAGTGTGATCAACATGGGAAAGCAAAGGCCTTTGGAGCATTTGAGCTGACGGTCCTTCATGTCCCAGCCTTTTCTCCTGTCTGCCCTTGGCAGGTCAGGGGAGAGAGAGGAGGAGCAGCCTTGCAGATGACAGTGCTCTTCAGGAATCTCCTGCCATACAGCTTGACACTGTCTCTGGGTCCTTGGGAACCTGGGACAGGCTCCTGGCACTATGTTTCGGCAGTGCCCTTTCTGTCTGGAATGGGACATGTGCCAGTCCAATACGAAAAGCAGAAATGATGCCATCAGTGGCACCCACAATAGCACCTGACCCAAAATAGCTTCCTAGAAAAAAAATAGGGAGACTGATTAGGTTAGACAAGCCTGAAAGACAGCAAGAGGTCCAGCTGACGATTGACAGGTGTAGGCCTGGGAGCAGGGGTTATAAATCCCACGGGTGAGCTCTCTAGCCACCCTTTGGGCAAAGGCAAAAGGCTGCAGGGAGCACTCAGGACCTGCCTTCAGTGAACCATGGGGCTCAGTGATCAGGAGTGGCAGCAGGTCCTGACCGTCTGGGGAAAGGTGGAGTCCGACCTTGCCGGCCATGGGCATGAAGTTTTAATGAGGTAGGCAAGAAGCTTTGATCCTAAGAGTAAAGCTGAGAACTTTTGATGAGAGGCCAAGGAAGGTGTTTATTTAGTATGGGGGCTTGTGTTTGGCTGTGTTTATTTCAGCAGGCTGTTGTCTTTGTTGTAGGGTGGTGGGTTTGCCATTGCTGTGGTTTCTGGGTTAAAAATTACTGACTGTGCAAAGTGGTTGTGCTTCTGTCTCTCTGTCTGTCTGTGGGCACAGGAGCAGACCTGTGCTGCTTTCAAAAGACGGGGGGAACTTTGTCACTCTCTCTGCCTCTGCTGGCAAAGCTCTGCCGTGGAGCCTCATTGCCCAAGCACTGTGGTGAAAAATGATGGAGTGACGTGAGTGTCCTGGGCCTTCGGATGCTCTGCAGCAAGAATGTGGGGAGGCAGAGAAGAACAGGAAAGGAAAATCACCTCTGTGATAATTTTCTCAGAATCTATGATTTTCAGTAAAATTAACTGTTAAATACCTGAGTGTTTCCCTCTCCCCACCTTACTGTCACGTGGCAGAGCCCTGCCCATCCTGCTTTTTGGCCAGAAATCTGTGTGGCAACACTTCTCCACTTCTTGATGATGAATATGAGGTCTCTGTGTGAAATGAGGTACATCCTTCCCCTTGCTTCCCTCCTCCATGATTCTGGTGTCAGGGAGCTTATGAGGTCTCCATCTGAGAGGACACCCCTTTCCTCCCCCCCTCCAATGTGGTCCTTGCAGTCCTAGCCCCCAGAGACAGTAACACCCTGGGTGCCAGCAGCAAGCCACAGAAATGCAATCTGGAAGGGATCTCAGGGCTGCAGAGTTGAAAACAACATTGAGTGGGCATTGGATCTGAGCCTGTCCTTAAAGACCAGCAGGGATGGAGACTCTCTACAGATCTCCCCCTCAGCCTGTGTGCAGTATGATGCATTGGAAGGGTACCTATACTGAGGAGAGCACGGGGGATATGGCACCTGCTTGGGAGGTTCCTAGCCTAAGTACAGCTAAAGTAAGGAGCCTACATCACGAGACAAATCCAGTGAAAAGCTCTGAAAAGTTTTCTCAAAGATGAGCCAAAGCAGGAGGCTGTTTTATTTACCTTCGTCATCATGGCCCAGTTCAGCTGCCATGTGATGTCTCTCCCCTCATGTGGTCCAGAGCAGGCAAGCTGGAGGGATAGCAGGAGCCTGAGCCCTCCCCACCAGTCTAGGTCTGTGAGGTCACTACTTTGGTTCTGAAAGTGGCACAAGATAGTAAAAGCAGTTTCCAATTGAAAAGGTAATCCCATTTTTCTTACAGTTATCACAGCGCAGAGCATGGCATTAAATAAATAGATGACACCCCTCTCCCTTGTGACTTTGCTCTCCCCAGCCAACCCAGGTCATTTCTTGTTCCTTCAAGGAGTTTCTGGGGGAGAAGAGAGGCACGGGAAGCCCAGTAGCTCTTAGTTTATAAATTTGTCTGCATGTGTGCAGTTAAAGACTTCTTAGGTAGGTGGGAATATGTTTAGAAAATACTGATTCAACTGGATGTTTTCCAAAGGAAATTAAAATTTTACTCCTCGGAAGAATGTTCAAGAGTCTCTGGAGTATATCATCTTTGGCAGGCATGATTAAGCCATAGCCAGACATGATGGAGGAAGATTGTTAGAAATAAATCCATCCCATTTCAAGGTGCAAGGTGTTTTCAGCTCTCTGGGTGGGATACAACCTGGGTCATGGAAAGACACGGGAAAAAAGGAAAGGCCAGTAGTGGTGTGCTCAGCATCTGGTAGAGTACACAAATCCTTTGGAGACCTTTGAAATGAAATGCCAGCAAAGACTGCTCACCCGTCTACAGAATCTTTCTGCCACAGAGCAGCTTGTGTTTTCCATGTGCTTGAGGTATTTGTTAGTGTAGTTTAACCTATATTTACATCATACAGTGGAGAGTCTGTCCCTTACGGCAACATGATTAGGAGGAATGTCCAGTTCTAGATGGTACGCAAGCCCTAGTAGTCCCAGCACCAGTCCACTGTCTCAAAGGCAGAGCAAGCATGCAATCACTGTGCTATGAGAGGGAGGGTGGTTTCATGGCTGAGGTTCTGGGCTGGAGCTCCAGACACTACTACAGTTAACTTGGGTGAGCCACTTAATGGATGTGAGCAGTAGGGCCCTGGCTGTAAAGTCACATTGCTTTTGCAGGTTCTCCAGCTCATCAGAAGGTATAATACTTGAAAATAAACTTGTGCAAGGGAACTGATGTCTTTCAACGCCTAATTATTAGAATTCTAATAATCAGGACAGGCAGTATCTCCTTTTCACCTTGACTCTAGGACTCTGGCAGGGAAAAGAGTGAAATTTCCTACTAGTTTGGTTGCCAGTGGTGTTTGCGTCCTGTCACCCAGGAAATGCAGCAGGGAAACAGCAGGAACAACACTAACCTGTCTTTTACCCATTCTTTCTCCTTCTTGATTTAATTTCCATTTTGGGATCAGAGCACCTATGTATAGCACTGCATGGCATGGCATCAGCATGCCTGAAGGCCCCACACTCTTGTTACCTGCTTGCTGCCAAGGACTCTCTGATGTGCCATGGTTCCTGATGGAGGAATTGCACTGCTGGCAGCTGGGCTGAGCTGGGGGTTAGAAAAAAGGGTAGGAACCAAATTCCTCCATGTCTGAAATTATAGGATGAGGGCACAGTAAGTTCTTCCATCCAGCTGATGTTCAAGAACACCTGAGCTCCAGATGTGAAGGATCTGAGGCTGGGGGCCTTTTTTCTTTGTATATGAGAAGCCTCTAGAATTCTCCTTTCCTGGTCAATGCAGAGATATGCTGGGAAGAGGGTCCTAGTGAGAGACAGGGTCTACAGGTTGGCTCCTTAGCAATAGTAATTCAATGAAGACCAGTGGTTTTGTTTAGTTTTGTTTTCCCTTGGGGTGAATACAAAAACTCACCTCTCAATACCACAACCAGCCTTGGCTCTTGCCTCTATCTTAATACAGTTGACATAACCCAGGGGACCGGTGCCAAAGGGTTTGCAGAGCTATATAAAAGAAAATATTGACACTTGCTCTGTCATTCTAATTGGACATGTTTAGGGCAGTGTCCCTGTCACAGCCAGAGGGAATGGAAAAAGACAGTGGTATTCATGCTAGGACATGTGTAAGAGGATGGGATTAAAGTAGACACAATACTCGAAGGGAGGTATGTCAGGACCTTCTGCTCTCAGAAGACAAGAGGCTTTTAATCATTTGTTAATGATAAAAAGCAGCCTGTACAAAATAAATAGAAAGGAAACTTCTGCACACAGAGCGTCATCAGGTTGTGGGGTTGTGCAACAACCTACCAGAGGAAGGATGGAAAACACTTAAATCAGATTCACAGTAGGGTTAGATGCTTCCCTGGTTTATACACACACTAAAAGCAGCGATTGTGAATAGCAGTAATTTGGAAAAGATTTAAAGTGTCACAGTTCCCAGGTTAAAGCAGCTTCTATTAGCAGGGACTAGCTAAGAGCTTTCTTTGAGGAGGGCAGTGGGTTATCACACCTTTGCCTGTCCATATACTCTGAAATACCTGGAGCAGAGGGACCTCAGCTGTAGTCTGGATGACATCTCTATCAAGTCTCAAAACTCTCTACTTTTGTGTACAGGCTCTTTAAGGACCATCCTGAGACCCAGGATCGCTTTGAAAAGTTCAAAGGCCTGAAGACCCCTGATCAGATGAAAGGCTCTGAAGATCTGAAGAAACATGGAGTTACTGTCCTTACCCAGCTGGGAAAAATCCTGAAGCAGAAGGGTAATCATGAGTCAGAGTTGAAGCCCCTGGCTCAAACCCATGCGACTAAGCACAAAATCCCTGTCAAATATCTGGAGGTATGGAAAAGGGCGGGGAATCTTGGGGCATGTATGTGGTGAACGTGTGTGAGACAGCTATGTGAGAGTTGTGCTTTTATTTACTGGTGGCTAGTTGGACTTCAGTGAGCTCTCCCCCAAGTCTGAGGTCTCTGTGTACAACAGGCAGGAGGAGGCACAGAAAGGGCTCATGGTATGCAAGTGGTATGTGAATATCCAAGTTTAGATTTCCCATTCCAAACACCACATGTAGCCTGAACAACCCTTGACAATAATAAACCAGCCCATGCAGACTCTGCATGCCTAGAAACATTACATAAGAACTGTCTGTGACTGGACATGAGGGACAGACAATTTTAAAGCAAGCCCTCGAAGTCTCTTGGAGACCAAGAGCTGTAAAACTAAGCACTGGACAAACACAGGGCATGAATTTTCAGCCTTAATGAAAGAGGTGGGCATAGAGTGGGAAGGGCCACAGTCTACTCAAGGTCATGAAGCAGATCAGCGTCAGAGCTAGGAATAGAGCCCAGTGCTTCTGCCCAGCCCAGGCTCCTTGTGTGCTAGACCTCACTGTGTCTCCAGAGACTGTGGGAAGGGCTACTGAATTAGCTCGGAGATATTTCCAGGCTCTGCAACCTATTTCTTAGCCTGGCTTTTCTGAAAATAAACTTTGAGTGTCCCTTCAGTTTTTCTCTCTCTCTTTCCTTCCTCACAGTTCATTTCTGAAATCATTATCAAGGTCATTGCCGAAAAACACTCTGCAGACTTTGGGGCTGATGCCCAGGCTGCAATGAAGAAGGCCTTGGAGCTGTTCCGAAATGATATGGCCAGCAAGTACAAGGAGTTCGGTTTTCAGGGTTAGCACATAGGCACAGAGGAACACCACGATGGAGGCCTGGCCATGCATCTTAGAATAGCTTCCTCAGCACTGTTTTGGACATCTCACAGTTGGCATCCAAGATGTATGGGAAACCTTTGATGAGAAGCCAACAGTCACTCCAGGCAGCATAGAGGCACTCAGAGTGATATCCATGATAAACCGTTGTTTCCTGGCTTCATGTATACAAGAGAAATAATCTGCTTGCTTAGGAAAAATAATGTAAAGGGTCATCTGTGAGCTTCTGCCTATCCTATCCCCTTTTCCTTTCTCCCTCCCCGAAACCCAGCCTCATCTGAGAGGCTCACGGAACGGCCAGAGATGAAGGGATATGGAGGAACAAGGGGGATGTTGAGGAGTGTGGTGAATGGAAGACTGAAAGGATGACTCAAAAGGTATGGAAGTGATGTCAGGATGGGAAGCAGGGGCACAGCAACCTGTTCCTCCGTAGGTGACACTGTTAGCAGGTTACCATGGAGAGCTTCCACCACAGTATTACCTTGCTTTGTGGGGGGTGAAAGCAGCCAGTCTCCAGGGTCTGCCAGCTCAGAAACTTGCATTAGTTGTTAAACTCACATTAGCAAATACAAAGAGAAGTACTCCCTGCAATCTGTTTCTGGTAGCTGCTGCTACGCATCTGATGTTCTGTTGCACTGACAAGTAAAGTATGTGTTTCTCAGAAAATAAAAAATTCCTGCATCAGTGTTGTGTGTTTGCTCCTGGTCTTACAGGCACCCCAGTGAGAAGTGGGGGAGACGGGGAAAGCGGAAAGGTGTTTTGCATACTTATCTGGTTGCACCACATCCTGCGGTGTCAGTCCATGGATTGAGTGGCATATGGCAACTGTCTCAGCTGGGGGACTCAGGCCACTCAGATGTCACCATAGGGTCATGACCTGGTTACCGGACTTCACAAGACAGAACGGCAGCCTAGCCTCAGTGCCTTGCAGAGGAGAGAGGCGCTCCCCGAATAAAAGCCACGGTCACTGCTGTGCTGGGGGAACATAGTGAGGGAAGACCCTTTGCTTATTTGTGGGGAGGCAGCATGTGCAAGCAGCCACAGATCCCAGTGCGTTGCTCCCTCCAGACAATGGAAAGCAGGCTGATTAGCCCAGGAGGAAGGTTGCAAGAGCAGTGTATGCTCTCGAGACCCAAGCTTTGGTCTCTGCAGTGTTTTGCACTTCTGCTGAGGTGCCTCTGCAGAGCACACTCTTTACATATGTATAACCATCTCCTATTCCAGATCTTAAAGGACAGGCACAGTGGCAAGGCACCTACCTCCGCCCATTGCCCTCTCCTCACAGTGAGGTACAAGTGACCTAATTTTACTGAGGTGGGGGAGAGACTGGGGGCCATATTGCACCTAAGGCTGCACAAGGGTTAGTCAGAAATGGCTGGAGACTGAAAAGGTTTTTTGAGTACAAAGTCTTAACATGACACCCAGGTTCACAGCAGACTAGCTGACTCTTTGGCAATTGTGCAGTTTCTCTGGCTGGACCTAGTTGGAGGGGCAGTGAGCACTGGGGTGCTCATTCTCTCCTTTTCCTCCATCTTCATCATCCAGCTCAGGGCCTCAACAGTAGGGTGCTGCAGTGTCTCCTGGCATATGCACTCAAGCTGTCTCCCTGCAGAAAGCAAGGTGGGTGAGCAGCGTGCTGCCTTTCAATATGTTTGCACAGGGTTGAGAATACTTATGGTAGGGTCACATCTTGACACAGCAGCGGGATGCTACAGAGGCACACAGCTGGGTTGTGGCTGCAGGAAGTGTGTGGAGTCGACGTGGCTGCTCTTTTCTGGAATGCAGAAAGTAATGTGCCTTTTCTCGCAGAGATGGTTTCAGGGCAAGCATGAGGAAGAAAAATTAGATGCTCAGTATTAAAAGCTACAAGCAGGGTCTGGTTTGAAGCACTCACTGCTACACTGGGTGCAATGGAGACAGAGAAGGAGACCAGCTCTCTTAAAAATCAGTCCTGAATCAATGTGATCTGTGGCGTCTTTGGTCAGGGCAAAGGCCACAAAATTTCAGTCTCTAAAAGGAGAAGGAATGAATTCCTTCCCAGAACAGAGCATCTCTGATTTCTTGCTCTTTACACATCGTCACTCTGCCTCTGGGAACTTGCTTGGGGTTTCAACCTTTCAGAGCAGGTCACAAAAGCATATGCTGTCACCTAGATGAAGTTACAGCCAGGTGGTCCCTGGCTTAAGCAACTTGTTTCTTCTGACTACAGTCTAGTCTGTCTGGCTTTGCAGGGAGGGCAACCTATTTAATTAAGATCTAGGGTTGCCTATCTAACACAATAAGACTTCCTGCCAGTTACAACAGGATCTGCTTTGGGATTAAAAGTTCTGCTATAGCAGCTGCCTCTGTCAGTCTGGATGGGACTGGAGTAACCTCCAGATATTTTTATGCAGAGCAGTGTGGTGGAGGAGGGAAAGTTTGCATGTATGTTGTGCCTAGCTACTGCTTATTAGGTACCTGGAATAAATGGGAGCAATGATCCTTGTCTCTGTCTGCCTTATCCCACTCTGTCTGTGCATTAGGGACCATCCTTAATTCTGTGCTGGTCTGATGTGGGGCCTGATGTAAGTTTTCTGATTGTGTCTATAGCCCAGTTAAGATGTGCAAGCTGAGATGAACCAGCAGGTTCAGATGCCAGTAACAGTGAAGAAACGTCCAGCAGGCTTAGTGGGTTAGGGTGCTTGTGGCGAAATCCACCTGTCTGCACTTTTGCTGCTCTGGGAACTGAGTATGTCTTTGGCTGCAGCCGTGACATCGTGTAGTGATGTGTTTCCTACAGCCAGTCTATAAAACTCCTGCAAGAGTCCCTGCATTAGGGACAGGGGAAATTTCCTAGAGGAAAGGGGATGGTGGGGAAAGGATTTTTCAGCTCCATGCTGTATTGACCCAGCGTCTTCGCTGAAGTCACCTTTTCCACCGTGCTACTAGCACATGCCACTTTTCTGGTTCATGCATAGGACAAAGTCCCTTAGTGGAGATAAAGCGTATCAGTGTAAGCCCAGAATTTTTCCCGCCTCCTTTCCAGGAATAACTTTACATAAGAAAGATGGATCCCAGGGGCTCGTGCCCAGGTCCCCTCCCTGTTAGCACCATTTGGTGTCACATACACATTCCTGGTCACAGGCTGGGGTGTGGATCATGTGGCTGCCAGCCTCCTTGCTCCAGCACATATGCACTGACTACAGCTAGTCCAGGCTTATGGCTGTCCTATGCTTTCCACGCACTCCTGCAACTTCTTTTATGATAATGATGCTGTTTCTAGCAGCAAACAGGTTGTGCACCTGCATTTAGGTTGAAAAATATCCTTGCTGCATTGCACTTGACATACTATTCTTCTCCTGCAGCAGCGTTTTCCATTGCATGGCAGATCTCCCCGTGGCACCAAGCCAGTGACCTGTCTGCATTCTCTCGGCTTCGGTGTCAGACGCTGGTGACTCATTAGGATCTCAGATGTGGGGAGAAGGACCTTGCTTCCAAGGAGCTATGCAAATGAGCCAGTCAGCCCCAGCCAGGGCGCAACGATACCGTAGGCTGTGCTGTTTGTCCCCTTGCCTTTACTTCTGCCTGCCTATCCTGCCTGGCTCCAATACACCTGCCAATGCCAAAGTGGCATCAAGGAGCAAGTGCTGGGACTGTTAATCATGTGATCTGTTTCTCAGTCACCTCAGCAGGAGAAAGGGATGGAGCTCCAGTGACCAATGGTAAATATTTAGCACATTAGCATGAAGCCTGTGGCATTCTTCATGTTTACATCTCTCTGCAGGGCTGACATGAGGAAAAGTCAGGGAAGTTTCCATTTCACATCATAGTCACTGAACAGATAGGTCTGGTTTCTGGCTATTGAAGAACAGACAGTGCCTAAAGGGTGTAATGTCTATATGACACTGTAATTTAATAAGGAGACAAAAATACTCACCTATACCACATGCTTTCAGATGAGGATTATTTTTGTCACGATCTCTACATTTTCACCCCCTGGCCAAAACCTGTCCTGTATGTTATGCCACTGAGGAGAAGAAAACAGTGGTGGAGCCAGGTGTTTGCCATAGACTTGCTTGTCCATAACGATTTTTCGAGAAGGTGCATGGCATCAGAGCATGTCTTTCTCCTTTCTGGACTCATTCCTCTCAGGTTTGCTCAAGGCTGCATCCTTGCTTGGTCAGGCTGTGCAGGGCTTATCAATCAGAGTCTGTGCTGCTTCTCCGACTGAGCACACATACACACACACACACACACACACAGACATCTATACAAAAGCATCAGGTTCACAACACACATCAGTAGCAAAACACCCCCATCAAAATCCTTCATATTGCAGCATACTTGTGTGCTGCTTCTTCATTTGAGAGAGGATTATATATTAGTTCTCATGTTGTGCTTAAACGAACTATGGTTGTGAAACCAAGCTTTGCTAAGGTCTAACTACAGGAGAAGACAAACTGTGCAAGGACGTGGCACCTGGGGAGTCCTGGTAAGTAAGAGGCTGTTAAATTTCATGAAGGTGTGCTGGCAGAGGCAAGGAAACCATCTGGAACTGCAGTAAGTGAGAAGAGCAATCCCAATCAGCCTCTTTTATCCAAGAGGCTAATAAATGCGCATTTATGAACATGAAAGATAATGCACAACAATGCAACCTTCTTGACCAGCTCATAAATCCCTCCCTCCCCTGTGACTGTAGGCACAACAAGCCCATCTCCCAGTCCTGTGACTTCTATAAAATCCTTATCCAAATGTCAGTAAAGGTGACCTTGTGGCTTTTTAAAGCAGTACTTCATAGTCACTTGGCTGCACTGTACCAAAGTCCTTTCCTAGTTTGGTTTTCATCTGCTGTAAATATACGAACAGAACAGACTGCCCTCACCTCACCCTGCTGCCCTGTAGAGATCACCTGTGGTAAGCTGTGTCAGGCAGTGGCAGGTCTGGGGCTCTGTGGGGCAAGGCAAGGCAAGCCCTAGCACAGGGCACACCGGTATAGCTGGTAGCTGAGTGGACAAGGCGATGTGTATTTGGGACGGGGAGAGTACTGGAGCCTTTCTTCTCTCCCAACATGTCCCAGGAAAAGCATCTCATACTGAGAGAAATAGCAGTTCAGTGTCCCTGAGCTGGCTGAATGGTCACTTGGGCTATGCCCATGCAAATGCAAACATAAGTGTCACGAGGTCAGTGGGACAGCCTGGCTGTGAGACTATTCCACTTGATTTAAGGCACTGGCTCGGACACATGCTGTGGGGCTGATTTACTGGATTTGCCCAGAGCTGGTGAGAAGAGGCTGTTGCTGGTATGGCTACCCTGCAATCCAGCAGCAGATATGACCCTAAAACAATTTTCCAGTTAACTACTTCAGGTATTAAAAATGAGTACTACACAGATACCCTTGTCTAGGAATCTGTGAATTTCCCCAGGTTGTAGGTCTGAGAAGGGGGTTGTAGATATGCTGTTACTGGCATCCAAGAAGGCTACTTTACAGCTAATTTTGGCA
Source organism: Actenoides hombroni (assembly GCA_024336885.1). Lineage (NCBI taxonomy): Eukaryota > Metazoa > Chordata > Aves > Coraciiformes > Alcedinidae > Actenoides > Actenoides hombroni. The sequence goes on from WUAM01000431.1 coordinate 19,323,149, forward strand.
TGTATATCTTAGCTGCAGCCTTATGTCAGGAGTAGAGATTAAAGAAAATTATGCCTGTTTTCCATCTCCCCTCTCCAAGGAAAGCTCAGTATGAATGCAGCTGCTGGGTGCCTGATCTTATTTTAGATCATCCTTAAAGCAGGTTCAAATGTTCCAGTGACAGAATTGCTTTGGGTGGAAGACCTTCTGGATTATTAGCACTTAATGCTCTATGTCTCCAAGCTTAACTTGTGGATCTCCTGTTGAATCCCAGTGTGTAGAAGTAATGGTTCTTTTATTCATTGATGTTTTTCTATCTTCTGTCCTCCCCCAAAAGTGTCTATATGTTCCCTTCTACAAGCTAAATTCCAGCATCCAAGCTCTCATCAAAAGGGTAGAAAGTTCCTGGAGCAGATACCCTCACTAAGATCTGGGATTGCTCTGCCCAGGGCTTGCATAATAGCAGGCTTGTCCTCTTGACTCTTGGTGAGCTTTTAGGTTATCTGGAGAGTTAGCTGATACGGTGGCAAAATGGGTCTGTATTTTTTCACTCACCTCTCAGCTGGATGAATAGTCTGGTGCCCTTTGAGGGATGTAGTATGTCATGGATTGACTGTGAGTTGGTTGAGGAGGAGAACAAAAACAACAGAGCTTTGCCTAACCCAGACATACAGAGGCTGTGGGAGAGTCTGCACTGAGCAAAGGGTTTGTACCAGACGTGCTGCAACAAGCTGCACAGAGATGGAGGAAAAGCAGTCAGGGCATGCCATGTGCCACACTTGTAGTTACCCCTCTCTGAGGGCAGATGGATCTCTGGGGTCAGTAAGGAAGAATGAAAACTGAAATGCAGGTGGGAAATGGAGGCACAACCGCCTCCCCCTCCCCCCAGGGCTATTTACTGCTAGCACTGCCTTCTGAAGAGCAACAGCATCATTCTGACAGTAACTCTGCTGTGACACCATGGAGGGAGTTTCCTGACACAAGCTGGTAATCTGTGTGCTTTTGTATTGGAAGAAGGAGGGACTTGGAGCTTTCTCATGGTGCTAGCACTACGCATGTGACACTTTCACAAAGCTGGCCCATAAACCATGAGAAAGGAACTTTTTGTGCGTTTTGGGTTTGCCTTGATAATAGCACGTATTGCTAACCCAGCTAATCCCCCAGCCAATTTCAACATGTCACGTTTAAGCTGCTGTCTCTATGTCTTTTCGTATGCTCCCTCTACAGCTGAAATGATCCCTCATTTTCTTTTCTTTCCAGTCAAAATCCTCTATCCTGAAATGGAGTTCTTTGTAACAGTCACAAATTGCTAGCTCATAACAACAAGAATCATTAGAAAATAATCTTTAGCATATTTCCTACTATGCTTTTTCTAGTTCAGCTGTGCTGTAGCTTTCTTGTCTGTTTTAGATCAGGAACTTGTTGACTGTTGAGTGTCATTTGGGACAAGCTCTGTTCTGATGTTTAATGGTAATTAAGAACTCTGTTTCATCCACTTTAAAAGTTTCAGTCTATAAAATGCACTGCCTGAAACAGCACCCTTCTTACAATATGCCTCAGTAATTTGCTATACTGTTTTTACCCTAGGCTTTTGTTAGAGACCCATCTGTGCTTTCCACCTACAGTACTGTGCAATTAGCCCATTTTACAGAGGGTAAACTGAGGCAGAGCCAGGCACCAGCACATCCATTGTTTCATTCAGCTTTGGTCATTCAGCTCCACTAGGCCAGGCTGCCGGCTGTGTGACGGAAGATGTTTGTGAATTTCTTGTGTGGGAAGACATGTGAAGTTGTGCCATCTGCCAGTAAGCAGTTCTTCCTTTGATGTGGTTGCATTTCACCAGTTGTCAAAGGACATCCTGTATTGTAGCCGTTCAGTTGAAACAGTGATGTGGTGTAAATACCCAGATAAATTACAGATGATGCACACAAAGCAAAGCAGTGTAAAGACCTTTGGGCTGAACTTGGAATGAAGTGCTCTGGAGATTAATGAACGATGGTATCACTTGGGACACTGCTAATCTTCTCACTTCCACAGAAAAAGGCCCTGGACTGAGATAATAAAGGACATAAATATCTAAAACAGGTTACTGTCAGAAGTGAGGTCCCTAAATCCAAGTGTATGAACCTCAAATCCTTCTGTGTAATTCTTTATGTGCTTACCTTTCAATCTGTGACCTCTCTCCTTGATTTCTAACATTCTGTCTCTGCTATGACCTGATATTCCACCAGCTTGGGTGGGTCTAAGCCAACCAGTGTTCACTTGGCTAATTTAATTTATAATCCTCAGAAATGACCTTCATCTGCCTAATCTGGCAGAAACTAGTCGTACTTTGCCTACATCTGACCTGCAAAAAATGCAATTCCAGCTACTTCCATCCAACGGTATGGTTAGTGAACAAGGTTCAGGTGCATGACTGTTATCATACAGATCACTCAGCTCATACTCCTCTGGTCTTTTAAAAATGATCTGTGCCTTGCAGTCTATTTTGGAAAAGGCTTGCCCTCACGAAACCAAGTTTGGGTGATGAATCTCTGCCTGACTTGGGTGCCTAGCCTCTAAAGGAGTAGGCTTTAAAAAAACAGAAAAAAATCAGAGCTGGGTTTCATGCTGGCTGTACTTAGATAGCCCTCCCTGCTCAACACATGTGTCTGTGAATCCTTTTTCAAACACCAGACTCTCTAGAGGTGTGCTGGAGTCCTGGCCTTCATATTCTACTCCAACAACCAGGGCTGTCTAAAAGCCTTCATACACTTTTGATTTTGTTACTATCTTGATGGGACCCCTCCTTCCCGAAGAGAGTATCTTTGAAAAGTAAAATGGAGAGAGGAGGGAGAAAATATTTCAGTGCCTAGCATTAAATAACACACTGCAAAGCACAAGGCATCTATTTGGGAACAAAGGCGATGTGAGAGCCTGCTATATGGTGTTCAGAGAGTTTGTTTTCTTTTCCTGTGAGCTACACTTGTAACGTCCCCCCTGACCTCATGGACAGTAACATCTGGATCAACCCGCACTCACAGTTCTCCACGGAAGACAGCTAGTGCAACAGGAGAAAGAGGGGTTTCTTTCCTTGTTGCTCTGTTTTGAAGATAGCTTACAGCTGTGCCTGACCAGAAGGAATGTACAAATCTCATGTGTGATGGCCGACAAACAGTTCTTCTCCTAGCTTCATCATGTCTGTGTTCACACATATACTGGCTCATGACTGGGAAGTCTTCAGTTCCAATCATTCTGGCAGCACACAGCAGGGAAGAAATAGAAATGGAAGCAATGCTTTTTCTTTCCATCTACAGTCAGATTGGAGATGTACAACCCTGCATCCACCTCAGTAAAGGGGTTAATTATATCTGTGAAGAAAAGTGTGCTAGAGCCTCTCAACATTAGAAATAGAGCAAAACAGAGTAAGTGCTGCAGAGTGCATCATCCTTTCAAGTACTGGTGTTGGTGAGATAAGAGATAATAGATACTAGAGAGTATATATTGAGAGAGAGATCGAGAGATGGAACACACGTTGTTTGTGTCTTGAGGACAGAGCATCTTAGAAATAAATTTAAAGAATAACCTTTCTTCAGGCATTTAATTTCACTCCTGTTGGGAGTGCTCAGCTTACAATTAAGTCTGTGATGAGAGAGTGTGGGTGTGGGTGTGAGTATGTATGTACAGCACAAAGCCTATAGTTAGTACACAGAACTGAATGTTTTGTTCTGGAGTCCCAAAGGTACACAGCCTCTCAACACTCACTAATTTCAGTGGGTGTGAGACCTTTCAAAGACCCAGATTCATACAGGAAATTTTTCGCCACAGGCTTGGGACCACCCATTCCATTCTGCTCATGATGCAGTAGAAACTTAGAAACCAGCTCTGCATCTATTCATCAGCTGCAGTATGAGCCCCTTTCATTAGTGCCTTTTGTGGCAATAGCTGTGGGCTATTTAAAGTGGTAAGCCTTCAGACTGCAAATCCCTGCAGCAGATGTAGTAGAAGCAGGTATTCATGGAAGTGAGTCAAAATGAACTTGTTGTGTTGCTGCTCAAAGCCCGGGCTCCATCCCAATCAGCTCATTACCCAACTCCTGCCATGTGAAGATGGGTTTTGGCTCCTTCTTTGGGGTTTTGGGGCTTGGAGGGAGGCTAGGTTTCCTGGGGAACTCATATTGCAAGTTATATCTCTTGCTTCATATTCACTCTCTGTCATTTCTCTCCCTTAGAGGGCATTCAGGGAGAAGGAAACACTGCTGTCTGTTCGTGTGGCCTAGCTCTGTATCCTCAAAGACGTCATGGCTAAATCCATGTGACATGACTGCCAGCCTCAGTCCTGTTGTAGCAGCAGTGAACTTGGGTGATCCTACGCAGGTGATCCTTAAACATGAACTTTAAAGCTGCATGGGTGGGTGGGTAAGTGGGGCAGCAAGCCAGAGGGGCTTAGCCAGATCTGTTTATAGGAGAAACTGATGAGATGTTTTGTTGTGTTGGGTTTTTTTTCTCTACTAACAATTTAACTCTCATGCTCTGCACTAGACTGATTGGTGCCAGAGCTGGCCAAGTGCAGGGTTTCTCTGCTTGGACAATAGCCTGGTGGGTTACCATGGAGGGCTATTAAAAATTCTGGATAGTAAAGATTTTGCTACAAATTCCTATGTAAACCAAGGCTCATGTTCATCAGAGTTGCTCCCTGTTAGGCTGTTCTCTTTGGGGCAAGACTGGAGCAAGTGCAGAAAAGAGCAAAAGCTGCACTAGCTATGCACTCTGTGGAGGCAGAGTGGTGTCCCTGTGCTGTGTCCTGACCATGTAACGAATGGTGTCCCTCAGTGGTCCATCCTGGGATCAATACTATTTAATATTAATAGCACAGATAGTGGGATTGAGTGCACCCTCAGCAAGTTTGTGGATGACACCAAGCTGAGTGGTGAAGTTAGAATCATCATAGAATGGTTTGGGTTGGAAAGGACCTTAAAGATCATCTAGTTCCAACCCCTGTCATGGGCAGGGACACCTTCCACTAGACCAAGATGGTAGACTAGTGGGAAGGGATGCCATCCAGAAGGACCGTGACAGGCTTGAGAAGTGGGCCCATGTGAACCTCATGAAGTTCAGCAAGACCAAGTACAAGATCCTCTACTTGGGTTGGAGTAGTCCCCAGTGTCAGCACAGACTGAGTGATGAATTCATTGAGAGCTGCACTGCAGAGAAGGACTTAGGGATACTGACAGATGAAAAATTGAATGTGAGCTACCAGCTTGCAGCCCAGAAAGCCAAATCATACCCTGGACTGCATGAAAAAAATCAGGTCCAGCAGGTCTCTTATGAGACCTTATCTGTGGTCCCCAGTACAAGAAACACACGTACCTGATAGAACGGGTCCATAGGAGGCCACAAAAATGTTCAGAGGGTTGGAAAATCTCTCCTGTGAAGAATGGCTGAAAGAGTTAGAATTCTTCAGCCTGGAGAAGAGAAGGCTCCGGGGAGACCTTACTGTGGCCTTTCAATATATAAAGGGGGCTTATAAAAAAGATGGAGGAAGACTTCATGCCAGGGTCTGTAGCAAAAAGACAAGGAGCAGCAGTTTTAAACTGAAGGAGGGTAGATCTAGATTAAAGGAAGAGATTCTTTACAGTGAGGGTAGTGAGGCACTGAAACAGGTTTTCCACAGAAGTTGTGGAGGTCCTGACATTGGAAGTGTTCAAGATCAAATGGAGGAGGCTTTGAGCAACCTGATCTGATGGGAGATGTCCCTGTCCACGGCAGGGGAGCCTAAACTAGTTGTCATGACACCACTTGTTTGGTTGGGTTTTTTTCATGAAGTATGTCTGTATAATTGGGATTTGTCCTGTGACAGAGACAGGAATGGGAAACATACTTGCCCACCCAGGCTAGAGAGAAAGATTATGAATGATGTGCCAAACATTAGCCAAGTAGCAGTTTGAGTTACATCTGGTACCACTGCACAGCTGACTCAAGAAGCTGTCCTCTGGGGAAGTAAGCAGGGAAAAATGAAAGAAAAAGATTTAAAAAAAAAAAAAAAAAAAAAAAAAGCTTTTACTAGCAGTGACTAGTTCTAGTTCTTCTTTCTTCTCTTTACTTCCTTGAGATGTTGTCACCTGCATTAATGCAGGAGATATTGTCTGGCCCAAGTACAAGGGACTTCTTCCTTCCAACCCTCCAGTAAATCCTGAAGCTCTTTTCAGACAAAGCCAGATATTAAGCTGATTCAGACTCTTTCCCCATTCAGACAACTGTTACTGCCCAATATCCCAGGCATGAGACAGCTAATTATGCAGCAACATCTAGCCAGATGTTGGACACCTGGTTAGACACTGAAATGAGAACTGGGGCAGGGGAAAGGGCATTTATATCTTCAGGTTCAACCTGCTTCTTGACCACAGGCAAAACAATGGGCTATGTCAGTTCCACCTGTATGTGGAATGTATAATTTCATTATACAGCAGCTTTCCTAGCCTTCACAAGACATGGTTTGTCTAAAAAAATATAAATAAAAAAAGTCCTTTCTCAGTGAAGAGCTTTCAGTCTATTTGAGGTATTATCTTTATTATAATTGGCGGAGGGCTGACATTATGTTTGGACAAAGCACACAACACCAACGATGAATAGTTCCTGCTCCACAGAGACCTAGACAACCTTGCTGAGCTGGCTTGTTCTTACCACTGAGGCTTATTAACGATTTCCCATGAGGTACAAGTGATCTGCTTCACTCCACATGAATGTGAAAAAATGAGATGCACGTGACTATCCTTAAGCTATTCACCTGTTTCCTGCTGAAGGTTCACCTTTGCATTGACATAACTGTTAACATGTATTTTTGTAGAGCAACTTTTAATGTTCCTCAAGAAAAGCTGGGTATAAGCATAGCCTGCCTGAAATGCAGTTGTTGACTCCTGCTGTTTCTCTTCCCTTTTCTCCAGAAAAGGCCATTCACTTCAGCAAAAGGCAGACTTTGGTTCCTTTGCTTCCAAAGGCTACGTCCTGTTACAGAAGGTAATGTCACATTACTTCATTACATGACTTCATACACTGAACACCGTTTTAAACTGCACAAAAGCAACATCAGTCAGACACAAAATACACTCAGACGGATCTACTTGCTTCCCCACACAACTCCTCCAAGTGGTCATGAATGACAATGCACTATCTTTGCAGGAATAGGCACCATGACACAAAGGGCTTCATAGATTGATTCAAGCAGGCAGGAGGTGTCAGGTTAAGAGGCAGCTTGGCTTGGATACAGAGCAGACAAGGAAAGGAGATGAAGATTGCAACAAAACTGAATTCAGTTGTGGGTTAAAAAAAAATAATTATGACACACTGAACATTACCTTAATTATGAGCTCAACTCAAAGTTTATGGAGGGAAATTCTTCATATGTGCTGTATTGAAGGACAGACAACCTCAGATATTACAGAAGATCTCTACTACTCTCTAAAGAAAAAAAACAAATCTACTTTTCTAGTTTAAGATCAGAAGGGCCACAATAGCACTCCTGGTAACCGTTGTTAGAGTTAACCTGGAGAGGACAGCATTTGGATGCAGACAAAGCAGGAGATGTGGAACTGCTCCTTATGTTTTTGAAATAATGTACGTGACTGTGGGATGTGGTAATTTCAAGGTACAGGAAAAGAAACAGAGGGATGTGATATCCCAAGACGTGAGGTTCATACCTAGCTCTGCTAGGGAGTGTATGTATGTCTGTATCACTGTACAGTACACAGAGCATAAGAGTTCCTGTAAAGTATCTTACCAGGACTTGTCCAGGGCATATTTGCACTGATATCACAAAGAACTGAAATAGAAAGTTCAGAGTCTTCTCCTATGGGGAATTTCTGGAGCAAATGTTGCAATTCCTTCATTCTCTCAGATTTTAAGGAAAGGTTTTTATGTGAGTTTGTGATGGGGAAGGAGAGGCAACAGAAGGACAGATATTTTCTCTAGGGACTACCACAGCTGATGCTATGCCATATGGCAGCCCATATTACAACACTGGGCTAAGAGAATTGTAACCTCTCAGAGGAGCTCAAACCCAGATTTGGATCTTAGTTTGATAGGAAGCTACTATCTAGTCTAAAGTAGCCCCTCTTCTTTGGCAGAAACAGCAGCACCACCTGGGAAACCTATAGGCAGGAGGTAATTTGCCTTCTCTAAAGAATTTGAAACAAACTTCTAAGGAGATCAGATGAAATAACACTGCATGCAATAGTTTATTTTCTGTAGGTCTTTACCTCTCTCATGTTTATTTCAGACTATGCAAACAATTCCTTGGCCAAATCTGATGTAACTACATTGTCATCTTTGAAGGAAAGAACCAGAAAAACGAATGTGAATAAGATAACTGCACTTGTCAGGTACACCAAAGATGCTGGGGCAAACAGGAATGTCGTGTGAGGGGTGCTGAGTTATACATGCAATATTGTGGTTAATGCTATCACAACAGACTTCCCTTCACTTAGTAGACATGATAGGTTGGATTGCCACATTTGCAGTCAAGTCAAATAGCATCAAACCACTCTCTGGGAAGAGAAACTTTCAAATGCAGGTGCTCTTAGCCTCTTAGCCTTGACGCATTGCATTGAGCCCAGTGACTAATAAGGTCAAAGACAATTCATCCAGAAACAAAGGTACCAGACCTTTCTTTCAGCTCTGCTGCTGCACTTCAAGACTATGCTTGGAATAAAGCTTGAGAACTCATTTTCACCATCTTCTCTTCCCGAGCTTTGGGATCCTCATTGTTTCTCTGAATGTAGACTAAGAACTCTGAGATGACCACAGAGAACAATATCTGCCTGACAGCTGCTCACAAGAACTTTTATTTTACCTCCCTCTTGCTTTGACCAGAATTTTCATGCTGAGCCACGGAAAACTTCCTGTAACACTGCCAAGGCGAGCTGACCGTAGACAAAGACCTTATCGCCACCTAATTTCCCAGTTGAGCAGCAAAGGAGTGGTTACTTGGGTTTTTAGTTGCCAGCACACCACCAGGCTTCACAGTGCTTAAAGCAGCTTTCTTTCAAAAGCATGAGGTTTAACGAACCATCATTTGCTAATATGAACCACTTTTGTCAGGAAAATCCCTCCCTGGTCTGCTGGGAAAGCTGTGCTGCTGGGATCTGCACCCCATGCTTGGTGAAGTCGGTGGAGGGGCTGCCCCAGGAGCCACCAGGTTTGCAGGGCTTTGCTCCCTTGGCTCAGGGTGCACAAAGGATGGGAGGAAGGCACCTCTGTGCCCCACGCCATGCACGGTCTTGAGGTTCTTCATTTCAGGGGACCGCTTTCAACCCAGCTGCACTGGGGTCACAACAACTTCTTACTGGCTGTCACTAAAAGGATGAAAAGTCCTTCCCTAACGTTTCAACTCCCTTCCCCCCCCAGTAATCCAGTCCCTCGGTGCAGAACTTTGCCTTTGGGTTGCATCGGGGGGGAGGGGGCGAGGATGGCGTTGAGGCCTCCTGCTTCTAACTGCGGGGGGCAGCCACCGCTCGTGGCGGGGGGCCGAGGCCGGGCCGGGGGCCGGGGCCAGGGCGGGAGGGCCGAGGCCGGGCCGGGGGCCGAGCCCATCAGGCGGCCCGTGCCCTGCCGCGGTGGGGAGGCGCCACACGATGGCGCTCTGGCGCTCCCACAACAGCCGCCCGGGCGAGAGGCCGCGGCAGTCGCTGCTACCGGGCCCGGATGGCACCGCAGCGGTTTGTTCTTTTTTTCTTTTCTTTTCTTTTCTTTTCTTTTCTTTTCTTTTCTTTTCTTTTCTTTTCTTTTCTTTTCTTTTCT
>WUAM01000431.1:19333182-19343591 GCA_024336885.1 Actenoides hombroni
TTTCTTTTCTTTTCGAATAATCTCTTTTTTTTTTTCCTTTAAACCTCTCCCAGAGACAGCCTGGGGTGCATTTGGAGCCCCTCTCCCATACTCCAACCCCTGCAGAGGAGCAGCTCTGAACAAACAGAAGCCCAACAAGGATTTTAGGAGGCTCGCTGGCTTTAGGATAACAGTTTCCCACCAGTTTCCAGGCTCTACATATTTCTGAGGTGACCAGCAGCATGCTTCTCCCTTACCTCTCATAATAACAAGGTGGCCCCTGGACAGCCTGGGAAGAGCATCGCATGTTGATATCCAGAGTGGCTCAAGTCCATGTTAAGCATGGTAAAGGTAAATTGAATCTCCCCTCTCCTCCTTCCCATCCTCTGGTCCCTTCCGGCCCCTCCTGTGTTTGTGATTGCCCTGTATCAAAGGCTCACGCATCGGGGGATAAGGAGCAAAGAAATAGAGAGGGTTGAAATCCTGGTGAAACCTGGTGCCCAAACAGCTGGACAACCCCAGCCCAGCACTTCTTCAAAGCACGCTTCTCTGGGAGGCTTTTTGGTTCCCACTGGAGGCCTGAGAAGGTGGGGACCCTCACCTCCATCCAACCCTAGCACTCACTGAAGAATGGTAAACCTGAGCCACTGAAGATGGACAGGCCCAGAAGAAAGATGTGTCACCCAAACAACCCAAACAACCAGACCTGCCTAGCAATGCAACTAATCCAAGCAGCTTCCTCTCCTCTCTGTGTGTCCTCACCACCTTCAAGGAATGATTTCACATGAAGGTTGCAGGGATTTCTGCTGGGAAAAAAATATCTGCTTTGTGAACTCTCAGCATTTTTTTCATTGTTAGAGGTCATTTATTTGGTGATAGGACTCTTGGATGTACTTTCTCAAAGGTGTAAACTAGATCACTGCACTTATCTTATGTTAAAACTTTCTGCTTCTCTTTATTTTCCATATAAAAGTTCAAGGGGCCTGATTTTGGGTCTTCTGAGCCTCTGCAGCTTCATTCAAAAATAGATCTTAGATCCATTGAATTACAAGGACATGAAAGGCTTTGGGGCAAAAGATGGGGTGGAAAATGTGATAGCTGTTCTGTGATTAAAAAAAAAACCCAACAAAAACAAATAGCAGAGATTGTTCTTTATACATAGAGGTTTTGGTGTATGGGAGTTTATTAACTCAGTTTAAAACAAACCAACCCCAAACTGACTGACAAGAGAAGTCTTCTAAGGGAAAAAAAAAAAAAAAAAGACATCTTATAAACCATAAGAAACAAAATAATTTTTGGAAACATATTTTCCCTTAATTGGACATCTATTTCTAGATGGAGTTATTTGTGTATGGAATCCAGCTTTTGTTTGACAATGAAATGTTCAGTTCCTCAAAGTGTGAATGTCTCATGGAGAACCCCATCACTGCCTTAAAAAGGACTCCTGCCCTAGCAGGGCTTTGTCAGCAGTGTCAGAGGATGCAGAATCAAGCTGTGTTGTAATCCCTAGCTGTATGTTGTCACACAATGGTCTTTTAATGGTAGCGATGGCTTTGTGGGTTGTAGTTAGAGGCCCAAGGAGGGGGTGGACTCCCTCCCACGTGCTGGGTGCTGCAAAGGGCCAGTGTAGCACAGGCTCTGTTGCTTTTACAGGCCTTGCAGGAAAGGTGAGTCGAGGTGGATCTGGGCAAAAACAGAAGAAGCAGCTGCCTTGAGCAGCAGTCTGCTGGATAGACATAAGGCAGCCCTGCTCCTGCAGCTGACCCACCTCTGCCAGGACCCTTGAGGCTGGCTTAGGATCCTAACAGCCTTTGGTGTGTGGAGTGATGACTGATGCTGGAAAGAGAAGCCACTGCCTCCAGTACTTTCTTTCCCCTGAATGACTGCAGGAGCACCTACCCCTACCCCTAAGAGCTCTCTCCCAGCCCTCCATCTCCTTTTATATCCTTTCTCCTTATCTCTTCACTTCCCACAGCAAAATAGACCTGTCCAAACTCCTTATCCCAAAGATGCTGAAACTCATAAGACCAATGACATGGCTCTTCTAAAAGTCCAGTCCAACCAGATCACAAGCCTCCCCCATACCCTTCCTCTGCTCTCATCTCGCTGCCATCAGTGGAAGTGGTGGGTGCTCAGCATCAGGCATGCCCACAGCTGTTTCACTTCCAAGTATCTCTTGGGATGGGTATTCATGCTCCTCTGTGCTCTTTTGTGAGCATTCCTAAGCCTCACAATGTCTATCTCATCAATATTAACAGCCTAGTTTTTCAGGAGGTGCGTGGTATGTTCATATTATACAGTTAAATCTCTGTCCCACTTCAGACAAGACTTTCCCTCCTTTTGCTCCAAAAGTCCCGCCTCCAAATGCACTGAATAACCACTGAGCAACACAGATATTTCTGTCACACTCCAGTCCAAGGCATAAATTCCTGTTCTTCAACTTCAAACATGTTTAATTTTGGACCTTCTAACCCTCCTCCCATAGCATCCAAATTAAGCCTTCACAGAATAGTGACCAACAGCTCCAATCCTCAGGCATGCTCAAGCTTTGGAGAGATTCCAGTTCAGAACTTTGCAGCTCAGCGCCATTTCCAGCTACCGCATGTCACCTCTCCTTAGACCAATATTTAGCAAAAGCCTTCTGCATTGAGCTTCCAAGATTTTGGCTGTCAACATGCAGACATGAAAACCAGCCTCCCACTTCCCTCCCCCTTCCTTCTTTCCTTCCCTACCTCTATATCATACTGCAAAGTCGCTTGGGCTCCTGCCATGTGGAGCTAATCCCATAAAGACAATCTAGTTATCTCTGACTGATGAATATTGATCACCTGCCTTCACAGGGACGCTCCACATGTAGCATAATTTCCTGGTATATTCCCTCACTCCCTGATTCTGAACCATTTAATTGCCAAGGCATCACATAGTGTTCCTAAAATCAACCTACCTACTCTCTTCCCCTCTAGTAAACTAGACTATTTCTTTTTTCAAGAAATAAAAGCAGCCATGTGTCCTTCAAGGGAAAGATGTTATCCTCTCCTCCTCCCTCCACCTACATGGCATGAATCTTAGGCTGTATTTCACAGGTTTGATTTGAAATGTTTCTTACAGCTGGCAGAATCTGCCTCCACGCCCTCTCTCCTTGTTTGGTGAGTGACACTAATCAGTGGTGTGGGAGGTACAAACAATATCAAGCACTGAGGTGACTGACAAGCCTCACTCAGAATGTACATGTACCCCAACAGGTATGTGACTGGATCTATCAGTTGCTTTGTATCATTGCCCATCTCTAGCACAGTTCTTCATTGAAATTAATGGTTCGCTGAGTGGAGAATAATAAACAAAGCAAGTTTTCCTCCAAAAAGCCCTATTCAGTAAAGGTTTTACAGTGTGATTTTTTTCCTCTGTTAAATGAGAAAATGCCTCCATATTAATCACAAAATGTAATCGACGTGAAAAATCAGGCCCTGCTGGGCAAGGAAAGATACTTTGAATTATCTCAGCAGGAGAGCTGGCACTAATTTACTGCTGTTGTTCTCCAAGTACTTCTGATGCAAAAGATGAATGGAGCTGAAGGTTTGTAACTTGACTTGCAACTATGCGTAGGCTTTTTGAGTAGCATCAGCAGGGCAGTGTAAATTGGCATGAGACCCTTGAAGCATGGTTAGAGTCAGCAATCTAGTCCTTTATGACCTGCCCTCACGCCTCATTTTCTTTTCTTTTTGATCAGTTTTCCTTCCCTCCTCTGTGCTACATTATTTTTATTTGCCACTCCAGAGACCTCGATGTAGAAATGTGCTGATGTTTCTTCTCTACAGTACCTTCCAAAGGGATCAGTTTCATGCCTGGTCTAGTTTATTTCCATGGGTTTGCCAGTGGGCCATTTTGTAAACAGAGATAATGCTGAAGGAAGCAGCCACGGCTATGTTTATCGAAGACCTGTGAAGGATGATGTTGTTTCACACTATGAGCAGGTTATGTCAGAGATACTTCCAAATCCTGTGACTTTTTCTACCCTGCTCCTTGAATGGTACTGTAGGCTGCAGTTGTACTAGAAAATTTAATGTAGGGTCTTTCTCTGGCAATGGAATTGAAAGGTCTGCATTCACTTCATGAAACTCAATACCCTCCAAACTCCTTAAAATCACAAACTATTTGAAAAGATTGTCTGGAAGGACCCCTTCTTGGTCCTGGTCAAAACTGATGGGGAATGTACAAACAATTGAACAGAGTTGGTGATTCAGTTGTGGAGTCTGGGAATACAACCTGATACCATTTAATTTATTAATACAGTCACGGTCAAGATGTGTCTGGCCTTTGAGCATTTGATTTTGTAAACCCTTTAACACAACTGCCACCTCTAAGCCCTTTCCTCTGTCGTGGGGTAGGAGGTGATAGTGGACCAGAGAAGAAGGGAAGATAGAGGCAGCATAGGCCCTGCTAGAAGGGAGCAAAAAGCAGCAGCAGGTGGGAATCTCCCATACATATCTTCCTCTCTGCAGGGCAGAAGTTTATGTCACTCTTCACCTAGCACGAGAATGCCAGAGACTGTAATTGCCCAAGCAGGAAACCCTTCCAGATTTCTTGGTGACTTCTCTTTCTAGTCTCCCCCTGCCTGAATGGGCATTTGCTGTTTCTGTGAGGAGGCAGGAGCTGGGAAGCTGCGATCCCCAGGCTGAGGGAAGTCAAGGCTTCTAGCCAAGGATGAGACCTCTACTTCCAAAAGATAAGTTTCCACTTTAACCGCTGTTTAGCTTCTCAGGTTTTCTGGTCAGATATGAAAGAACAAGTCTTTGAGATATTATCTTCCAGTGTCTGGTTAATACTCAAGACCAACACCTCCAGCTTTTTAGGCTTGCATCAGATTATGTGCTGCTATGGCCTCAGCCTGGCAACATGTTCTCACAGTTAGTTTGGAGGAACAGCCATTTATGATACTTTGCAAGAGCTGGTGCTTTCACATCAACCCAGCAAGTCATAGGCCATTGGTGCCCAACTACTACTGCTGGCTTGATGCAAAACCTCCTCCCCAGGAACAGCACTACTGGTCAGTTAGTTAAAGGGAACATCTGACATACTCATCTCCTTAGACATCTTTTTGTTCATCTGAGTTTGCTTCCCAGTCTTCTGTTTGCCTCAGAATAACTTCTGCTTGAGTTGAAACTAAAGGCTTTTTTTTCTTTCTTTTCCTGTCCCCTCCTGAGAAAGAGAGTGAAGCCTGCAGACAGCCAGAGACCAAGCACAGGGGCACAGTGCTGTAATGCCTCTCCTGGGTCAGGGTGTCCATTTCCTGACTGCAACAACCCTATCATGTCACACAAGCTCCTTTATAATGCGTCAAACTTATCTTTAAAAATAGTCAGACTTCTTGTCTCTGGCCTCTGGAACAGAGGCAGAAAGCAAAACTTTTAAAACTATCTCAGAGAAACATTTCCTGTCCACAGGACAGACTTCAACCGATGACAGCTGTCTGCTTAATTTTTCCCAGTTCCTGCACACTTTCTTGTGCATTCTTTTCTGTGCCCCTTCCAGACTCCAGAAAGTAAATTGACTTTATCTGGTTTGGGGGAACCTGAAGATTGACTCTTGCCACCTCTTGGCCTGACCTTTTTCAATACACTCAGATGCTCTCTTCTGCCCTTCCAGGCAGTGCATCCCACCACAGAGCAGTTTCTGGCTAAATGCCCATATTCAGCTGGAGTCATGTCAAGGCAAGGTCCACGTTGACATTTCCTGTCACAGCAGACAACTGTTGGATCAGTTTTCATGCGTCAGGCCTTTGAGAGGTTGTTGCCTTGCTGGCATGGTGTCAAAGACCAGTGTGTCCCTGTGTGTCCCTAAAGTTACCCTGATACCTTGTTAGTGTGGTGCCAACGTACTTTGATCCATTTAAGGCTAGTGACCCCAAGCTCTCAGCTCAGCTGTGCTTTTCTGTAAGCACCCCAGGATCAAGCTGTTAGAATATGGCACAGTTTATTCAGTGAGCCCTGCATAACTGGCCTTGCATAGCACTGCAAAGCTTCCATAGTGCTCTCTTTTTGACTCCTCACTTCTGAAGTTAAAGTAATTTTGGCTGGCTGTACACTTATTTTTGGGATGGTCTGTGGCTGCACCCCACAATGGACTTGTTGTAGCAGGCTATGCGTCTGTTGGAGCATACCACAAGTACCCTTTTAGGGTATTCATTCATGTTTCTTTCTCTGCAGACCAAAACAGTGTGTCATGTCTGGTTTGGGACACAAACAAGATAACACTGTGGCATGGAAATTCAGAAAGACTCCTGTAACCTAGACGTACTCTTTACGGTATATTTTCTAATGCTTTGCCTGGCATGGGAAGCCAAGGGAAGACCCTCAGTTCTGGTAGTCATTTGTCTTTCTCTGTATTGTTGCTATGGCATGAAATCACGTCTGATGGCTTTGTGAGATGGGGCATAACATGTCACTGTGCAATGTGTATGAAAAGCCCTTGTCTCCTCAACCATCTCCCCAGCAGTGGCAGAAGGGAATAGACTCTAGAAACTGCATCTGTGGGACTGGTAGCAGGCTTGAGCATAGAATCATCATAGAATCACAGAATCATTTTGTTTGGAAAAGACCTTCAAGATCATTGAGTCCAACCATTAACCTAACGCTGCCAATCCCACCACTAAACCATATCCCTCAGCACCTCATCTATAAGTCTTTCAAATACCTTCAGGGATGGTGACTCCACCACCTCCCTGGGCAGCCCATTCCACTGCTTCTTAGCTGGGAGACAGACCAACCCCCACCTGGCTACAACTTCCTTTCAGGCAGCAGTACAAAGTGAAGTCTTCCCTGAGCCTCCCTTTCTCCAAGGCTAAACAACCCTAGTTCCCTCAGCTGCTCCTCATAAGACTTGTTCTCTAGACCCTTCACCAGCCTCATTTCCCTTCTTTGGACAAGATCTTCAGTGTCCTTCTTGTAGTGAGGGGCCCAAAAGTGAAATCAATACTCGAGGTGCAGCCTCACCAGTGCTGAGTACAGGGGCGTACGTGCAAGATCATGGACTAAAAGCCATCAAGCAGGCACAAACAGGGCACTGCAGGGCACAACTACATGCAGGTAGTGAGGACAGTCAGAGCACAAGGGCTGACATGAAAAATGGGGAATACCTGTCAGTATAAACACAGCTCAACAGAGCTGTTTTCTTTCCTCTTGATTCTGAATAAGCAGAAGAAAGAGGAAGC
The DNA here is from genome assembly GCA_024336885.1 of Actenoides hombroni. Lineage (NCBI taxonomy): Eukaryota > Metazoa > Chordata > Aves > Coraciiformes > Alcedinidae > Actenoides > Actenoides hombroni. The sequence continues at coordinate 19,340,369 of WUAM01000431.1, forward strand.
TTTCACCTGAAGTTTAGGAGGGCCAGAAATAGCAGGTGTTATCTTTCCCTCTCTGGACTTTTTGTGAAAAGCTGGAGGGGAACAGAAGAGGTCAGGACCTTTCTAGAGAAGAATAGCGTCTGACACAAGACAAATTTAGAGATAATTTTCTCACTCATTTGCTAACACTATTCTTCCTACTGCTTCAAACTCTTGGAGAACCCCACATACCTCTAGTCAAAAACAAACTGGCTTCAGATTCTCCTTTAGTCAGTGAGGGAAAAGGTAGTGGAAGGGAACACAGGCTCAGAAAAAAACAGGTGGGGACACAGATGACAGATTATATTGGTGCCTCCAGTGTCTCTTTTGCTTTAATTTCTGGTTGACAAAAAGATACCATGGGAAAAATGCAAAAACAACATTTCACTCTGGAATACATTATTTTTTTTAAGAAAAAGCAAGCTTCTCTTTTTTTTCTGATGTAAATGAGTGGGAAAGCAGAAAGACGTCTCAGACAGTTTTTGTTTTACTAAGAAAACCTTCACTACTCAAGCACCTCTCATGCAAAATCACTTATCTTTTCAGTTTTCTCTTTCAGTGGAAATTTGGTGCAGAACAATGTTTCTTCCTGATAAATCTCAGTCCTTAAATGTTCCCTCTTCACACAGCCAATCTGGATAAAGCTGAGAAAGTGCTGAAGTGAGCCTAAACTCATCTCATGTTCAAAAGTCAATTCAGAGTCTGAAATGTCATGAAAAATGAGCAAAACTCAAGGCTCCTTAGTTAATGAGGTGCTTTCAGACATTTTCCTCTTTGGCAGTATTCTTGTCTGAAAAGAGAAAATGTGGTGGGGAAGATGTGTGAAGTCCCAAGAGGAAGGGATAGTAAACATCCCTAAGGCTCTCCCTTCCACCGCTACTTACGCAGCTGCTCACTGTGTAGCACTGTAAAATGTCCTGCTGCTGGGTGCTCTCCATCAGGTGGGTTCTGTATCACCTGGGAGGGTTTTACCACCCATCCAAGGGCAGACCTTTCTCCAACAATCATGCTGTGGAGGGAGGAGACAAAGTTTTAGGAGAGGAGCAGATAACCCTTGCAGCATCACCTGGTCACTAAAGGAAAGGGCAGTCAGCAGACCTTTGCCATGACTTGGCAATGCCAGCATGGCTGCCTCACTTCCTCGCCCTGCCCAGATTCAGCTTTCATGACAGCCATATGTAGAGCAGCTCTGTTGTCCATCACAGGACACAGTTTGGAGTTAGATCTGAACTACCATGCTCCATGGCCAGCTTGGGACTTGCACGACCACAGGACCACCAACACAGCACAAAGATGCTCTGTCTACCTAAGCGATCTCTCCTCTGCAAGACTGCCAAGGAACAACTGCAAGGAACCAGTGCAAGAATAATAAAGAATTTACCCATCCCATGAGTGTTTTGGAAACAGTGCATCACCCTTTCGTCTGCTTTCTCTGTTTCAGGAAGTCCAGCTGAAGGAAGAGCACTACTAAATTGTACTAGGTCTTGGTGCTGCTACTACCACAATGTAGAAATTACAAGGTCTCTCCATAAATAATTAGCTCTCAGATGTTAATCAAGAAACTGATGGATTAATATTGCATACAGCAGCTTCTCCTCACTTTAGGTTACAGATAGGACACTGGTAAGAAACAGGTAGATGGCCATCATAGGGCAAGACAGATGCTGTGATGTACAGGGTGGCTATGGCAGATGTGGTTAATTACCAAGATTCTGCCCTGGCCTTTGCTTACATTGGGACTTTCTATTTGTTGTGTATTTGTATATTATCTGGTGTAATTGGGTCCTGGTCTGTGGGCAGGGCTCCATAATACAAATAAATACCACCATGACTAATGACAGACCTTGTGTAACTGCCCCAAACTCAACAAAAGTTGCAAAGGAGTCTGAGTCAGTGCCATTGTGTAAGGGGATAATTTCTGCTTTGGCAGTGTTGTGGCCAGCTGGAATTGTTCTCTCTGATAATTGCCAATCTGGGTTTCTCCCAGATGGCAGCATCTCATAAAGAGTATCTGAGAAGAGCTCCGGTCCACTCTCTAATAAGGCTCCACAAGAGAGCTGTTCATCCCTGTCACCCATTGTTCATTGCCTCAGGCAAGACTCCTGTCAATTTGCAGAACAAGTTGTTGCCCTGTGTTTTTTTTTTTGTGGTTTTTTTTTTTAAGTTTATTTTATTTGTTTTTAGAAACTTGTATTTATTACCTTGGCAATAATCTACCCAGCAAGGAACAAACTGTTTTGTGACAGAAAAGATGAGACATTCTGCCCTGGACCAGCCAAAAGCAATGCCACTGATCTTCCCTAAGCCATCCTCTAACCCCCCAGGTTGTGTTTAAGGTGGCTGTGTTTCCCGGAGGCACTCATTTCTCCAGCAGGGAGAGGGTGAAAAGAGAGGTTATGCTGTGCATCCACCCAAGAGTCCCTGACCAAAAACCTTTCTGCAGCACATTACTATTTAGCCCACAGGTATAGAGTGATTGAAGAGCAGGGGGTAGCCAGTGTGTAATTTTAATCCTGAGGCTCCTGGGACTTGCCAGATCAGCAGATGCTGGGAAAAAGACAGTAGGTAGTGCAGAAATCAGGGTTTATGCAAAATGTAATTGCTCTCCTGTGTAGCTGGAAAGGAAGCAGCTCAGCTCGTGATTGGGGTGATATTTGTTTCTGGTCTGCCTCTTCACCTTTTAACGTGTTTATCCATCATTGCAATACCCAAGTGCCTGACAATCTAGAGGGTGTTCATCCTCTCAGCTCTCCTGTGAAGGCTATTGGCCCTCTCTCATGGATGGGAAACCAAGAGGCTGATTGATGTAGAGTATGGAAGCTGGTGGGGCATTTCCTAGGGACTGTTACATCTCTGACCTGAAGATTAAGACAGAAACCCATGGTACATAACACCCAGTTATTTTAGCAACTTAAATTTATTTTAACTCAGAAGCTCTTGGGAGCTTTGGAAATGCATTGAGGACTACGTGTGATCTGTCGCAGTCCCGGTGCTAGTAGGGTCTGAAATGCAAGATCCGGCTCCACTTCTGGGAGTGTGTTTCTTGTGTTTCTGTGTTACTTTGGTTCCCAATCTACCACAGAAAGAACACAAGTTTGGTAGAGTTGTGCCATTTTCCAGATAAGGTCTCAATGTGTGAAGCAATTGTTTCTTATAGTCTGAATTTATCCGCGCCCACCAGCCCGCCTGCCCGCCCCCCCCCCCC
>WUAM01000431.1:19343691-19392937 GCA_024336885.1 Actenoides hombroni
GAATCTCTCCAGAGGAGGAGACTCCACAACCTCTCTGGGCAGCCTGGGCCAGAGCTCTTTCACACTGGAAAAAAAAAAAAAAAAGAAGATTGTCTTTATATTTAGGTGGAATTTCCAGTGTTCCAGTTTGTGCCTGTGGCCCCTGTCCTGTCACTGGGCACCACTGAAAAGAGTCCGGGCCCATTCTCTTGACACCTGCCCTTTAGCTATTGAGGATCCCCTCAGTCTTCTCCAGGGTAAACAGCCCCAGGGCTCTCAGCCTTTCTGGCACAGAGATGCTCCAGTCCCCTCATTTTTGTAGCCTCCTCTTGACTCTCTCCAGTATTTCTGTCTCTCTTGAACTGGGGAGCTCAGAACTGGACACAATAGTCCAGATGTGGCCTCACTAGGGCAGAGCAGAGAGATAGGACAATCTCCCTCAACCTGCTGGTCACGCTCTCAATGCACCCAAAGAAAAGTGATACATAAAAAAACCTCAACCAAAGCCCTCAACAAAAACCCAACCACAACTGTTACCCATGAACAAGACAACAAATAAGCACACAAAGCCCCACGTTCACTCTGGAAAAGGCAGGAGAAAAATCACCTCCTTGCATATTTCACATTTTTTACCTTCCCACAAAACAGTACAATAGCCAAGTTCAAAATAAACATACAAAATATTTCCAAGTCTCTTTCAAGTTCAGAACTTGCTAAATTGTGCTGAATTGATAAACCAGAATGAATTGTGCAGGGTGCTGCCTGGCATCTTTTTAAAGGCAAACAGCAGATCATTAGTCTGCAATGGGGAATATGTGCCTGTTTTTCTACTGGCTGGGAATAGGTGGCCAAGAGCCTGGAAGGGAGGAATGAGCTGGAGAGATGGAGTTTGCTTTCCTCTAGGTCAGAATGATGTGAGGACCCGTATTCAAGTCAGAATTTTTATTTTATTTTTTTTTCATTTGTATTCATTTACACTGCTACAAGATGTCCTGAAACACAGTGACCTCACCTCTCCTTGTCTTCATGTTTAATCTGAACTAATCTTAATTATCCATCCCAATCAAAGCACAGGACACGTTTGCATAAATCATTTGTCAAATACTTCTGAACAATAAACAAATGCACAAGAAACTATTCATGGACAATTCACCGAAGGAGCTGTTTGGTGCAAACAGTCCAGGGACCTTTGTGGAAATGTTCTAAAAAGCAGGGTCTGATGTAAGAAGTCCTGTCTCTATTGTTAGTGATCTGTCTGGAAGGGACCCATGAACTACCAAACCTCCACTTTGGGGGTTGGGAGCATGCAGCGGGGATAGGCAGTCTGAGGAAATTTCTTTGAAGCAGATGCGGGGTCAGGCTCCACAGAAACAAGTGTAGGGGCTCAAAATAACCTAGTGACTCAGCCAATCTACCCCACTAACAACACCAAGTTACCCCCACTGGCTATGTGGAATTCTATCTTTTTCCCAAGTGATTTCCTCATGGGACTTTGATGACATCCCTTAGAAAAATTTCTGATAGATTCCACTGCACTAAAATCTGCCCTGTTCTTTTGCCTACGGTTTTCTTCTTAATGCTCTTGTTCCCACTGGGACATCTCACTGTCCAACTTAAATAAAGTGCTGTCTCAGTTGTCATCTCTACTTTTCAAACACATCTAGAGGTTTTCAGCCAGCCTCTCTCAGACATTGTTTACCTACATGGCACAAAGTTACCCCTTTCAGGGTTTTCTTAAGGCTTACTCAAGTCAATCCCTCTAGGCTTATAAAATGTTTTTTCTTGCTAGGTCTTGGTTGCTTTCCAAACTGTCAATAACTTTCTAGGAACATGATGCCTGGGACTTAGGGTGGTTCTGCATGCTATGGATGGCCAATGATGGTAGGGACAAGGAAAGGTCTTTGGCTGATGTTGTCATGAGAGCAAAAGGAAATGTTTTTCTGGGAAGTCTCAGGCTCTGACTGTACCAGGTGGCAGTCTGTAAAGACACAGAGAAGAGAGAAGCTGGACAAGGCTCACAGCTAGCTCTAGCCAAACCTGAGTACACAACTTGGGTTTATAGCAGTTTGCAATGTGTATTCCCCACGTCAGGTCCTGTGCCAGGAGTGATGCTTGAGTGTATAATTACAACATTGAAATTGCTTTCTTATCTGTGATAGCATATCCATCCCACAGCTTTACCAGTTACACTGAGCCGTCTATGAGGTGTGTCTGGCTGGTGGTCTTTGTTTCTCCATGTAACGGAAACCGAAGGGAGGAGAACTTCACATGATGACTCAGAGGTGAAAGATCTAGGGCAGAGCCACTGCTGCTCATCTCCCCCCCTGTAAATTCTCTGCTCTTTCTGAATGTAGAGAAAAGGCTGTTGCTATAGAAACCAGTGAGGAAAATGTACATTATATCACGTTTTATATATTTTTTTCCAAAGATACTCTTTGATCTGAGCCTGCCACCATGTCATTTTACAGAAACAACAATGCTAATAAAACCTTAAGAGTAATAGTGATTTCAAATCTAATAAAATAATCAACACTTACTTCAAAAACCTTCTACCCTAGCCAAGACACTAGGACAGGGCTAGCAAGGCAGCCCACAACATAATGCATGACAGGAGGGTAAATCTAAGGCAGCAAAATGTGTAATGAGAGGTAGGGGGAGGGCTCTACACAGCAGTAAGTGGCAGTTAACATTTGAGGAAGGACAAAAAAACTAAATAAAATGTCTTCAGATTTGACTTGAGTGTAGAGAATAATGAAATAAAGGTGAAAGATACATTTTGTAACATATACTCTAGCCTATCTTTTCTTTATCCACCCAACCCCCTACTGCCATCTTACCTTTGTGAGCCCCCTTATGAAGCTCTTTTCTCTTCTGCTGCCCTTTTAAAAATTATCTTACCATTTCCTACTTACCTTTGTGATAATAACAAGCCCATTGACCTCTCAGACAATCAGACCTATTGCACCCTGGGGTTTCAAGGAGACAATGCTCTTTGTGAGGCTGCACCATGAAAGCCTCTCTCTAGCATCAGGATGGCCTGGTGGCATCGGTTCTCCTGGGGATCTTTCAGAACAGAAGCTTAATTTAGTCCTCTGGATGTCAAAACAGGCTTTCACTCTACCCTTCCAACCCTCAATTTATTTTTTCTTAATTCACCATGACCACTCTTTCCTTCCTGATTTGTACTGACCCTGTAGCTTAATTACATTTTTGTCATTATTTATAGTAGTTCCTATAATGTGTTGACTTCTAATTTCTTCAGGACAAGGGCTTTCTTGCTGTGTAGAGCATTGCAGAAAATAAATCTCAGTCTTGTCTTGTTCCAGGACTGTGATTGACCCTCAGTTAGGTATATGTCCCTGCTCGTTGTCCTGAAAGTAAGTACATGAAAAACATCATCAAGGCTTTGTATCATTAATGCTAGGTTTTTTATACTGCAGTGTTGGACAAGGTAGCTATTGGAATAAAGCAACTTAATTAGTCTAGGTAAGACCAAGCAAGGGTACACCTACTCGCAGCATCTTTGCTGGACAGATCCCTTCCTCAAGACTTGCCCTTAGTCTTGTGTGCTTTCATGGTTTCCTGCATTACAGTAATTTCTGTGCAGGTACCTTGAATTCCAGAGTGAGGAAATAACCTGTTGTATCTCTTTCCAGTTCCTCCATGGCCTGACTATAGGTCTGGTCTTTGCTTCTTTCAGAGTCTGGCAGTTTCTGCATACACATAATAGCGTTTCCCACAGAGCCATTCCCTGCTCTGTCTTGCAGCCAGACATGTTCAGTGATTAGCAGGAAAGAAACGATTCGCCTTCCCTCTTCCTGCCTTGCCTTATGCCTGCTGTGCAGACAGGTAGCCTTGCACTCTGTTTTTCAGTCCCAGCCCTTTCCACAGAACATGACGGCTGTTGAGTGTGAATAAACAACTAATACACATACTGTCTGGTTTAGGGGCTGTAAGCACTTTTAGAGCCCTAAGAATATATGGATATTAATAGAATGACTGTAATGATATCATAAAAGCAAAAAAAAAAAATGTCCTCAGGAGCGTGATAATCTAACTTCAAAGGCAATTACCATCAGTAACAAAATGCAGAGAGAAGACAAGGATTACTTTAATAAGATTACCTGCTTACTGCCATTTGTTTCTGTGGGTGACTGCAATGCTGCTTCGCCTTCAATCCCAGCCAGTTTCTCAGATGATTCTCACCCTGAGCACTGGCAGGCCAAGCTGAACTGTGAAGTTGGGACTCACCAGCCTTCCTGTAGGATCCAGTATATCTCTGTGAGCACCTGCTCCTTGGTCTTCAGCTTCCCCTACTCTTGTGCCCTTGTCACTACAACATTGTTTTTCCGTGCCCTGTGGCTTCATATGTGTGGTGGAAAAGGCAGGAATGGGAGGACATGGAAGGGTAAGGAAAGTTGGTGTCTTTGTGGAAATGGAAGGACAGTAAGGAAAATAATTGTAAGATTGTCAGTGTTGTAAGACAGAGGCAGATACTTGAATATGAACGCTCTTTAAAAATTCTGCATTATCCAGCAGGCCAGAGAGAGCAGATGTAGGCTCAGTAAGGTGGCACATGGTCTATAGTACAAGGAGTTCTCCTTTAGCTTCCTGGAGTCCCTTAACCCAACCAATGGCCAGTGCTCATACCCTTCTCACTCCATCTTCAACCTCCCCATGTCCCTGTGGCACATGAGTTCCAGAGCTTAGTCACTGGTACACTCAGTAGTCATGCACTTGGATGAAAAGTCTGTAGAGAGGTGAACATGCGCTTAGGAGGACCAAGACACATAAAATGGAGAGGTGCAGATGTAGTCTCTGCAGAGACTACATTAAATCTCACCAGGGCTGAGCATGCCAACTCTGTTCATGAAGGACAGAGCTGTTCTCTTCTGTTGGAGGCAGCATGGTTAAGAGTAACTGCTTCTGTTTGTGAGGATATCCGTATATGTAGATTAATGATAGATAGATAGATAGATAGATAGATAGATAGATAGATAGATAGATGATATAGAGATAGAGATAGAGATAGAGATAGAGATAGAGATAGAGATAGAGATAGAGATAGAGATAGAGAGATAGAGATATAGACGCAGATCTGTTCCAAACAAATTTGTACCCCCTGGTGTCTAGAGGAGATTAAATGCTCTTCTAGAACTTACTAGAGACTCATCACAGCTCTCAACCCACAACTCACTTGCCTAGCTCCACCTGCACAAAAAATAAATAAATAAATAGGGCCTTCCTCATTATTCTTGGAGAAAGTAAAAAGGACCAGGACACAGCTAATAAATAAAACAGGTTTAATCATAAACCACGTACATATTTATAGATAGGGAGAGAGATGTGGTCTGAAAGGTGCTGCTCTGGCAACAGGAATAAAAGAACAGTGTATTTTACTGGTCAATACACGGTACCAATGAAGGGTGGAGCTGATAAATGAATATGGGATTTTGAGTCCCAGAGGCTAATTTTTACAGACAACTATGATTCTTCATTTCCTGTCAAATTATAGCATAAACTAGCACACAGCTTTGCCCAGAACACAGCAAGGCAGATACATCCAAGAACAGTATTTGAGGGTGAGGGAGGAACAAGTTATCTGAAGGTCATTCTGAGGTATATTTAACATATATACTCTTGTGTACAGTCTTGGGGCTGTGCTTAGCCCACAGTTAGGTGTGCACACATCTCATTCCCATCAGCGAGAACAGCATGCTCACATCTGAGAGAATATATTGGGCTTTGAGAACATACAGGAGCACATTGAACAAAAAAAACAGAAGCAGAACAGGGAGAGAGCTACAGAAAAGAAAGCCTGGACTGGGCTGAGAAAGGGAAGAAGTGAATGGATGGCCTCAGATTTATCTGGCCAGCCATTTCAGCCCTGTTTGGGCAACCAGCACAAAGCTTCTGTTCTGAAGAGCTTCTGCAGTGCAAAGGTTTCCACCAAGTCAGCTTTTATCAGACAACAGGGAAAATAATGAACAAAATGACTAGAGGCATGTAAACAGAAGAACCTTTCAGTTCTTAATTTTAAAGGGAAACCCAATCCTGTCCCTGAAGTGGTCTAAGCCTACACATGAACCTGGTCAGTCTTGGCTGATAGAGGCAGAGGAAAGAACCAGTGCTCCAACGGCCAAGGCGAAGGGTGACATTTGTACTACAGTACGCAGAGTCGATGTGGCTGCTTTGAGAAACAGTATCACACCAGGCTTGCAAAGCAGTCAAGTGTATTGGCTTTTTGTAGAACAATTTCACTTTCAATCAGTGTACATATTATATAGTTTTACAGATTAAAAACACCCTTCACTTGCCATCTGAGTTTGCTAAGAACCCACCCCCAGACAATTAAAAAAAAAAATCCCAAATAAAATCTATAATACAAAACAACATTCATGTTGATGTCAAACGGCTAGTGTCCCAGCAAACATAAAATCAAGGTCTTCTTAATGCAGGCCCCCTCAGAAGTGAGTTAGAGTCATGTGTCTGTATATAGAGTCCACTCCCAGCCTGGGAAACCTTCAGCTAAGACTGCTGCCCTTTGAAATGCAGGTTCCATCTTTTACAGGAGTGCTCCACACATGCATGCACACAGACACACAGAGATACACACGCGCACAGACATAGCCTCCTCTCTCTCTATGCCAGGGAACCGTTAATGCTTTCCATGCATTTTTGACCTACTTTCTTTGTAAGGATGAGGCTGAAATGTCTTTACTCCTCCGGTCTATATTCTTTAAACAAAAAGGGAAATGAAGACAAACCACATTACGAAGACAGAGAAATACACTCATATCTCAGGCATGTGATTTTTCCCAGTCAGTGACAAGGACGATGTTATTTACATTCATGAGTCAGCAGAATCCGCAGGAAGAGTTATCCTTTCTCCATGTGGTGTTTTCTCGATGAACCCCATGAGCCCGTTCTGTGCTTCCACTGAACATTTTTCTTTAAGGCACTGCATGTGGATGATGACTTCTGACAGAAGTGCAAGCCTCCTTCACTGGATCGTGCATTTCTCCCTCTCTCTGGACTGACCTTCCCTGAGAACTTTTGATTTGATATACTTCAGGTCACTGTTGACACTTGGCCGGCGAGCAAAGGGAGAGATCATGCCATAGGCATCCATGTCCTTGACTCGGCGCATCCGGAAGGATTTCTGTTGGAAAGGGTCACCATACTGGATGGAGATTTTCCTGTGGAGGGAAGGGCTCATCTCATGAGGTAGCTTGGCCATGCTGAAGAGGACATAGAACATCTCGTCCACATTGGTGTTCTTCTTGGCTGAAACTTCAAAGTAAGCACAGTTTTCATCACTGGAGACAAGGTTCTCACCTTCATCTGAGCGCACCTTGCGGAAGACTTCACTGTGATCATTTTTGTTGCCGCAGATCACCATGGGTAGGTCAGCTGATTCCTTGGTCTTGTTCTTCAGGCAGGATTTGACCTCAAGAATCTGTTTCTGGAGCCTCTTGACCTCATCAAAGGATTCTCTGTTGTCCAGACTGAACACCAGGATGAAAACATCCCCTGCAATTAAAAAAGGGTATTGTAAAGGCTTGTTGGTCTCAGCCTGTGCCAGACGAGCTAGTTTTTAAAAAGCAATAGGTTTATTTGCCATCTTCTCTCCATATTTTTTGTTAGATTCTTTTGAATCTATTCACTCAGCTGTACTTTAATTACAGTTCTTCTAGTTAAACTGTCCACACTTCTCTGCAGTGCTACACAAAAGACTTTTGGTTATGATGTTACTTCAGCCATATCCAGCTGTGTTCCTAGGTTACACTGGACTTGCAAGTTATTGTCCATTTTACTCCTTTTTGTAAACATGTTTCTATCTCAGATCTGCTGCACTGCTTTTCTTTTTAATTCCTTTCATTTCTATCTCTGGCTAAAACAGCCTGTTCTGACACCAGGAAGAGCAGGGAGCGGTAAGCCACTCAGCCTTGGCCTTCTGATTACACGATACATGAAGCAACACCTGAACGGAAGATTTACAGCTAGTCAGTCCTGACCGCCTAAGTCAGGAATAAGAGGTTTTCCAATGTGCAGTGCTCTGCTGTCATGTAATTTGCTCAAGAGAAACAGACCATGGAAAAAAAGAAATACATAAATGACACAGATTCCCTGGCATTTCCTTTTGACATTTCCTGACTTACAATTCCTTCTGCAAATACAAAATAACACAAATCACTGCCTGTTGAATGACATTCATGTGGAGCATGCTAAGAGAACTTTCAGGGACAAAAGCTCACATCTGCATCCCAGAAACCGGCCCTAGGATGTCACTGAATGTGGACGTAAGCCTGGTCAGATGTGAATGTCATATTTCACTGGGTAGTTAGAATGGTAGATAACAAAGCCAGAAAGGGGTTGAGCTGTGGCTGAGTATATCTCCAGTGTCTCTTTCGCAATTAAAGAATACATCTTAGCTCACAATAGGAACAGCTTGGCAATGCGAATGTACAAAATGAGCCTGCCATTTTTTTTATTTATTTTCCCCCGCCCCTTTTATGCATTTCATTAACCATAGACTAAGGAGAAAGAGTAAAAGCAGAGCTATCCTTTTACTGGAATATCAAATCAAGGGAATCAAGCTGGAAATTTTAGGAAATTAAAAAAAAAAAAATTGTTGCTAGGAATTCCCTTCCTGTGAATTTTATACTTGTTTTTCACTGCTTGTGTAGTATAAAAACATGCTTATTTTGTCCCTTGCTGCTTTTTTATGCCCATGAGATTTTATTCAGCCATTTATTTGTGACTACGATAAAAAATATGGAGCAGGAGGGAAATAAACTAGAGCAAAATCTCAATTTCAGACCTTCACTCAGTAGACTTCTCCTCTGGGGCTAATGCACTCCCTATAGTGCTTTGGGCATCCTGGGCAGGAAAGGTCTCTCTAGAGCAATGGATCTTGCAACAAAATCAGGTAGTCCCTTTAGCTGCCTCCCAGGAAACAGTCATCTCCAGGCTACCATTTCAAGCTAATGTCTATACTTAAGTTCATTCACCCCTGGTTTCCTATGCAAACATCCCCCCACTTTCTCACCTGTCAGGATGGAAAGCCTCCTCATAGCAGGGAAAGGGTGATTCCCAGAGGTGTCCAGGATGTCCAGCTGATACATGTCTCCCCGGATGTTGTAGACCTTGCGATGAAAATCCTCAATGGTGGGAGTATACTGGTCCTCAAACCGGCCATTGAGAAAGCGTGAGACGATGGAGCTTTTTCCCACCCTGGAGGCTCCCAGCACTACCATGCGGTACGAGTTCTTGGCTGGCACATTCAGGGTGCAGTTCCCACCAGACATGGTCTTCATCATTGCTTGATCCTGAAAGAGGAAATAGCAGAGTTGGAGGAAAGACTAAAAGGAGGATGGAGTAAAGCAGCTCCTTACCACAAACTTGTCAAAGAGAGCTCTAGAGCACAGTCCTGGTTAATGGATCAATGCTCCATACAGAAATCATTTCACTGGAAATGCTTAATGTTTTCAGTCTGATTGCCAGGCAGTGCTTTGTGCGCGTGTGTGGTTTTGTTGTTGTTGCTGTTGTTGTGTTCTTTCATTTCTTTTAAAGTCATATAAAATTGAAGACATTTACACTCACAATAGCATGTGTTTGAATTGTAATTTGCTATTTCACTTAAACATTAAGGGCTAATTTTATCAGCAAACTGCTGCTTCAGCTTAGACACCACATTCCTTCCCTCCATCTGCGTCACTTAGGCATTACCAGATTTTTCAGTAGAGTTTGGTTCTCATTTAAATACATAAACACAGAGGTCAGATTTCCCAAGAAACTGCATCCACTGCAGCTGCCATTAGGACCTAGGTTATTTCATTTGGTTGCCTAAATAGAAGCTGTGTATAATACTAATTTTCTGAGATCAACCAAAAGTCAGACAGAAACAAGATTCATGTTTGACATCAGTGGAAGCTAGACATCTCAGTAACTTTAAATAGCTGGTCCCATACAACCCTCATTGCCGATGCAGGGAGTTTGAGACATAAAACTGCACTGGCTGATGATAAATTCAAAGATCTGTGCCTTCAGTGACCTTTTAGAAACCGGATTTTAATCTTGCTGTTTGGACTGGCAGTGTGGGAACTCCCTATCAACAAACTATCAGCATTGCAGCAGGATGGCTGGCAATGGATGGAACTGCAGAAATGTAGATTTCATAGGAGCTTCAGTCTTTATATGCACAGCTGTTGTGGGTGCCACAGTCTTCGTGGGTGCGAAGGGCAAGCACAAGAAAAGACGAAGGACAGCCATCTTAAACAGCTATTAGACAAGCTTTCCAACCCCTGACAACTAAAATGACTCTCAAGGCCTCGGAGATCGCATTTTGACATGGCACTCAGATGTGGAAAACTTTGATGGAAAAAGAAGAGGGTTGCTTGGACATTTTTCATATACCAGTTCAAAAGAACTATGTGCCAAAAGGAAAAATATAACCCCTGTAGGGGGGAAGCTAACCATTAAAGCAAAGAAGGGACATTTTTGATAGCGTTTATTTTGGTTACTAGGATCTTATTAAAGAATAATCAAGTTCCCACTGTGACATTTATTTAACTTATGTATTGTTTATTTAATATTACAATGTGAGTACTTTATGTACACTGAAAGATTGTTTCTGGGTCCAGATCTGGATTCCTATCTTTCCCTCAAGTGAATTTTATCTCCCAAGCTTTTATGTAGCTGACACTTATCTCAGTCAAAAGCTTAAAATCTTCTACTTTGTTTAACATTTGCTGAACACCAACGAGCAGTGAAGATACGGTCACTGCTAAATAAAGAAGTCTCTGGAATTCTGATCCAGTATCATTACAAGCACTGAGCTATAGCCCAAGGCAACAGCAAAACACTATTATTTATTATTATTGCTATAATTTGCCGCACACCAACAGCACATTCATCCCTATCTCAAGCACAGAAGAAAACGCAGTGCTTTTCTCAGGAGTAACTTACACTTAGTTCAGTGGGCAGGACAGCATAATATTAGAGCCAGACAGTAATGGCAGAACATAACTTTGAATGGACACACACATGCAGAGTTATGGTGCTGCTGGGATTACCTCACAGGAATGACAGCAGGGAGCACACCTGGTATTTGGAATGGACACTGTGTTTTATTTAGAACAGGGCTCATCTCCAACAGTGTAGAAATACCAAATGCAGTCTATGAAACAACACTGCTTTATACCCTGTGTCAGCCCTTTCCTACATAGCCAGTCGATACTGTCTTGCATCCATGGGCAGACAAATGGTGATAGAGTTGCTTTGGGATGCTTTTACCCTCTCAGGCTTTATTTAGCTGACAGAGAAAAGCAGGGAGATAGATTTTGTGCAAAAAATGATAAACTTCTCTATAGCTCAGGCTCAGTATTTAGAAATGAGAGTCAGCTCTTTGGACTGGGATGGACCAGTGTAACTGCATGAGGGCAAGTGAACTGTCTTGGTTTACACCTGCTGAAGATCAGTTTTGTACAACTTGGTGCAGCAGTATCTGAGAGTGAGTGTAGTTAGGCTTTTCAAGCAAATGCCTCATGTGTCTTGTACATAATATGCACAGTGTGAGGCCTGACCCTGGCCAGCAGCTTTACAGGCCCAAATCCTACAAATTATACTGCTGACTGACAGGTAACCACCAAGTTTCTGGTGATTAGAGAAACTCCCATCACAAAGGAGGTGGACTGTGTCACCGAAGCTGCTTGCAGTGTTATTTTTACACCTTTAGTGCAAGAGGCACTTCCGTCCTCCACCTTGAAATGAATTCCACTACCTTGGACCTCAGTTAATGCCACTGTATGCTGAACATCTTGAAGAAGGAATTGCTTCCACAGATACCCAGAGATGGGGAGAATAAGGTACAGGGAAGCTGAGTGATCACCTAAGGTCAAACAAATGGGAAGCGTGAACAAACTCCACAACTCCTACCTTTAAAACACTTTCTTCTTCCCACCTTTCCTCACCCTTGCATCTCTGGTCATTAAATTACGCTGTCTTCCACCCCACGAAAATCAAAATCCTATGTGCAGACACACGCTCATTTCAGGGTGCTTTGCCCCAAGGATGTAGATACGCAGAAGGGGAAGAAGGGGTGTGAGGACATGCAGGTTTTGCTGTATTAAATAGTCACTTTATGATGTCCTTGCTCCACCTGTCAAGGCATTCAGTCAAGAGGACTCTTGTGCTTTCCTGACTGCATTTCATTTCATTTCATTTCATACAAAGTCAAAAAATGCTTTTCAGCACTTTGATTCATAGAGTTGCTACTCATCTTACCACCTCTGCTGCAAATCTGACTCAGACCATGCGTTGAACCAGGAGCTTATGTTTGTGTTTTATGCTTTCTATTCTTATCCCCCCACTCCAGTTTTTCTCTAGTTCAAGATAATCTGTCTTATTTCCCCCTCAGAAAAGGAATGAAACTTCAGCCTTCACACCCAGGGGTGGAGGGGAGCACAAGGACTTATACATTGGAAAAGATTAAAGGCAGAATAAAGGAAACCGAAAGAGACCACATGTTCATGTACTAAATAAAGCAAAATCAATCAGAAGAGAACGAGGAGACAAACAACCTCCAGCTGGCTTTAATCTACATCTTTCCCTTCCAGTTTATTAAATGCTTAAGCATAGATTAATTCCCAGTGGTACTTTCTGCTTTATGCACTTGCTTCATGCTAGAAACTTGTTAGATGTTAGCTAGTATTTTATATTGGTACAGCACAAGGATTTAAAGATGTCATAAAAATGTAGGCGATGAGTGTTATCACCACTTAATAAAGGGAAAGGCTCACATGCTCAGAGAGAGCTGAAACAGCTGTCCAAAATTGATATTAAACCCCATTTCTTTTGACTCCCTGTGTTGTCTTCTACCTGTTAACCACCACTGCTTGTTTCATAGGCAGACATCGGAGTGAATGACAATGCACCTGCTTTTGCATGCGTTGAGCACCTGTCTGAATTCCAGTGAGGTGCTGACAGATTTGATCCTGAGCATCTGGAGAGAGGTATCAAAGGAAGACATTCTTCATTCAACCTGCCTGGAGCTTTTACACCTTAGTTTTCCATCCTTCCATCAGGGGTATGCTCCCCTCCCCACCACTCCCTATCCATGAATAGACTTCAGAACTACCTCTCTTGCACTCCACTGTCTTCAGCTACTGTTTGTGTCTCTGTGTGCCATCCTGATGTAATTCACTGAATCCAGCTAACAATGACACAGGCAGATGCAAACCGTACCACGCATAACAGACCTGTCACTTGTTAATAACTGCTCATATCCCTGTAATTTTCATGCACACCACAATCATTCCTGGGGGATGTTTGTTTCCTACTTTCATCCCAAACTCCATGCTACTTTCTTACCTCTCTTTCCTTGGAGGAGCAGTCCTGGGTCTTGGTGCAGTCTGATGAAGCTAGTAATTTTAATCAGAGGCAGCTGCTGCTGTAAAAGGCTGTTGTTCTGTGGATCCCACGTTACTTGCTCTGGGTTCAGTTCTTCACCAGTATTTCCTGGAAACTTAGCAGGGCTCCAGAGGGTGTTCCCCCATGGGTGGTAAGTACTGATCAGACAACCAGCATGGGTTAAAGAAGAGTCTCAGAGCCAGTGATAGCTTTTCCCTTTGGTGAGATGAGCTCTTCTTCTCACAGCGTCAGTTGGAGAGAAGGAGAGGCAGAGTCTCTCCCACTCCCACTGGCTTTTCTTGCAAGTTGCACTTCGTGGGCTCTGCTGGGGGGAAAGGGTCTCGGGAGCGATACCTAGTTGTGCAGGGTCCTGGGTGCATCCGGCTGGCCCACACTGCCTCTACGTCACCTCAGACCCTATGGGGAAAAATCAGTGGGGCATGGAAGTCATCTATGGTGAATCTACATTTCCCCAGGTCTTGCCTGCCACAAGACTCCTGCAAGCTTCTTTTCTTCTGGTCTGAGATTTGCTTTAATATATTCTCTTTCTAGGACAGAAGGATCTTTTCTTTATGTTTTCCAATTAAGTGTTTCTACTCCCCTCCCTGCCTTTCTCCCTCTCTCTCTCACAACTACTGGCAAATTGCAGATTTTCCTTCTGTAGGACTCACAGATAATTGGCTCAACTCCTCCCTTGAAGTCAGTGTCAGACACAGGGGAAGGAGGGGTGCTGAGGGGGTGGGATTTTGTGCCTATTGAAAAAAAAATCTTTTCTTTTCTCCTCTTCTCTAAACTGAAAGTTCACATGCATTGCAGACTGCACATTCCCCGTCTTTCCACCAGAGACCTCTATGTATGCATGTGGGGGGAATGAGTTAGCGTATGTGTACGAGAGATGTGGAGCCTTCGCTTACTTTGCAAGCTGTAAATTCATAAGCTGTTTCTAAAAGACCTATACTTCTGCGCTGATCTTTTCTGATAGACAGAAGTGGACTGACTCATTTCCCAAGGAGGGGTTTTCTGTCCATAATTCCTGTGATTCTTTTGCCATATGGAATACTGTCTACTGTTCCTTCAAAGATTTTATGTTAGGGATGCTGGTTGGTTTGATTAGGAAATGATGATGTGTAACTGCTACTCTTTCATTAATATTTAAGTAAATGAAAAACTAAACTAGACCTGTGTAATAAAAATGTAAAAATAGTCAAACAAATGGAAAGTCTGGAGGACTGAGAGTCAGAGAAACAAAGTAAAATTAGGGTGAATTCAAGGAGTTTGTTCAACCTCAAGTGAAATACTGTCCTTCCAGTTTATTTCACTGTTTACTGACTCTATTTTTTTCTTCCTTTTGAGCTGAAGTAATAGTTTAGATCTCCAAGTCTATTTTTAAATATGTCAAAAAGATTTATTTTGAAAGACATGAAATGAGGTATTCAGTATTTCCCACTTAAAACTCCTAATCGGTGGAGGGAAGAGGAAGAGAAGCACTGTGAAATTTTCAAGATATTTTGACAATAAGAAAATGGAAGGGAGGCATGATCTCCCAAATCCAAGCATAGTTTCTGGTCTCCCATAATCCTCTTTTTCTTTGAGCAAATTTACTCTTCATTAAACACAAAGAATCCTCCAACTACCCTCTCTGTTTCATGTCCAGATTTCAGGCCCCGCCCCAACAATTCCTGCAGCTTTTGAGGAATTCCTGAGATGCTGTGCTTTTTGTCCTCCTTCTCCTTCAAGCACAAGGAGATTCCTGTTGTCACCGTCAGAATAATGCTTCCCTCCTTCTTGCAGGCACCTGGAGGGTGCCATGGCTGTTGCAGTTACATGGTCTGACACGCCTGTACGTCTGTGCTAATGGACTCTGAAGGTCACAACATAGGCTATGAGTCGCATCCTGCTGTAACCATCTGTGAGAGGAAGCTGCTCCAACTAAGGTCAGGCCTGAATATCGATTTCGAGCCCCCAAGCCAACAAAAAGGCAAAACACCATTAATTGAATTGGGAAGTAGCAGCTCCTGGCTTCCTCCTATTGCAGACAACTTTAAATTTGGGAAGGAAGAGCACAGCTTGGCACAGCACCAAGGAAGAATACAGCTTGGCACAGCACCATGAAGTCACTGCTGGCTTCCGGTAATGGGTTGTGACCTGAACTCGACTCTTTTTAGACCACAGTACCAGGACTTCTTTGTCATCTCCTGAATCTTTTCTTTTTGGCAAAAAGTAGAGGAGTATTTTTACGTCTCAGACGAATTTTTGAAATGTGATGCTTTCCATTCCTAAGTCATCGGTTCAGATCAAACCTGCACCAAAAGCTGCCATCTTTTCTGTCTGGTCAACAACATGTGTATCTTAGATCTAAACAGAGCAACCACCATCCTGGTATCATTTCCATGGGAGAAGTTCCTGCAAAAATCAGCAAAGTCAAGACCTATAGTGCTACAGAGAATAAACTCTTCTTTCATCCCTATAGCTCACATGTGGAGTGTATGGGTTCTCTGCCAAAAAAGAGAGAAGTGGAGACCATCTCATCAGCCTGGAATCTCAGCCTACTCAAGCTCTTTTGTAAACCAAATGCAAAACTCTTGCCTAGCTGGATTCATCCAGCCCAAACTCCTACTCAGCTGTCTTCTTTAGCATTTAAAGTAGCCAATCGAGTTCCTCGAATTATATGAAAACAAAAAAGGGACATACTTGACTAGGCACCTTGACTTTATTTGATCTCTTAGCAAAGAGCTAGTAAAATAACACGTTACTTCTGAAGTTTGAAAGATAATTGTTACCTATGAGTCTTTAGATGTTCAAGGGATGTTGCTGTAGCTTCTTGGGTTGTTTTATATATTTTTTAATTCATTGTTTCCTGGTGGTCTTCCAGTTCAGGATCTGACAAAAGGCTAGGCTTTCATGCCTTCCCTCAGGGCTCAGGAGAGCACAGCTCAAGAAATCCCTGCTTTACCAAAGACCTCTGGTGCAGAACTCACATTAAATTTGTCCTTATCTGAGAAGCAGGTATGGCAGCACCTCTTTGCATTTAGGGTTTTAAAAAGAATAACTGAATCAGAGGGACAAAGCCACTGCCAAGAGAAAAAGTTCACAGTCTCAGCAGTTTTCTCTGGTTAGTCAGAGACCATCAGCCTTTCTTGGAGCTTACAGATATTTACCAATTTCAAAGCCAGGCTTACAATGAATTACTCTCTGGAGACATTTCTCCCTCCTACTCCTCCAGTCTGTAAAGAAAGCCTAAATGAGGTTTTCATCTGGCTAAGTCTGTCTCAGAGGGTGACAGGCTATGGCCGCAGAGAACCACCACCACTAGAGGTGGCTATGCCTGCCTTGCTGGGTGACAGTGGCCTTGGCTGGTGGTGCAATCCTCACGTCTGTGTGTCCAGTGTGGGAGACAACAGAAACAAAACATGTAACAGATGTGCCATATCAGCTGAACAACATAGTTTATATAGGACTAACTGAAAGCAAATGACCTTGTCTATGCAGCAGCTCATCAGCTCATATAACTGTCTTCTTTGAGGCTGGCATGCGGGTCCTGCCAGCTCATCCTTGGGGCTGCCTCAGCTGCGGAAGGTGCTGCAGATGGTGCAGCTGTGGCCAGTAGACAAGACAGCTGTGCTTATTTCGGCTTTGCCTAGACTATGAATGAGCAGAGAGGGAGGACTTGAGAGGGGAAGTCAAGGGTAAAGGAAGAGAAATGTTGCAGGGAGAGGATGGGTAAAAAGATGTACAGAGGAATGGGGAGAGAAAATGGGAAAATACTACTGTTGTGTGTTGTGCTAACCCCTTGTCTCCAAATGGTGGTGAAGACCTAAAGTAAAGTGACTTGGTCTATGATGGGGCACATGAGCAGGATCCTCAGACCTCTGAAAGCAGCTTCCTCGTCTCTGAAGAAAGGTGAATCTCCCAGGCAGCACACACACTGACCACCCCTGCACCAGGATCTGGGGCACTGTGGGCTCATGGGGCAGAAATGTTACTGTAATTTATACCTTCTGCAGCTCCAGGTATCAGCCACAACTGGAGACAGAGACTGACGTGATGGGCTGATACAGCAGGACCAATCTGTTTCTCTCCACCTTAAGGCAAATGATAGAAGTGACAATTACATGCTGCTCAGCTCTGGTCAGAATTAGTTAAAGACAAAAGATGTTCCAAGGCTTTTGTCTTCTCTTCAAAAGCAAATGCAACAGAGATTAAATATTTAAACCAGCTTTTCTCTCTCCTTCCAGATTCATTTTGACTCCCCTCATTATTCAGTAAAGCAGGCTCATATTTCCACCCCCTCACCTTTCTTCCCTCCTACATTCAATTCTCCTGCTTGGTGCCCCTCCCTTCAAGCAGAGCTGAGAAGTTAGTCTTCCGGAGTCAGTAAACTGCAGGTACCAAGTCACATGCTGAAAAGCAAGAAAAGAGAAGAGCAGCTGCGAGTATTACTACCCTTGCATTACCTATACCCCCTGAGCATTTAAACTCAGTGAAGGGCTCTCCAGGGGTGTTAGAGTGACTAGGAAAAATAAGTAATGATCACCAGTTACGAGTGAGAACAGTAATACTTGGGAGAATAAAGCTGGAGAAGGTGTGCATTTGAGAAAGTGGTGGTCTGACTTATATTCCTGGTCCTGTCACAGAATTTGTGTATGACTGTAATTTCTCAACAACCCAGGGTGTAAAATGGGTTAATAACATTTACCAAGATCCCTGCAAAATGAAAAACATTATTTTTCTGTGAAAAACATCCAAGTCACCTCTTTTTTTTTTAATGCATTTGCTGTGAATCATTTTTAAAATTACATTTTAATGAAATATTTTGAGAAAAGGGTGCATTTCTAGTCACCCTCCTTTCCCTTTGCTACTGACACAGCATGCCCAGGTTTCCTCACCAGACACATATTTTCATTTTACTGTTGAAATTTTTTAAAACTTCTCCATTTTTGAAAAATTACTGAGAAGAAAAATTAAAGCTTAAAAAAAAAAAAAATCTCCATTATTTAAAAAAGCTTCATGGTAGAATATGGGGGGAAAAAAACCACTAAAGTGTATAATTTAATTTCTCTGCTCCCAGTGAACCCCCAGGACGTGTGTGTGTGGTGGTGCTGCTGCTGTTTTATAGCATCCCAGGTGGGAAAGGGACCCCCACAACATCCATCCATGTAGCCTATGATCCTGCCAGAGCAGAAGGACAAGCCATGCTCTCACCTGACAGTGACTGCAGAGTGCTGTGTCAGCCTTGCAGGAAGGAGTGGGTGCAGGTACACATCACAACTTTCAGTCTATTCAGCGTCCCGTTTCCTTAGCTGCTCCTGGGCCCTGTGTCCAGACAGGTAACTGTACATCCAGGAGACAGCCAACTCACCTCTCTCCTGCTGAATGATGCTGGTAGGAAGGCGTTCATTCAAAAGGCCCTCAAAGCTCTTCTCTGGCTGACACCATCCCAGTGTTTCCAAAAGACAAGAGAGGGAAACAACCCCTTTTGGGCTATTTCTATAGCTGTGTCCTCACTGCTGTTATTTAGGTGCCAAGGATATGTCCTTACTTGTTCTCTTTTACCGTCTGTTCTGACCCTCTTACCAGGGCTGATGGTTGGCTCTTGAAGATTTTTACCTGCAATGGGAATATGAACCACTAAGGAGAGCAGAGGGGAAGGAGAAATTGGGAGAAGGTCAAGAGGACTGGGGAGGAGAGCCCTGTAAGTCTTCACAGAAAAAACTCTTATCAAAAGCGCAATGAAGGCTCATTAGATACAGATGAAAACAAAGACAACTGGCATAGAAAAAAGAGGATGTGCATAAAAAATGCATGAAAAAGAGACTGACAAGACAGAACCCTCTGCAGCATACGCGATGCTACCTGTGACCAGCTATTCTGCTCTGGTTTCCATTAAGAAGTGGCAATTACAATTCTGGGTCTGGCCACTCTGTGTGGGATTAGCTGGGTCCATATAAGCACTCCTATTCAGAGGCCCTCCTTGCCTTGCAAGCTGTTGAGTGCAAACACATTGCTTCTCTAAGGATCTGGTTTCTCACATTTATTTATTTATTCTCACATTTATTTATCATGCTCCACAAACACCTTTCATCAACACCTGTGCTTCCAGAAAACAGGGGCTAATTCACCTGTAAAACCTGACAATCGTTACAGATATGTCCTTCCAGCACAACTCTGCCAAAACTATTGTCTTTTTATGCCTGGAAGACAGGCTTCTCTAAATCCACTGCTGCTACCCAAAGCCGTGTGGGTGGACTGTGCAACCTTGAGCTGATTGCTCAGGTGATTCCTCTGGTTGTCTTCCTGGAACCAGAGCCTGAGCACTGAAGATGTCTAGTGCTAAGTGATCTTCTTCGGTTGCCACTCCGAAGCTTCACTGTGGCTCTGGCTCTACGTCAGCATGATTCTGTGCAGGTTTTATTTGGCACTTGGTTTCACTGTGGTTATTTGCAAGGAGAACAACAGCAATATGGTGATGATCAGTGTGAATCAGGATACTGTGTCCTCGTACTGGGTTAATTGGTTTTGTGCCCTCCTCTAGCTAAATGACCAGTTCTATGCTAGAACCTGGGCAATTACAGCATTTGTTCTTTTTTTCTCTCTCTCTCTCTTTTTTTTCCCTGGTTCTTTTTGTTTTTGTTTTGTTTTTTTGTTTTGTTTTGTTCTGTTCCTTTCATTAAGAAAATAAGAAATTTTTTTAGGATTTAAAAATGCCCGATTCCTTTGATTTGAGAGATGTTCTACACATTTATTTATATTCAAAGGAAGCCAGTGAATAAGAATCATTCCAGATGGAAGAACAGGTGAGAATGACAGATTGTTCTTTTATATATCTTTTTGTTCTTGTTCTGTTTCCCCCTCTCAGAGGACTGCAATCATGTAATCAAGATCCAAAGTGAAATCCATTTTAATATTAATGGTAATACTATGTACTCTTAGCGTAACTTTTTTGCTCATATCTCCACACGTTCTGCAAATATGTAGAAAGATAGGCTCGGTCCTTCCTATGGAGCAGGAACATCAATATTTTATCTGCTTACAAATGGAGGAACTGAATGTGCATGCAGGTTTTAAGCAGTTACTCCCAGGTGACTCCGGGTGAGTGTCTCCAGACATGAGCTGCCTCTGCCCACACTCCAAACTAACTGAAAACTGCCTTCACTAATGAGCTGTTAAGCATGAGTTAATCGGTCCTTTGGAGAGATTATATAGCTTTTGGGCAGTTCAAAGCACGAGCAGATTGAGTTGTATCCCTCTGCAAAGGGCCGTGCAAATAATAGCCTCCAGGCTGCAGGGCTGGAAGTAAGAGTCCTCACCTCCCCGTCCCCTGTCCTAGGCATCAGGCCAGGGGGTGACACAGCACACAGAGATGTGCGTATAACAAATGCTCTCTTCAGAGTACCAAAACCATCAGGGAAGTATACTTAATGGACATGTCGATAACCTCGGCTGTGTCCTTAAAAGGAACCAGAGCACAAAACAGCTTTGGCCCAGTTTTCAAGAGGCAGTGTTGCCTGCCACAATCTCTCCACAAATATACATCGGGTCCTCAAAATCAGGAAACAGGCTTAAAAACTGCAAGATTAGAACAAACTAGGTAAGAGGAAAGAAGCCCTCAGGGTGCTGCAAGGTCAGGTTTTTCTCTGCAGGGGAAATAGCACCTTATTTTTTCACTAAAAAAATGAGAGTTATGACCAAAGCTTCCATATTTGCACATATTTACTGACCAAATTTGAATGAGTCCCTTTAGTTAATGTGAGATTGGAGAATTTTCCTGAACCAGCCTGCTTCCTCTGCCTGCAAATCTCTCTGACGATCTGGAATTGGGAAAATCCAGATTTTTCAGTGACAGCTACAAGCAGTTCTTGTTTGTGTGGAGCCAGCAGTGCTGCTGCCTGCCTCCTCGGGGGCAAGATTTCAAGGCTGGGGGATCCACCTTGAGACTCCACCCCGATGCCCTGCCCAGCAGACGCCACAGAACATCACCAGCCTATCCTTGCTGCAACCCTGTTTCCTCTGCTCAGGCTGCAGGCTGTGCTAGCCTGGCAGACCAGTTTTAGCAATGTACAAAGCTACCGTTCTGACATGAGAGCTTATCAAAGTGGCTTTTACTCTGGTTTAAATGACTAAGCAAGCTGCTGAGTCAAAGGAAATCAGATCTAAGGCGTTTTCTATGTGTTTGTTCTGGCTGAAGACTTGGAGAACGTGTACAGGAGTGTAAATTTAGCCATTACTTTCTCCATCGCCCTGTACGCTCCCAGCCTCCCTCTGTGCAGAGGACCTTGTTCCTCTTCAAATAATCTCACAACAATCCAATTAACAAGAAAACTTTCCACCTTCAGCACCTGATGAGACTACCAGTTTATTAATGGTTCCCTTTGCCTCTGACCTGCACTTTGCTTCGAAGCAGAGGGCAACTGCATCTGTGAAATGAACAGAGGGGCAAATTTAATTACTGGAGAACTAACCCATCAGGAGTTCCACTCTTGACAGTGCTGGAGTGTAGAGGAAAAGGGTCTGTGATTTATGTGGCAGGTTGAACAAAGAAAGGGAAGGGGATAACCGTAAGAATTTGTGCTGGAAATCATTGATAATTAGGCTGGGATGCAAAAGGAGCTGCTTCATCTGCCAGCCTCTTCCATGTGGTACAAACCTAAGCCACACTGCATTTTTTTTCTGTCTCAAGGATCTGATGCTTTTACCATACAACCTAATTCTATATAGTGCCCTTCTTAAGGGAGGGGTTTGGAGAAGGAACATAAGGAGTTCAATTTTTTCCACGTCTACACTTGAAGACAGTTTATGTAAGCACCTGGAAATAGTGATTCCTCCTTCTCAGTGTTTTTGAAAGGCACTTTATGTTATTTTAATGCCACAGGAAGGAAACCAGGCACACAGATTCATGCTGCACCTGTGATTCCTTTGATGAGTGACAGCACAGGCTCAGTGCTGTCAGTGAAGACTTGAAATCAAATTCAATGGCAAAGGTCAAGCACTCAGGATAATGAAGCAGAAGTGCTGCAAACCAGTCCCTTGTCAGTGTCACATGGGCCATGGATCCACACACCTCTCAGAGTCCTCCAGCTTGTTCCACTGATGGGGCAAATCCTTTGCCACTGATGGATCCTTTCAGGGTGGGCTGCTCCTCCTTCCAGCCCATGACATTGTTCAGAAGGGGAGATGGATGGGAGGAATTAGGGACATAAGTTGGCATAGCAACCTCAAACTCTGCGCTTTCAAGGCTTATGCAACCTCAGGCAGGTTGGGAAGGTGGGAAAGGGCACTCCCCTCCTCTCACATATGCAAAGCCTCATCAACCCACACTTTGCATCCTTGGTAGTTAAACAGAAATCAGCGATCTGCCAGAGCTTTGTGCTTCCCTCAAAGCCTCTCCCTTGCCTTGCATTGCCTTCCGGAGGCTTCACAAGCTTTTGATCAACTGCAGTAGCCTCCAAAACACCCTTCACTCCATCCATCACCCACCAGAGCATGTCCCGAGAAAGGTTACTGGCTCAGTATTTTTGCCCACCACCAGCAGCTAAACAAGAATGATTCAGGTACGCGGCACACCACTAAAAATAGGACTTATGATCCTCTGATGGCTATGCTGTGGCCCTTGGTGGGTCTCGACAAACTCAGTGGTACACAACCTTGTGTTCCAGGCCTGAACCACAGAAACACAATCCTGAAGCTGCAAAGACAAGATGGAGAGGGTGCATGACAGCTTTTTTGCTCTCATTGTGATGGGAAGCATGGAGGTTTTAGGCACTAAGCATTTACAGATGAAAGGTAAGCAGATATTTGTCCTCCCCCTTTATAAGCAAAAGGGAAAGGTGAAGAGAAGCCAGGTGTTTTGTTTTCTTTTGTTTTTTGTTTTTTCAGAATGAATTTCCAAGAGGTTCTTCCAGCATATAGCAGTTCATGGGGTTGATTTGGGATCTGCTTTCATCTTGGCTCATTGCATCCTTAGTTATGAGGTTTTTAGACACCACTAACAAGTGTGTCTATCATGCTAGACAAATTTTGAGACTACTGAAAAGGGTAAATAGAGAATAAATCTGATGTCCTTGCTCTATCAGAGCTAATGTGAACTCTTGCCAGCAGGGAGAGCTTTAAAGTGGACAGATAGGCAGCTTGGTCAGAGGTGCAAAAGGCCACTGCATGAGCCAAGCATATGGCTGCTCAATAATCACTGCAAATCCTTGTGGTTTTACAGTAAATCTCCTAACAGCTGATGAGATTCAATTCCTCCCAGATTTGGATCTGTGTGCTGAGAGAAAAAAAAATAAAATTCTCAGTTTTATTTTTATTTTAAAGCAACACAAAGACAACAAACCAAGGTTTTCACGTCTGCAGAGAAAATTTGGTAAGCAGCATTTGAATTAACCCTACAGATTCAAAGGTTTGGAAGTAAAGGCAGTTTATTCCTATTTTCAGTCAGAAAATAAATATTAATAAGTTGCAAGCCAGTCTCATGATTCGGGAAGAGGTGACTCATGCTTCAAAATGCTTGGTGGGGCATATTGACATAGCTACAAACACCTTCAGTGTCCCATTAACACCTGGTTGGAGGTACTAGGACTTCCTACATAGCCACCACATAAGCAACAAGCCTTGGCTGCCCAGATATTAATGTTTTGATACCCATCAGTGCCTTGGCCTGTCAAAGTTCTCAGTGAACCTGGCCGAGCTTCTTTAAGCATGGGTCACCAGAGGGGTGAGGAGCGTTTGGTTGGGGAAAGCTTAGACAATTCACTACCTGTTCTGCGGCTGGACAGCTTTTGCCTTTACAGAAATCATCTCTAGCCAGGGTGCAGCTTTCCAGCACTACAGACACTGAGCTTTGGGGCATTTATATATGGGTTGCTGGAGCAAAACAAATGCGTACACATTCTTTTGGGGTACTTCCAGGCATTTCTCATTCTCTGGACAGGAGGAAGCAAGATAAGGTGATGGAGAGAGCTGGTAAGCTCATCACAGCTATTCTGAAGGTGGATGTACTTATGGAAAGGGAAAAGGTACACAACCTGCCTTGAATGTCTTTTAACAGCTCTTAAAGCCCCCCTGCCCCGACGCTTGTCTCACAGCTGTCCTGTGTGTGTCCCATAGAACTCATGAAGATGGATTTTCAAAAGGAAGGGAGGTCACACCTTGTGCCATCACCTCCAGAGGGGAATGCAGCTCCTGCTAGAGCCTGTCCAGAGGAAGCCAAGCCTCACTGGGCTCACAATTAGGAAGAAAGTTACCATCTGTTCACCAGCACCTGGGCATGCTAACATGCAAGCCATCCTACACTGAAAGATATTCACATTTGGTGGCTTGGGTCTCTAAACTCTCTTCATGCTCCCTTTTTGATCAACCCCAGGTTGTGATATTAAGAAGAAAATTGCAGGTAGCCATAAGAATGAAATGTAAGGTACTGTCACCTCCCATTTGGTTATTGCTGAAGGAAGCTAAGCACACCTAAGACTGCAGCATGTCAGTCCCAACTCCACTGAGATCACACAAAGTCATAAATAGCCAAGGAATATGTTACAGCACAGTATTCAACCTTTGTTTAAGCTAAAGGATTTTCATTCCCTAACTGTCCCATAGCTACAGTGCACTGACGTCTTGGAACATCATCTGCATCTGCATGTGATGATGGAGACATCCCTCAGCTTTATTCAAACTATCAGACCTTGCTACCAGACACAGACAGCATCCACCTTCCTCACCGACCACTATCTGTCCTGAGAGGCAATCTGCCACAGTAGTCCAGTTATCTAGAGGGTGTATTGGCCTTTCAGGCTGTGATAGAGACCAATGCATAATGTAGGCCAAGCTTACATTTAGTTTTCTGGCCAGCATACATGAACTGCACAGCCAAGCATGATTTGCTTCCTGCTGTTTCTCTCAAGTGTCTCCATAGTCGTGGCTGCTTCACATTCCTCCCTGCCCTGACACCAGCAGCAAGCCTAACCCAGCCTACAGACATGGTTAGGGAGCCAAATACCAGGTATTTGAAGGAGCTGTGGGAGACAGGGTGCTTTTCACAGCACTTCATTGCTGCTGGAGGAAAGTGCCAACTCTGAGAAGGAAGTCAACAGGGGATAAATTTAAAAATGGGCTGAGAGGCTCTTGGAGGGGGCACCTTTCTGGGGGTGGCAGAGGGACGCTGGAGAGCTGCTCATTGTTCTCCTGCCCAGTGTCTACCCCCTCCATCTCTCAGCTCATGCAGGGATTTACAAGCACTCCATGCCAGCCATTTTCTTGAATTTGTCCTGATGACCAAAGCCACTCTCAAATGAGAGGACAGCCAAATTCTTTCACATTTCTGCTGCCTTCTGTTGTCTGCCATTTTCAGGGAGATTAAAAGACAATTACGGATACAGAGCCCAAGCACGATGGATTTGGAGTCAGCAGCTGTGGGGAATGGCTGGCGCTCTTGACATGAGACCTTTAAGGACCTCTGTAAGACAAGCAGATCTCAATTTGTGGCCAGTGCAATGCCTGTGCTCTGCTAAACCACCCTTTGTGGTCCTTCTTTGCAGAAAGATGCAAGTGAGCATGCACTTAACAGAGTCCTGTTAGTGCATCCCAAGTGTAGCACCATACCATTGCAGGCTTTGTCTCCAGTGGGATTTGGAGATGAGGAGGGGAAACATTACAAACACTTTCCCTCCTTTGTGCTCTTCTACCACTTTCCTGCACCCAAAAGTTTACTTTCACTCTGCAGCATTGATGCTGGTCAGTTCCATTCAAAGTCAGGCACTGGTCCACTTGCTGTAAAGCTCTCCCCTTCTCCCAACACTCATCGTACCAGCTTGGGTACTTCAGGCAGCAAGCGTCAGAAAGAAAACAACCTCGTTAACAGAAATGGATTTTTCTCTCCACACAGATGGGCAGTGAATATTTTTAAACATAATCTCAACAAGATGTGCTAATTGGTACCACTGTAACCCCACGATCCTTTCTTGTAAGCAAGCTAAAGAACAGATGGATATTATTATGAAACTCCAGGAAGATGGATAGCTGCATAGTGAAGTGGACACACTGGCTACGCAGACCATGTATGTTAGCCAGAAAACTAAACACAGGCAGTTTGGACTGCATTGGTTTCTGTCACAGCCTTGAAGGGCAATACCTACTATTTACATGACTCTGGCCAAACATCTTTTGGAACAATGAGCTTGAGTGTGGTTCTTTATGAGAAAGATCCTAGGGAATACTGGAGTGTCCTGTGACTCCTTGCCTGAAGTCCAGCTTAGATCACCCTCTTCTCCCAGTGGGCCACATCTCGCTGTTCTCTCTGTCACACCCTGCCAGAATCCAACACATAGATCTGTAAAGGGAGAAACCTGCTTTTGACATCCTTATTTTGCCTTATTTAGAGCACGGACTAAACCCAAACCTCTGCGAGCATGTCCTAACCATCACATCCCTGATGATTCAGGAGTTGAGGACCCAAAGTTCTGCTATGACTACTCCATTTTGAAAAAAAAATTGGTCCTGCTGAAAGCGGGGATGGCCTTTATGCTCTCTCATGGACCCTGGAACAATGGCTTTCATTTCTTCTCTCTGACATCTTGTCTTCTTGAGATGCTCATGTTGATACAATGATGATCTTCGTAATACTTCAGCAAATCAAGGAAATATGCAGCTTTAGGTATGAGATACCCATAAAGCCTTTCCTATAAGATAATAGATAAGCTCCTTTGTAAAGTGAGAAACTAAACCAAGAAGATCTGCTACCCCAAATATAAATAAGTTTTTCTGCTGAATTAAAGGCAGATGAAAGGTTTTTGCCTATTACTGTTCCGTGTAGGTCCAGGTGCCTGTGAAAAACAGGCAGCAACATTTGGAAAAGAGAATGGCCCCAAAGAGAGCCTGGAGAAAGAGGTCTCTGTGCTATATGCTCTTTAACAGATTTTAGGACCTAAGACAAAAGAAACTCTTCCTACCCATTTGATGCCTGTGTGTACAGAAGCAGGATTTCATATCTCCTTAGTAAACATACAGGACCATGTCAAAAATCCCCAGCTGCATTAACAGTTTCTGTGCCTGGTGAAAACTACCCTTTGGTTGAAAGAGAGAGCAGCTGTGCATCTATCCTTCTGTAAGTGGTAAGCCTTTGCACATGGGAGATGCCTTAAACAGGGAGATTAATCGAGACTATAACCATCGTCTACAAACACCTCAAGGATTCAGACATCAAGGAAAAGAGAGAACTGTTTGGCATGACTTGAGGACCATGGCATTTAGTCCAATGCCATGACAGTCTCTGAATGCTGGGATCTGGATGGACTAATCTCCAGGGGAATTGATGAAAGCCACATTGCTTTTTGTTGCTTGTATAACTCAACCAGCTCAGATGCTGGGAAGTGCCCTGTAGGGAACAATCCCCTTCTGACAAGGAATTTCCATCTCAGATCCTTTTCCATCTCTACAACTCTGCAAGAACACACCATCACAATGAATACCACCCTTTCTTACCCCTAAATATCCCAAGCAGCATGCACAGCCCTGCCTTTCATGAACAACCCTGTTCCTACCAGGGCAGGCTGCAGCAAATCTCATCCTTCAGACACAGCACTCCAGGGAACTCTCACAAACAGAAATCCAGGCCTAGTCTGCTATTACGAAGACAATTGGGAGGCAGTGCAGATAAATAAATAAGGAATGCACATCTTAAAATGGGAAGCTGCCCATCTGACTGTCTCTTGGAAGAATTATCTCTGTTTCTAAAATCAAACCCTGGGCAACTCCTTCCCTGTCATGAGGTCTGGAGCTATTCTTGTTGGTGTCACTGGATGAATATTGCAGGAAGATGAAAGGTGATGTATGATGCTGTGACACATGGACAAAGGGGAGCATGCCCTTCTCCCAGGGAAGGAGGCAGCATCATGGTGAGGGTGGGAAGATGGGGAAGATGTCAGTCAACATTTGCCTCCCTCAAGAGGCTGGACTCACACTGTTCCAGCAGCAGGAATTCTAATCATCTGTGTGAACTGGTTGTTCCACTGCTTGCAGGCTGATGGATAGCAGTAAGCAAAACCGCTTTTCTTTATGGGGTAGCTTGGTGTGGTTGCTGCATCTTAGGAGCTTGAGCATTTTGGAGGCAGAGATCAGAGTCAGCTCTGTCATCTGGGGGAGGCAGGAAAGGCCACACTGGCAATGAAGTGGGGACAGTCAACTCCCAGGTAGAGCAAACCCTCCCACTATGCAAACTCAATAAGGGTTTTTTTTTCTGTGTTTTGTGTTTCCATGCTGCAGATCAACTAATTTTCTTAGTCCAATTAAAGTTACAGCTGTTGAAGCCTAGAGCATGACTGGCTGATTGGGTTTTGAAGAATGTGACATTTTGCAGCTAAAAGCTTTATCGAGAGTAAGCAGCGTTAACCTCTTTTCTTGCTTCTTTTTTTTCCTTTCCCATAAACAATAGACATTTAGTCTCTCCAGCTGGATGCCCTGCTCATGCCAGGGTCTGGGCAGCCCACAATAAGTGACTGCCTTCCCATAGGTCTGCAGCCCAGTCTTCCCAGGTCAGCCTACTGAGGGCAAGTGCCCCGGTCTACTGAAAGGAGAGGTAGATCCCTCTCATTAGACGACCTGATGTGAAACAATCCCTGAACAAACACACACGTGGCAGAAACACCCCTAAATTCTATTTCCTGGGTGGGCTGGGACTCCCATTTGCTTTAGTAGGAGGGTGACAGGCCTCTCCTGCCTGCTCATCCCACCTCCCCAGTGTGTGTTATCACTGCATGTGGATATAACCTTCTCTGCTTCTCTCCCAGTCTTACTCACTGTGCTGCACCTACATATGCATCTATCTGCACACTTACAGGAAACTCTCAGCAATGGGAGCAACTTTGGTGGGCCCCAGATGATTCTGTCAGCAGAAAATTCCTTGTGCGTTTTTAGCAACAGTAAAACAAAATGGGGACGTTCCCAAATGAAAATCTTTGTTAGATATCAAAGACACAGAAACATTTCCCAGAACCCATCAGGCTCCCCTGCACTCTCTGAAAAGCAGCACTATGCTCCAAAATCCTTTTAAGCTCATCAGAAACACCTCCACCTTGGAGGGGATTGAGTTGACTGACAGCTGTGATGCTGACTGGAGTCTCAGCACAAGAGCTGCAGAGCTGTCTGGCAGAGCTACAGCAGCTAAAAGTCACCATCCATGTGGACAGGGGTGGCAGAGCCCAAGATAAATGTCGTCTTAATAAGCAGGCAGATTTAACCATAGCCACCAACACTGCCAGAATGGCCTAGAGCCCCACTCTGATGTGTCTCTGCAAAGGCTATGAGCACATGGCTGACTGAACTGTGGCATCTCTGGCTTCTGGAAAGCAAAGCACTGTAGTGCAGAGAAACAGGCATCCTCATGACAGAGCTAATCCAGGCTGGGTGGATGACACCTTTTCCTCAGCCTTCCTCCGTCTGAGAAATACTGTCTTGCAAAGGTTTTGATTATGGGTCCACTTCCAAAACTGCAATATCCCTTCACATTCTGCCACCCACTGAAGGGATTTCCTCCTCTCATCCCACCCAGGTGGATTTTCATTTTGCTATCAAGCCTCAGATAAATGTTTGATAGCAGGCAACTATCATTTTACCACTGGGTATGCACCTCTTCCTGAACACCATGTGGTCTCGTGCCTCTTCCATATTTTTTGCCATAATGACCAACCAGAGGGAACCTCATTACAGCCTCCTGATAAGTGTCTTTCCTTAGCTGGAAGTGAATCTGGTTTATGACTCTGCTCCTAGTCCTGGGTATGTATTTAGAGAGGTAGGGGATATAATTGCCCAGTGCTTTCCTCTGAACTTCTGAGCTTTCCCCACTCTAGGACCTTGAGACAGAGGCTGTTCCTTACCTTAGCTAGTGTGGGTCATGGTACTCCCTAAGTCAAAGGAAGGAGGGGTTTTGGGTCCCTGCAGAAAGTATATTTCTGTAGATAAAGGCTCACAGCAAGAGCTTGACTTTTAGAAGGGAAAGGAAATCAAATCCTTCAAAACGTGTCTGCTTTGAAGATTAAATCATATTCAGTTCAGCCTATTTGTATATTTAGCACATTTTCTTGGCACTGATATAGATGCAATTCTCATTTCGTTTACACAGCTGCAAATCCCCATCTGAGTTAAAGGAAAAGGGTAGAGTCAGAGACTGTTAATCCACCCTGGAAGAGATATTCAGTCTTGTAATTCACAGTTTATGCTAGACCTTAACTGCAAAAGACTAAGAGGTTGTCTTTCTACTGTTAGAGTTGGGATGCAGGACTTAAAAACAGACTAATGCAGTTTACTTATAGAAGCCAGTTCTGCCCCCATATGTACTTGCAAAGTGTCCCAACACATTGTGGGTAATTAGCTGCTCAGCGCTGAAAGATTG
Source organism: Actenoides hombroni (assembly GCA_024336885.1). Taxonomy (NCBI): domain Eukaryota; kingdom Metazoa; phylum Chordata; class Aves; order Coraciiformes; family Alcedinidae; genus Actenoides; species Actenoides hombroni. Next base: position 19,374,455 of record WUAM01000431.1, read on the forward strand.
CTGTGTTTTCTGTTGGGATAATCCATGTCCACATTCTAAGCCTTGTATGGCAGCCTGGCATCACTGTCAGAGCCCAGACCATGAATGGTCTGTGCATCAGCACACTCAGCAATCCACAAAAATTCCCTTTTCTTCAAAAGGGAGGGTTTAAGCAAAAAGACTTGTAGGAAGAGAAATATCATGGATACACGGAACCATCGGAGACACTGGTTGGAGTTAATATTGGAGGGTGCCTTTTACACTTGCTCAGGAAGAATTTGGAAGTGATTCAAACCTGTCATTGAGAGCCCAGTTCTAAATGGAAGAAGGACGTCCATCCAGCAGTATTCCACAGTTTCCATCTCTTCTTCACTGATAAAGCCTGTTAAGTTTCCCTCTGTATTCATTACAGGTAGACCAGACTATTCTTTCAAGACTTTTTTTTACTGAAATACGACATTTTACTGATGCCATGTTTTTTACTCCAGGACAAAAATATGGCATCTCCATATGGTTACAAAACATACTAGCCAGCCTGAACATGGATGTAGAGTTAAACATTAAAGATACAGTAAAAATCTGCTGTATATTTGATGATTTGGGCTTGCTTAAAATGTTTTCCCCCTGCACAAAACTGTACATGCTTACATAAATACCCGTGACTTTTACTCCCTTTGAGCAAAGTCTGGATCTCAACCCCAGGGTCTTCCTGGGAGCCTTCAGGTTTGGATTTTTTATTTTTTTTTAACAGATGAAAATAAATACCAGGGGCTGATGGATGGAAGACGTCTGTTCAGTGCTGGCATAGTTCAGAAAGCTGTGTATGTGTGTGTGGGCTGACTGGACTCAACGCCTCCCAAACACTGTGCAGAACGTCATCTTTGTGCAGAGGGCACTTTAGCATACAGCTTACCTGGAAGAGGAGTACAGTGGGAAAATCATGATCTAGGGCAGCATTATGTTTTTGTTACCCCCTGGATGGTGGCATGATGTTCACTCAACAAGTCTACATCAGTATAAGTGCTAATAACTATCCTGTGCTGGGAACAGACTGAAGCCCTACGCTAACAGCACCCAAGGCAACACCAGAGGCAAGAGAAAAACAAAAATTAGTTTTTAATATTAGGAGGCATTTTAAAAGACTCTGAAACCTAAAGAGGGGAATAGTCTGCTGCTTTGGCTGTGAACTCTGTGTATCTTACACATCAGCTGTAGGACAGGGCTGGTGTGATTCTGGGTAAGGTCTCTCCATCCTACAGGACAGGACATTGGAGACCATGTCTATACTGTGAATAACTTAGCTCCCAGCTTTTCTCTTGAGACCTGTCATGGGATCATCCACACTGCACGTACATTAGCTCGGTCCTGGCCTCTCTTGGAATGGATAAACCAGCTGTTCCTGAGGCAAATGATGGGTGTCCTTCTATGGACATTTAGTTCTGTCCTTAGGCAGCATGGTGGAGCCTGCACCAGGCTTGGCTTCCTCAGCCCAGTGCAGCCCTCCAGTACTGCATGCTCACACATCCCTTATAATACTCTCCAAGGCATGCAACATACACAGCTGTGAAAGAAAAAAAACCCCTATGGTGGGCTGCAACACACCTCTCCTAATTTCAGACTCCAAAGCTCAGGACTGTGGGGGTAAACACAAAAGGAGTAATAAATGTCTTTGGTGCACACGGGTGCCCAAGGAGGCTCAATGCCAAGCACTATGCAATGTAGATGAAGCCACTCTCATGTGGGTAGCTCTCAGCAAGACAGTACTGCATGGCCAGGGAATTGAGGGCTCTCTCTGGAGTGGATAACTTCACTGTGTAGCCATGGCTGCCTTCTGCCAAGGGCACTTTTCCACCTCTTTCTCTGGCCCAGAGCACTGACTGTCTGATGTGACCCTTGGGGTGATCCCTGGGCACTCTCCCCCGTAACCACAGCAGTTTTATGCACCTTCCTAATCTGTGGCAACTGCTTTTGAGATATGTCCTCAGCAGCTGCTAAGGTGCTCCCCCAGCATCTGAAACCTGATGGTGAGACACCATGTAATTTTAAGACTTACTTGCCAGAGGAAATTGCAGAGATGGGGAGTTTCCAAGTCAAACTTCCTCCTTCAGGAGTCTAATAATATCTATAAATATATGAAATAACCTTTGATTAGGACCTTCTAACTGGTAGTTGTTTCCCTGGAGATTTCGGCTGTTTACAGCTTTGCTCATTCTTCTGTATTCTCACTCCCAACCAACTGGAGGTGGTTATTTTGGGGCTGCATTCAAAAACACCCATATGTGAAGAACATAAGTTGCTTTCAGAACAAAAATATGTCATGGTTACGTCTATGCATTAAAATTCAGTCACTCCTTATCTGCTTCAAGCAGTATTTGAGCACTTTGATCTTTTGCAGTATTTACCTGGCAACTCAGACAGCAAAGCACCTGAGAAGGATGTTCTGTAGCCATAACGCTCTTTTCAGACACATATTGGCTAGTTTAGGCACTGCCTTAGTCTATGAGGAAACCAATTGCAAGCCCTAATTCTCCCAATGAATTGCTTAGGAATCTAACTCGGGGTGGGCCAGCTGGGCAGCTATCTCCTCCTCTCCTATAGCATCTGCCTGGAGCATCTTCTGCCTCTTTCCCCTTCCCTTTCTCCATGCAAGAGGTGGCAGCTGTACCTGACTGGCTGTACCCTAGCCAGCTGTACCTGGCTGTATTCTCACCAGCTGCCTTCGCAGCTTGGGGGGAGCAGGAGGACACAGATGGGACAGGCTGTGGAAGCTGCTATTAGCCTTAATGATCTGGACTGTTTCCTCTGGGGGATAAGAAAGGTGAAGGACCAAGGTTTAAAAATAACAGTTGTCAGGAGATATAAACTGCTTTAAATTTTAAAAACTGTCTGAACTGGCTAATTGCCAGGAGTGAGAGTTCACTGGAGTGGTGGATCGCTTTGACAACTGAGATCCCTTTTGGAGCTGAGTAACATTTTCTCTGCTTTCCTTTCTAGTTTACATCAGTCCAATAGTTAACCCACTCAAAATTAAGATGCAGAATAGACATTGAAAAAGGGAAGTTTGTTTTTCTCTTTGAAGCCAGGACTAACAATTAGGTTGAGATCTACAATCCTGATGAACTCTAAAAGGAGACTTTTTCCATAAGTATGTTTTCTTTGGAGAACAAACCATATGTTTTAATATAAAATATTTTCATAAGTGACTTCTATCCAGCACATGTAATGTCACTTGACTTAGCTAGTAATACCAGTTTAAATGTTAGTTTTCTGGATGGTCAGCTCTTTCCTAATCTTTGTCCAAAATGATCTTTACAAAGATTAGGATAAATATAGCTATTTAGAGAATTGTGAATGGCAGCTCCAATATAACAACATGTTTAACCACGTGCACAGGTTATTCTCTTGATTCACAAAAAGAAATACCTTACTTGTTCTTCAGCTTGTAACTACCGGCAAATTTGTCAAATAGTTAAAAAGAAGCCACTCTCTTTTCCCAGAGAATCAATTTAAAAGTAAAAATAAAAATAAAACCCCAAACAAACCACCATGAATAACAATAATAAATTAAACTTTCTTGTTTTCTAGCTGTAATCACAGCTCAGTGTGGTGGTTTTAAAATCACATTCATTTCAACCAGCTGCTCTTGCAATGGTGACCTAACATTTCTGAGGGGAGCAATCAAATACGATCCTGTTATTTGGTTGTCCACCTGTTACAAAGCAGGGATAGACAGGTCCCTGTGCCGAAGAGATATTGAGTTCCCATGTCCTCTGGCTCAGCCATCTCTAACCTTGTGTGCACCATGCCTGTCTTTGTGCTCTGTGGGATCACATTCTTGCCAGAGACATTCAGATGTGCTTCGTTGCCTGGATGCTGGGGCCTGATTAAAGGAGTATGAGAGTTGGATAGCTCCTGTGCGTGATCTTTACGTGTGGCCCTTTCTTGCTATGCCAAGGAGTTAGTTGTCTCTGTAAGAATCAATCAATAACCTCCCATCCAGCCTTGCTCAGTACACTCTGGTTCAGTACACTGTGGACTCGGAATGCCTTTCCAAGTACAGCAACCTTATGATGCAGTGCTTAATGTTCCTCGATCATGTAGCCAAGTAAGTTAGAAAGATTGATTGTCTTGTCTTTTCATGTTGCTGTAGCTCTAGGCTGAGTGATGGTTGATTCCTGGCTCTCCTGGGCTAGAGTCATGCTCACAGCCTCTCCTTGCCAACCTCTCTGCCAGCCTTTTCCTGACTCTTCCATCTTTTCCCACTGGTGGGTCTGTCTGCACAGCCAGTTCACAGATTCCTAAAAAGGTTTTGGCTACAAGTCCCTTGGTCTGTCCCAGGCATAGAGCTTTTTCAATCTGAAAAAGTCACTGCTGATTTGACTTCTGCTGTCCCTGAGAGCTTTGTAACTGTGGCTCCTCATCTTAGATGTAAGCAGTGGTTTTTTTGTAGCTCCTAGCAAACATGTCCCAGCAGCAGTGTGGACATGGGAACCCCATGTCCCCTAGGTAAAGGATGCTTCCTTAGAGCTACCTTGCAGATGAACAGGATGCCCTGTACCGGAGACACACTCTGGGCTACTTTTCAGAGGAATTTGAAGGGGAGCATTTACACCTACTCAAGAACTCTCTACTCCTCCCCTCCTACAGACACTGTGGGAGAAAAGTAAAGTGCCCATATTTTAACTATGAATCAGGCTCAGTTAAGTCAAACCAATATTTTAGGACATATGGTGCAAGCATACATCTGGGTGATGCTGTACCAGAGAAATCAGACCTCCATCATCACAGATGCAGTTTTCTTGGGACATGTCCTTCATTTCAACCCTATCCAGGTGACATCAGGAGTAAGGGCAAAACAACCAGGGCTTTGCTGCCCTTAGGAAAGCCAGGAGAAGGGGTGGTACCTGCAAGGCAGAAGTGGGGCACAGGAGGTTCCAACCTTGCAGAAGAACAAGGAGTGAAATGCCCAGGTGGCTGTGAAATTTTCAGATACCTCAGGAAGGGGAGCTGCATAAATCTCTCAGGAAGATGGATAAGTGCCTTCCCAAATTAGTCAACATCTAAATATAGTGGCTTAACCCTTGCCGAATGACATGTAATCAGACCTCTACCTTAATGCTGTACTGAATTATTATGCTGCATTATCAAGAATAATCATCACATATGTGTGATTAATATATCAATACCAACGCAGCATATTATAATTATTTTTTTTTCCAAGAGGTAACAGATATGGGTGTATGTGGTAGTGAAAATATCCTTTAAAGGCAGGCTTCAAACTTTTGCGAAAAATGAATCATCTTGAGGGAGGTCAAAAGATTGCTATATATATGTCTGTTATGAACTCTATGATAATTGCAGTTCACTGGCTTGCTTTTCAGATGAGCGCAGTTGTTCTTTCAGTTTCCTATGTTATGGGGGAATTTGGTTGGGGTTTTTTTGGCTGAAAGGATTCAATTTTTAGAAGTGTAATTCTTGAAAATGTGAAAGGTCCAGCTGAAAAAAAACCAACCAAAACCCCCAAGACTAAATGACTCAATGATCACAACATCCTCTCCAAGTGATTATCAGATTTTCCCAGACTTATAGAAAAAATCATGAAGTTGCAATAGAAATGAGACTTTACAAGACTTCTGAGCTTTTGGTTTTTTGTGGGTTTTGTTTTGTTTTGTTTTTCTAGAAAGCTATCTTTTGAAGAACATCAGTTTATTCTTAGGAACAAAATCCTGGGAGGACCAATTCACTCAATTTCCTTTTCCATAGAGAACCACATCCAACATCCAGTTCACAAGCTGTCCTAGCTCCATTCTAAAAGCCTCACTAGTGTTTGCCTCACTAGTCTTATCAGCAGGGGTTGCTCTAAGGTTAAATGCATTTGTGGAAAACTTTTGCTCATTTGCTCCTTTTTTAACATCATCCTGTAGTTTTAACAGCTGCTTTCCCAACCTGATACTTTCCCCCTGCTGTGTTTAGCTGGAGCTAGACTCAACAGATAAGCTCTTGTAGTGTCTCCTCATACGACAGTATTTCTTTAATCTTCCCAAGAAACTCTTCTCTCTGTCTGTTGAATTCACCTTTCCTGAACATGGTTTGACTAGTTTTGAATGCGACCTGCCAGCCTAGGTTTCACCGCAGCTGGTACCCACTATCCTTCAGAAGTTTGAGCACCTGCAGAGCAGATTTGTATTCCCTCAAGAGCTGCCCACATGTATCCTAGGAAGACCTGGACTCAATCACTATTCCCGTAGGAATGGTTTTTTTCACATTTTATTCCAAAAGGTTTTTCATTTCAGAGGTGAAAAGCAGAACAGGTAATTAATCCGTGAGAGATGCTGTCATGGCAGCTCCCTTTGAGGGGAGACAGCCTGGAGGGATGCTTGGCTGTAGCAGGTAGCACACTAGGACCCCGTATTGTATTTTTGGCTCTGACGTTGATTTGATATTAAGCATTAGGCAGATCATTTCTTCTCCATGTCCCCTCCAACCATATGTCTGTTTTGTCTGTTTATACATTTATGGTCCTTGAGGCAATGACTGTGTATTATAATGTATGGAGTAAAGCCTAGTGCAGTGCAGCTCAGATCCAGTGATTCTAGTTGCTGCTGTTTTAAATACTAATAACCGCAATTCAACAAAAAAATGTTTTTAAAGTAGGAGTTCTCCTCCCATCCCAGCGGCTGATTGCTCTGACGTTATCAGTGCACAATTCTAGTTTAGCTTTACCATTTCAGCCCAAAGCTGAAACAGTGCATCATGGGAGCTCAGGGCTTTAAGAATAGCATCTTTCCTATTCACATCAGATCATTCAGCATGTAATCTTTTTATCTCCTGCTGCAATTGCTTCTTGTGGCAAGTCCCATCTTCTATTGCAGCATTATTTGAAGTGATTAGCTCTGACAGATTCTTAAATTCTGACTCCTAAAGTTGATTTTTGGAGGTATCAAGCCGCAGTTCTTTGTGATACATTTCCCCCCAGATTACGATCAAAAATGGAGCGGTGATTGTTGTTTGTTTGAAGTTGAATCTTATTTCCCTTTAGGCATCTGAATAAGGCAGTTTCCTGGAGCTTGATACCCACAGAGGAAATACAAGATTAAGAGCTTAATCAAACTGAGAAACAATGCCTGGCCAGAGCCAAATACCTCCGAGTCTCCTTCTCAGTAACAGCTTCTCTGTTCTGCCTAGAACTGTCTGTAACAAAATTTCCTCTCAGGAATTTTCCAAAGAAGTTGTTTGTCTGTTTGTTGTTTGTTGGTTTGTTGTTTGTTTGGGGTTTTTTTCATGTTGTCATGCCCATTCACTGAAACTGAGGATTTTTTTCAGCATTATGTCATCTGGGTTGAAACTCTCCTTGGGGGAGCTTGAGTACCTCACTGTGTATTTTTCTGCTGTTGCTGAAACTGGAGAGACACCCCCTGAGGTAGATTCATATAGGTGCAGGAATAGAAGAATATTTGCCATTCCAAAACCTTTTAAGGGTGGAAAAAAACATTTACTATCCATACTCAGTCTGAAAAATATCTCCCATTGAAGACAGATTCCCATCTTAAATGAATCACAGACTTCTTTACTGGCCTGTAGCGATGTTCTGCATCTATGTGGTCTTCTTATCCAAAGAACTTGCAAATATCTTTACAGTCTATACATATGTGATCCAAAGTCAACAGCAGGTCCTACTACTTACTTCAAAGGCTTTAGATTAGTCCTCTCCATATACAGCAGGAGTTACTTTAGGAAATTCACATCTGGTGTGAAATCTGGCATCTGTTTAACAGCCTGCAGAAAGCTTTAGGGTTGGGAGTGAAAAAAAATATTCCAGACCAAACTGCAATTAAAGTTTGCCAGACTGGGCTCTCGCCAGGACAGAACTCACTTCTCACTGCTCTTTGAGAAGGTGCTTTTTGTTTGCAAATGACTATAAATGTTAGGTACCCAGACCAGAATGTAGAGGGTCTTTTGATACCTGAATGTTCATCTCCTATTAAAGACATTATTTCATTTCTGAGAGCATAAAATTTTACAGTTACACCAAGTAGCAGGAAAAGAGATGTCTATATTGTGAGTAAGAGCTAGGCTAAAACTGGTCACTTGCACTAATAGTGTGAGTGGAGGTCCAGGAAAACAGCAAAACTCTAAAATAAAATGACAGGGGTTGTCCAAAAAACCCAAAGTGTTTCTTTAAATGGGAAACAAGAATGAATATTTATTTTAAACATTTTGGAAGCTATTCTGTTCCGTCTTTTGGACTGCAAGAGGTGGGAGAAGTATCTATTCTCATCTGGAACAGCTGATAGTTCCTTTTGCAAAAGGTAGGACAAAAGGCTGCACTTTATTGTAATCACCCCTCTGCACTTTGTTTTAATCGTCCCTCTGCCTCTAGCTGGTCATGAAAGCCACCTAACTGGCAGCCCAGATGAATGAAATCTTCCACTTATGCACAATAAATCTACAGCTGTGATAGCAGTAAGGCAAACTACTTACCACAAGGAGAGGACCGTGGAGGAAAATGCTTAGACCAAGTGAAAAAGGTACTGTTCATAAACCATTTGATCCATTAAATTCCATTGAAAATGGTATTGGGGAGCTGTGATGTTGGCATCTGGCCATTGTGTTAAGGATCCTCTCCATTCCACCTCTTTTTGTGTAGCTCAATGAAAAATCCAGCAGGCAGGAACCACTTCCAGTTACTAATGACCAAAGCTGGGTTTGAGTAAGTGGCTGGCAGGGGAAAGTATTAGCACTCCCTAATTTCAGTCTTTTTTATAAGGACTCTCTTAAACCTGTAATCTCTTGAGTTTTTGAGGGTTTGATTATTACTCTTCTAAAGCTAAACCATCAGGTTTTTATGTGACTGTTTTACTGAATATCTATTGTGAAGGAAGAAATATGTCAGGCAGGCTCAGCAGTTTGAAGCAAATGGAAGATACTAGCAGTTCAGCATCTAGGCCAGCAACAAGGTCCTTGGGCAATATTCCCCATCCACTGGACCAGTATTGTCTGACATGGGTGGTTTCAAATCCAATGGTCACATGTCTCTGTCAAACTTGTTCTGTATCCTGTCCCCAGCCAGGTGTCCTCATCCCTTCCCTTGCACTCTCACTGGTGATCCTTTGTCCCTGGAGTGACTCAGACCACAGGGCTAGATCACAGAAAAAAAAAAAAAAAATCAGTTCTCCACTGCTTTTTTTCTCTAAAACAGTGTACTGAAGTGTCAAATGAGCACCAGTCCCACCAGGACCTAGCTGTTGGTAGAGAGAAAGATAGAAACATCCCTTACAGCATGGTATCCTCAGATGGTACATGAGAAACATCAGCTTGTGACCAAGGAAATGACTGACAAACCACCTCTTTCCTAACCTCCTCCCACTCACCATTCTACACCCATTCCTACATCCTGATGTAGGAGCTGGAAAATGCATGCACAATTTGAATAAACAAAACCAATAGATGCATTTCTAAGGGATTAATTGTTACTGCATTGTGAATGAAAACCTCCATGGTGACACACAGCATAGGATGTCTTTGGGCCCTTTCAGAAAGGAAAGGTGGTCCTTGGGTTTCACAAGCTTCTGAAACTGCTCTAAGGGCCTTTCTGTTTGAGAAATTTAGCTCTAGTGGCTCTACACAATAAGTTAGGGAAAGGCATTTCTTTGTTACTCTGAGGAAAGTGAGACCATTAAGGAGATGCATGAGCAAAAGAAATAGAAAGCACTACATCAAGGTCTTGAGTCAACAACAGACAGCCTGTCTGGGGCTGACAGAAAAATTCCTCCAATCTGCCATTGAAAACAGGGCTTAATACTCACTGATAACAGCATTGGCAAAAATATCCCAGGGTGGCAGGGGATCTTTCTGAAGGGGATACAACAAATTCAGGAAGAGTAACTTGAAGCCATGTAGTGTAGACAGAGGGGGAAGTTAAGTATGAAGGACAGCAGAAGTCTTGTGTGAAAATGGAAAGTGGCCCTTGAATGTATGATGTCCTTCATGTACATGAGGGTCCTCGATAGAGGTGTTTGGGTGGAATCAAGCCCCTTGTACAATGTGCTCTCATACATTAGACCTCTGATCACTCATCCTCCATCAAAGCCATATGTCACAGAGATCCCCGTACTCCTTAGGGCCCTTGCCCCATCCTCTTAGAAAACAAAACCCAGCCCATCCACAAGCCCTTGTACTTCCCACGCTAGAGCTCAGTTTGGCTCAGTAGCAGCAAACTAACCATTTTTATTTTGTGGCTGGACTAATTTTCTGCTTACTTAGTAAGTCAGATTAGCAAACCAAGGAGTCTGATGCATGTCAGAAGTATGTATGAGAGGCTGCAGGGGAATATGACTTTCTCCCTTCAGCAAAAGGAATACCCTGAATACACTGCATAGCAGTACTGAACTTGTGTGCCTGCAGCTGCTATTATGACAGAAAGTGCTTTTGTGCATTTAAACTAAGGGATTAGACTAAAGAATCAGCTAACCTAGATCACATCTTTTTTTTTTTTTTTTAGAATTAAAACTTTTCTACCTTTTTCACCATATGTCTGTACTTTCTTTCCAAACACGTTGCTCAGATATTTAACTTTACATTGACATGCTTATTCAGATACTTAATTTTAACCTTGACATGCTTACATCAGCTTTATTTATTTATTTATTTGCTGACATCCCCTGCTTTTAAATACAGAATGCAATGCTATTTAATACTTCTAATACTATAATAATACTATTTAATGCTTCTTTAATACTAAATTTCCAAGCAGTTGTAGGTCAGATTGCAGTCTATACTGTCCTCTTCTCCCTGCTGAGGCCGTGGTGTTCTGTGATCACCCTAAGCCAAGAAATCTGGCCAAGTGCTGCTTCCTCTTCCCTAAGAGATCAGCCTTGTACACCACCAAACTGCACAGCCTGGCTCCTTGTTCCAGATGGTGTTTGCAAGAAGCTCCTAAAAGTACTTCCCTCTACTTGCATGAGACACCATCCAAGCAGGGCAGAACTGCACTTAATACATGTAAGATGAAGTGGAAACTGAGTGAAGGTGTTGAGACTCTCCAACATATTGTATCATTGGGCTTTTGTGTGTCCAGCTCCTGTTTTTACAGGAGATGATTTCAATGGATTAAAAGCTAGGGGACTTGCCTGGGGATCCTAGAGCAGAGGTTTGACCATGGCGTGACAAGCTGTGGCCCTCACTGTGGAATCATTGTTCCTTTCTGAGCATACCTGGGACTGTATTGTTGTTTTCACTAGAAAAGCATTCACAAAATGAAAAGTGACTTGTGTGAAACAGAGAACTGAAGACAGAATATATAGGACATAGCCAAAGCCAGAGAGAGCTACTGGAGCAATGGCTCCATCAGGGATTTAAAGATTTTGATCTCATGTTGAACTGTGAAGGATGCTCTTGATTTACTAGAAGAGAAAACTGAATGAGAACAACTTTCTGTATGTGCTGAGGGGTGCTCATTTGGCTGAGCAGCAATGCTAATTTAGCTGAGGATCTACCCCATTATTCCTCTGTGCAGAGAAGAAACTAAAGCTTGCAATATCTCCCTCCAATTAACCCTGGAGAGACAAGTACCATTTTTCCCCCTCCTTTCTCTAAAAGGCCCTATTTTGCTTGCCCAGATCTCTCAAGCATTTTCCTCTGATCTTTGAGGCATCATGTTATGTGATAAGAGACAAATCCAGCATATCAGGGAGTATGAGGAAGGGGTTGCAGTAGGAAGTAGCAGCCATGGAGGCTGGTGTGCTCCCTGTGGCAGCATGGTACTGCCTGTCCCACCTAGGCACTGTGAACCAGAACACACTTAGGATGTCCAGATCCATCTGGCCCAAGGGGGATGTGGTGAGGGAGAAAGCCAGAGTATTCTGTCCTACACACAAGACATGGGACACCTGGCCTGCAGCAAGGGAAAGTGAGGCAATTATGAGTTTTATATTAATCACCAGCCTTTATTGTCCTGCCTCCCTCTACCACTGCTTGCACAAGCCCGAAGCTGCCAGGCTTCCTTTATCTGTGCATATCTTCTGTATCCTTGAGGTATGTTTCAAATATGTGGGCTTCTCCATCTCTGTGGGTGAGTCCTCTTTCCTGTGGATGTCTCTTCTGCTTAAATATCACAGGAGAATGTAGACATGAAGAGAAACAGATCTACCATCATTTACCATGGAACACATAAATAATAGGAAGGAGGACAGTCCCTCAGAGCCCAGAGGATCTGCTTGGCTCTAACTGCTGTGACATCTCAGTGCTGTGTAGCCCCACAAAATGCTTCTGCTCCCAGCCTGCATAGAAGTGTGGGTGGCCTGAAAAAAAAAGGGGAAGATGGGAAGACTGACTGCCAGTTTTTTAAGACGCTATTTCCTGGAACCCTTTCGTAGATTTTCTGCTCTTTATGTGTTAGTGGGCTCCTGCCTCTGCTTTCCTTTACTGCCTTCAGAGGCAGCCCCTATTGATCTCCACAGGTCTGCTCTGCTGCATGCTGTGGGTCTGGCACTGCCACCTCACTGCAGGAGGCTGGCTCAGGCTCTGGGATGTGAAGAAACCCAGCCAGTGTCTGAACACAGAGGCTTTACCTTCATGAAGCACGGCATTACCCACAGGGGTGTGCGTGGATTTAGGGGGTATCACCTCTGTTCTCAGCTTGTTATTCACCCAGCATCATATAGAGAGCGGAGAACTTTTATTGCTCACTCCAAGATCTGTCTGGGCGCTGGGGGGGTTTGTCTTCTGCAGCCAACCTAGGGATAAGGATGCAAACAAAGCCTGACTTACTGCAATCACGATTGAGAGCTCACAGTCTTAAGACTGTCAGGCTAATGGGTCACAGACTTGTCTGCCAGATTTGCCCCCTACCTGTGAAGCATCCCTGGGCCTGCAGTTGGGACTTTGCCCGCTCCCCATTCCCATTTGGGCCAGCTCAGACAATGATCTATTGCTCATCTGGCTGAGCTTAACCCTCTGCATGACCATCTTAATAAGCTCCAAGTCTGCTTTAAATCAATTTTGTTGCATTGAGTTCCTTACTGAGCTGGGATGAATTAGTGTGGTTTTGCAGTCACCAGAGGATAGACTCATGGTTTATTTTGTTTGTTCCAATTAACCCCCTCACTGATTCCCCTCAGTTCTTCTCCTGGCACCTTCTGCACTCCAGGTTTTCCTCCCACTTGTTGTTGCCCAAGCAGTGCCCTTGTTGTGACACCCCATTTGCTGAATTTAAGCATCCCCAGTGAGAACAGAGGCCTGGGCCCTTAGCAGCTGTGCCCCTGCTCAAGCACCCATATCCTTGCCCCTCTGTTCCTTCCTCACACAGCCCTTGCTGCTGCAGCCCCTGTCTTCTTCTGGCCTCTCACCCCAGCACAACTAGATCTTCTGGAAAATTTTCTGACAGACACTAAAAGACACTACTTGCAAAATTGGGTCAAAATCAGCAAAGAATTTTGTCTGGAAAAGAAAAAGTGTGAAGAGAAGGAGAAATTTTGAAAATGCTATACAATGTCACTTAGACGTGAAAAATTAGATGTTCCATTCTGGAAAAGCCTAAATTTCATCAAAGTTTTTCAGAGTGACTTCAGATTTTCAAACAGCATTCCAACCAGTAAATTTCAGAACTGGGGGTTTTCATTGAATAGTTGACTAGCATTTTTGTTAGGGGAAAAAAAAAAAAAGTAAGATTTGCAGAAGATTCACAAGACAACAGTGAAGCTTTTTCTCCTCACCTGAGCAAAAAAGCTTCAGGATGATCTGAAAAATATTTTTCATGGCTTTACCTTTACTTTTTTTGTTGAGAAAAATATATGTAAATTTTTCTCCTTCAGTTTGACCCAAACAATCCCCTCTACCTCTCCCAGTATTTACCCCACTGAAAAGACACACTAAGAAGGACCCTCTTTCACCCAGTCCCCATCAGGGCCCTGATTAACACCATTTTAAACAGAATTTTTAACAGCTTCTTTCACCTTTGGCTACAGGGGCAGCTCCTTGCAAGAGATTGATTTTGCTAGGATAACAGTAGCCTTTGCAAATTCACCCAGTAGGCACACCTAGAGTTTAATTATAACATGAAGAGATTTGAAGTTAATGTAATGCACTCCTTAATAGAGCCAAGCCTAGAGATAACAGCTTTCAGCACATGGCGCTTCATTCAGAGAATGAAGCGGTGACCCACTCCATTGCAGTTTAAAATTAAAATGGAAATTATTTTCCTCATTCATCCATCTTGATATCCTCACTTTAAAAAAAGCTGAGGCTAGTAAGAAAAAAAGATATGATGTATTTTTAAATTCTATTTCCATTATGCTGTGAATTAGTTTCAATGGAAATTCTGAGAAAGCACTTAGAATCATTTTGGTTGGAAGAAACCTTTAAGATCATCATGTCCAACTGTCAACCCAGCACTGCCAAGTCCACCACTAAACCATGTCCCTCAGGACCACACCTATACGTCTTGAAAATATCTCCAGCAATGGTGACTCCACCGCTTCCCTGGGCAGCTTGTTCCAATGCTGGACAACCCTTTTGGTGAAGAAGTTTTGCTTAATATCCAACCTAAACCTCCCCTGGCACCACTTGAGGCTATTTCCTCTTGTCCTATCACTTGTTACTTGGGAGAACAAAGTGATCCCCACCTTGCTACAACCAGTTGTGCAGCGTAATGAGGTCTCCACTGACTCTACTTTTTTCCAGGCTAAACAATCCCAGTTCCCTCAGCCACTCTTCATAATGCTTGTCCTCTAAACCCTTCACAAGCTTTGTTGCCTTTCTTTGGACATGCTCCAGCACCTCAATGTCCTTCTTGTAGTGAGGGGCCAAAAACTGAACCCAGTATTCAAGGTGCAGCCTCACCAGTGCCGAGTACAGAGCCACAATCACTTCCCATCTCCAGCTGGCCTTGCTACTCCTAATGCAGGCCAGGATGCCATTGGCCTTCTTGACCACCTGGGCACATTGATGGCTCGTGTTCAGCTGGGTGTTGACCAGCACCCCAAGGCCCTTTTCTGCTGGGCAGCTTTCCAGCCACTCCTCACCAAGCCTGTACTGTTGCTTGAAGTTGTCATGATGAAATGCAGAACCCGGCACTCGGCCTTGTTAAACCTCATGTTATTGGCCTCATCCCATTGATCTAACCTGTCCAGATCCCTCCCTAGACCCTTTCTACCCTCAAGCAGATCAACGCTACTACTTCGTGTTGTCTGCAAACTTACACAGAGTGCCCTTGATCCCCTCATCCAGATCATTGGTAAAGATATTGAACAGAACAGGCCACAGTACTGAGCCCTGGGGAAGACCACTTGTAACTGGCCACCAACTTGATTTAACTCCATTCATCACTGGATTTAACTCCATTCACCACTTAGGAGAGAGCCCAGAACAAGGAGGATGAAAATAAAAAGGACAAATTTTGTGTTGTTTATGGGAATGTGAGAGAGAAGATGTTGTGATTTGTTTCTGAAGTGAGGTGCCATTTCCTTCATCCGGGAGCAGTCCTAGCAACTCCTGGTATTACCAGGAGTCAGGTTTCCAACTGGGACCTGCTGTTCAGAGCATGTGCCTGGGCCTGGCTTGCCCAAGGACATTCTTTCTCAAAATGAGCCAATCCAAGAGCGGCCAGCAGCGCACACAGCCACAGCCACAGCCACAGCCACAGCAGCACGTGTCCCTGGCCGGTGTCTGCCTGCTGTGGGGTTTGCAGGCTGTGCTCTGCCCTGCCCTGCTGCAGGAATGATTTGTGCTAGCCCATCTGCATCCATTTCTGCACATCATGGATTGCAGCATGGGCTCATCTTCAGCACACAAAGGTGTCAGAAGAAAATGTGACTTCAAAAGCTAGAAATGTCACCCCACAAAGCCAGGAGACTGGCCGTAGGATTTGAGTTTGGCTGAGAGCTGCCGTACCTGATCCTTTGAAGGGTTTGCAGCATTTTTTCCTCCAGCATCCCTTTAGTCTCTCTTATCAGTGCTGCTTGCTAATTAGTATGCTTACTGTGGGCTGCTCACTTCTTTTGAAAGGTGCTAAGATACACAGTTCTGGAAAAAGCACACAGATAAAATTGCAACACCTGCAATTACCTACAGTAATAGCTACAACTTGGGTCCAGCAGCTAGCCACCCTATCGTATCTTCCCCTTCTGAGCAGGCAGACATCCTCTGCCTCTCAAAGAGCCTTCTCTGCAACCAAGCTGTAGCACCATGCCCTCTGCAGCAAAAAAGTGCTCATCCCAACCAGGCAGCAACAGTGCTTCCACCCCACACTCAGAAGCGTTTCTTTTGCTATGGGGCACTATTAAGTACACCTGCTAAAAAATCACTGGAGAATCCATAAACTTCACAGTTAAAATCATTTTACCTTCTTCCTTGTAATTTCCTTTTTATAACTAAATTTGCTGTTCTTCTAGGACTTAGTCAAGACCCACCCCATCTTTCTCACCGGCACATGCCTGGCACACTGCTGGAATCACATGAGAATGCTGTGAAACCTGGATCACTGTATGTATCCTGAAGCAGATCACATATTGAAGGCACAGGCAGTATGAAGCAGAGAAGCCACTGCAGTGGAAACCAAAACATTGTGTTTTAATCAGCACCTGCCTCCCTGCCTGATAAGGAGGACACCCGTTTGCAGGTTCTTCCACTTTCTTCCAACCTACGCATCAGCCCCTGCATCCTCGTTCAGATCACACAGCATCTGCATGATCTGAATCACACAGTCAGGGTTTATTCATTGTCACATGACTGGAGCAAACCCACACTTGTCACTTGACATATCTGCAGCTTAATCCAGGATAAGGGAGAGACCGCCACGTTAGGTGGCAGCGGGAAGCTTCTTCTCCTGGGGCTCTCGTGGGACATGGGGATCTGATGAAGCTGGTCAGGCCTCCAGGCAACTCTGTACCAATGTGTGTGTACCAGCCATGTCAGCACGAAACCAAGTGGCCTCAAAAAATCTTCGTCTCAAGCCCACACAGAAAATAAACAGGACAGCTGAACCCAAAGAGCAAAATGCCATTTTACACCTTTGAGACCGGCAGCAATGTTCTCTAGTCAATCTGGGAAAAGGAGCTCCATCATTACTGTAAAAGAGTCACCAGTCTAACTGCTTACCCCTGGAAGTGTACCCCTGAACCATCCTTGCTCCTTCAGCTGGAACGCAGCTGCAGTGTTAGCTGGGGTTTAGGCACTCAGGGAGATTTTTGTCATCTGTGCCTTTTCTCCTCACTGACTTGAAAATATCTATACACCCCATTACCCTTTACTAGGTGCAGCTTTCTGTGACTCTACAGAATGGTTGTGGTGTGATGATGACTTGCACAGCTCAGGCCACACGTCATGGTGTGGCAAAAGTGCGAGATAGGGGAGAGGTTGAGGTAGGAGCCTAATGCTTAGGATTTGCAGGCACCCAGCCATGAAACAGTGACCTGGAAAGGGATGGCAAGATTTCATCATCACCCCTGAGCTAATGTCTGCGCCTCCCGGCCCACCTTGCTCACGACTGAATCACCCCAGTATGATTGCTTGCATTCCCCTTCCTGCTCTGTGCCAGTTTCTCACTTGGTCGTGGGAGCAAGTGAAGGTGTCATCCTACATGGTTGCACATCAGTGACTACAAACTACACCTCTGCCACTACAGCATCCGTGTTCACACTGGTTCAGCCTTCATTTTACAGGCACACGACCGTGAGGGCTGGAGGCAGAGTGTTGCTCACTGGGGCCAGCCATCATGTCAGAGGGAGGAGAGGTGATGGTGAAGGGCAGAGGCAGGAAGGGAAGCTCCGCACTGAGTGGAGTAGGGCAGGAGGATCGGAATGTGCTGGACAACACTATACTTCTCCCTCTTGACTTTGAAGGCGTACTCTGCAGGACCTGGGAGAAGTTTGTCTTGAAGAAGCAAGAGGGGCCAAGGTGGTTGGAGGTCCCTTGGCCCTGAAGCCCATTTAGTTGAGGCTGAGCCAGGGACCAGGGTTGGGACCTGCTGCCTCTCTTTGACAGCTCCCTGCCACTGCCCTTGGTCCTGCTGGACACCAGTCGAAACCTCAACACTGGGTCTTTGGCCACAGTGTAATTTCCATACTTACAGTCAAAAGCATTTTGAAATATATTTGTTTAAGCACCTGGCTAAAACCAGCTTGAGAAAGGACCACATCATGTCACCTGTCCTCTTAATATAATTATATATATGCTATGCATACATGCAATGACCCCAACCCACTCAGATTCACCAAAAGAAACAGAGACAGCAGACATTTGACAGCTCTTTCTGCAGATGGAGTAACTAAATTCTATTATTCTTTCATGTTTGCCTTCTTTAGAGAAATGTGACTTAATTGCACCAGTATTTGCCAGACAGCTTTGATTCATTTTAGAAAATATGTAGAGTAAAATTACTTTATATGTGCAGATTACTTTTGATTCTTCATCTCTATTTCTCTCCAATTTCCTTCTTTCTTTCTTTCTTTCTTTCTTTCTTTCTTTCTTTCTTTCTTTCTTTCTTTCTTTCTTTCTTTCTTTCTTTCT
>WUAM01000431.1:19400140-19416441 GCA_024336885.1 Actenoides hombroni
ATCCTGCTGTCCACCAGGACCCCCAGGTCCTTTTCTCCCATGCTACTCTCTAACAAGTCAATCCCCAACCTGTACTGATACCTGGGGTTGTTCCTTCCCAGATGCAAGACTCTACACTTGCCCTTGTTGTATTTCATTCAATTTCTCCCTGACCCACTCTCCAGCCTGTCCAGGTGAACGGGAATGATCCTCTGTGCAAACTCACAGAGAATGTTGCAAGACAAAACACTGTTGTGGAAAGTCATCTGATGTTTCCTTTAATATGTTTAGAGGTGAGCTGTTTTCTTCCAAGATGAATGTCGTATTCACCAATTTTCATTCCTGGTAGAACTTTGGTAGAAAATGTGGCATCAAAAAATTAAAAAGGTCTTTTTTTTTTCTGAAATCCCAACATTTTTCTTTTCTCTAGCACAAGGCAAACATTAGGAACATGAAGGTTTGAAAAATAAAAAAAAGGGTTTTTTTAATTTCACTACACTTTCTCATTTTCTGATCAGTCTTGCCTACCAACAATGCAAAGACCCTTGCCTGTGCCCCCTTCCATTCCATTTCTCTTGAAATCCACTCTCCTCAGGGTTAGACGTCACTGCCTGAAGGCTCTCGGGGCACTGGTTCCCAAGACAATAGATTCACAGTTGCCTCAAAATGAATCATCTGAAAGTGGTCACTGCTGCATGTCACAGCCTGAAAGCTCACCACAAATTGGGTCTGGCAAATCAAGTATGACCAACCTTTTTCTGAGTCATTTAGTATACCTGTCATTGCTTGTTCCACTCTGTGGTACTCCAGGTCCATCCTGATGGCCTTGGTACTTAGAGATAACGCTTCCCTCCTCCTTTCTGATTTCAGATGTTCCTGGGTGTTAACTTAATCAACACACTTGTGTCTCTTCTCTGCTGCATTCTGCACATTCCCCTGGATATAGAAGCTATGCTGCCACTGCTTCTGCACATCAATAGTGCTTTCAGGCTTGGGACTGGGTGCAAACTGGTCCCAAGAGGAAGTGCTGGTCCTGCTGTCTTTAGGGACGAAAACTCTGTTGAAGAAACACTTGCTGGAAAACCCATTTTATCATTACATCTCACACTGGCCTCTGGCAAATGATCACACATGAAGCCCACATCAGTGCAGGGCCAAACTAGAGGCCCTGAGGGATGGTCACAAGAAGCAGGAGTGCAGCCTTGGCTCTCCTAGGACCCAAGAAAGGGGGTTGCAGGCAGCTGGGCAGTATCTAGTCCTACTACCTCAAGGATATGACAGCATGCCATGCTAGAGGATGAATAGGTTTTAGGTAGAGAGCAAGTACTCAAGAGGAGCTCGTATCTCCTGGTAACCAACGTCCTTGTGTTTAAGGACTAGAGGTCTCTTTGATGTAGAGGAGGCCATGGAGATAGCATGTTGTTCCATGACATGATGTGCTTATCTTGGTTCATGCTGGCACTTTTTCCAACTTGGCCAAGTATGTGGCTGGCCAATAGCTGTCATCTGTTTACTGCCAGTGTGCAGCAACATTTTTTGTATTGGTTGCAAGCTATGCTTGGCCTCAACCCAACCTTGGTTACCTCTGCTCTGTCACCACTCATGTCTCCCAGGTTTTCTTCCCCAGCCAGCTCACCAAACCCCATCAGCTACCTCCTGCTGTGCCAAGCCAGATTGTGACCCATAGCTCCAAGGATGGATGCCTGCACTGGCCCTGTGTCCTGCTGTAACTCCTAGGACTGCTGGACTGTCCACTGCATAGGTGTAGGTAGCCCAGTGGAAAACACTAACAATACCCACCTTGATCTGCTGGACCTACCTCAGCCCCCATGGAGAACCTGCACTGACTGCAGAGTCCTCTTGTCCCTCTTCAAGCACCTCCTTTCTGACCTTCTTTCTCCAGCCTCACTAGGGTCTCTTCTGCTTCCATCCACATTAGCCCCATTCTTGTCCCCTTAGCTACTGTTTTTTTCCCTCTGGCATCTCTGCAATATCTCTTCCCTGATTTCCTCCTTGATGTAGGTTCCCCGTGACCTTTCTTATATTTTCTTCTCCATAACTGTGGCAACCACAACCACCAAACACCTAATCTCTCCCCATCATCTGCCCTTCCTCCTCCTTTCTGGCATGGTCAGTGATGTCACCCTCCTCTCCTACAGCTAAAATCCAGTGGACTTTCAGCTCCCTCTTCCTTCTCCTCCTTCCCTGACTTTACATTTAATTCCCTCAGTTTCAGTTCAGCAGCCCAGGGGTGGCAGGAGCTTGTGGACCAATTCAGCCCCAGGACTGGTGCTGGTTGTGCACCTCTGTGCACAAAGTATAAACAGAGGCTTATGCCAGCTGCTGAGACCAGAAAGCAGGGATTCATTCAGACATGAGTCCCCTTTTTTAAACAAAATGAAGTATGGTGAGAAATTGCATCCATTTTCCTATTCTGAAATGTGGGAAATTGCAAGTCTCCCCGGTTATTTATGCAGGTAGAGATTTCATCTGGCAGTTCTCAGGGGTCTTTGAAGCTACATTTTCCTTTGGCTGAGCGCACACACACACACTCTTGCACGTATCACAAGTGGCAAAACCCAAGCAAATCACCAAAACTCCAGGCAACTGCACAGCCATACTACACCTCCTACCTACAGAAACGTTACTTACAGGTCCTGTGACGAACTGTCAGAGGTAACAGCATGTGGCCATTCTTCACCATCCTGGAAAAATCCACATCACCAGTCTCTGTCCTGCAAGGCAGACTCTGCCACTGCTGATCAGAACCCCCCCAGACAGAGTGAGTCAACCCTGAGCAATAAAGAATTAGCAAAGCAACCACCATGGATCCACTGGGACTTCTCTAGGAAACCATTTCTGCTTCATTCCCACCGATCTAGCTTTACTCATCCCTACTTATATAATAACTACAATCCCAGGGAAAATACTAACAAAACATGAAACTGACCTTCACTCCTTATCTGAATACACTGCAAAGATCCCACTCCCTGAAAGCCTCCATTGCTGGGATGGGGTTACTGGCTCAGGCGGGGTACGCACCATCTACTTTCAAAGGCCTGTCCCTCACTGGTGACTGCAACACCCTTATACCATGTACACAGTCAGAAGACAGACCCATTCCACATAAAACAACAAAACACAGTGGGCAGGATCATGGGCAGGGCGATACTTTCATTTTAGTAAATGATGCTTGTCAGAAATAGGCTTTTGTTTTTTTCTTCCATAGATTGAGGTTTATGTCCCTCTAAGTCTATAAACTATGGGTCTGAAAAACAAATTTATCCCTCACAGCACAAAATAAGCCTCCTGAATGGGATTGCTGTGGGCTTGAGCACAAGCAAGCGCTTTTCCACTAAACTGGAACAATCCCTAATGTACTCATTATTATGGATTTTGTACAGATTTTTTTTTATTGTGTAATTGTGGAATTAGTCTCCAGGAAAACTGCCACGGACATGAAATGAGCTCAGATTTCATTTCAAGTAAATACTTAAAGTGACCTTACATCCTTTCCGTTTCTTCTTGCACCTCTCTCCAGATGCCATCTTCATCCGCCCAGTAAGTACCATACCTTTCCCTCCAGTGACATGGCTCTGAACAAACAGTAAATAAGAAGCAGAAATTAGGCAGAGTGGCAGAGGGCACTCCCATGAGGGACAAAGCTCATAGCCCTTGAGGCCACAAATAGCATGGGGAGGGTACTGCTGCAATGATGAACCTTGCATCAGGCGCAGGACCAGTTCTCTCCCTCGAATCTGCCACAGATGTTGAGGCCACGAGAAGAAAAGCCGGGTGTGGGGACTGGAGGCTGGGGAGCTGGGTCTGAGCAGAATGCATCTGTATAAAACAGTCGGCATTTCTCTGCTTGCCTCCTTGGAGCCAGCTGCGTGTTTTGTCTAAAGCCAATCTCTCATTTGAGCTGCTTGAGAACAAGCACCGAGGAGCCCCTATTGTAAACGCCACACAAAAACACAAAGGAGAGAGCCCAGAGTGAAAAATATTTGCATAACAAAACTGTCAAGGGGAAATGAGAGACTAGAAACCTTTGTAACACCAAGTAATTAAGTTAGGAACAGTGACTCCCTCTCCAAAGCGCTTGAGATAAACCATCTCCTTAATACTCTAATTGGAGAGAAGCAGTTTGGGGGGAGATGTGCATGAGGACCAGGGGAGTAGGTGACCCAGGGAATAGAGCCCAGGAGCTGCAGGGGTTGGGTACATGGCTTGAGCTTCTGCCAAGGAACGCAGAAATCCCCACTCCCCTGCAGGCTTTCCGATGCTCCTTCTACAGTCTCTCCAAATTAGGTCACTCCCACACAGCTTACAAGTAACTGCAGCCAACACTGGACCACCCAGGGCAATGAGGAGGAGGCTAACCAAGATGAAGCAGAACCACAGATGATATGATGCAAGGATGGATTGAGAAATAGAAAAATATACTCCAGTGGATGAGGGAAAACAAAAGGTCTTCATGGATGATGGAGGAACGTGATCTCTGAGCTGTGGCCTAGCATAGGGTGGGATGTCATCACAGCACAGTGCTCTGTGCATATACCCAGCCCATTGCTGCCTTGCTGCACCTGCAGCATGGTGGGTCTTCAGCTGGGGTATTTACCTGCCAACAGGAGGGTTGACTCTGCCAAAAGCATTGGTTGGCTCTGCCCAGCTGAGAGGCCTGTCTCTGAGCTTAGACCCCAGTAAGGATTCACCAGCAAGGAATGAAATGTGGAGCCAGGGCCCCAGATTATTTCTCATTTAAATACTGAGAATCTCCCTCCTCCTGTGAGCCATTTTGGATTTAATCTTCTCTTTGGGTTTACAAAGGCAGTCTGTCCAGCAAGCAATGGAATACCCTCAGGCTGGTTATTCCTCCTGCTCACTATAATTAGGAGAAGGCACCTACCTGGTGGAGAAAAATCACATTTGCTTTAGCTCATAGAGCTGAGTGAAGCAGACTGTGGCTCCTGAAAGCCACTCACACACCACATGGCTCAAAGGAAAGGCATGAATTATTGTGGGACTAGGAACAGGACCCATGTTTTTGAACAAATCACCTGCTGTTTTTAGCCCAGACACTGTGGCACAAAAGTGCACCAAATGAAATAACAGATAAAACACAGATGTGGAAACCAAGACAACCAAGAACTGATGGACTTCAAATTGCAGAAATAGTCCCAACAGATCAATACTAGACTAGGCAACCTAGAAAAATCTGCAGTCTCAAATACTCCTCTGTTGGATTGAGAGCAAAAGCTACTTCCATTTCAGAAGTGATAGAGTCATTCACACACCAGGTATAAAATATAAACACCAGACACTTGGTGTTGTGCAGCTACCTGACAAAGGCATTAAGTTAGTTGGACTCGCTTGAAGCACAGTGCTTTCTATATTTTCAAAACACCAAATTCTGTGCAAGTATTCAGGCTGCCATGGCAACAGGGTACATTTGTTCCCGAGTGTCATTTCCCATCACAATTGGGATTTTTTTTCAGAACTTTGACCGACTTCAAAACTTTGGTTGCTGGGGCAACATCTCCCTTTGAAGGGAAGCGATTGGTTGTGCCCATCTGTGTCGAGGCAAGGGCTCTTCTTTGAAGACCGTGAGCTACAGCAAGGGAGGAGGTGTTAGGGAGGCTAAAAAGATACCCAGGGAAGCAGGGGAAGAGGAAGGAACTGTGCTAAGAAGTGTCTGCAGAGGGGCAACACACGCCTTCGCGTGAGGCAGGTGGGACGATGTCTGAGTGGGAGGCTCCAGGCTTACAGTGGCAAGCTAATGTGCCACATGACATCACTGGGGATATTAAATGCATTTTTGGTGAAAAAAAACCACTTTGCCTTCAATGCAGATTGTGATGCACAGTCCTCACAAGACCTCTACAAGAAAGGAACTTGCCACTGGGTTTGTTTGACACAAGAATTGACCAGGCAGAGAGAGCTTGAATGAACTACTGCAGGTCACACAGTAAATTAGCAGCTGATACAGGAACAAGCCCCTGGAGGTGTTGTGTTTCATTTGTAAGATCATCATTTCTCTGATACTTAACCTTCGCTTAAACAGAAACCCATTTACCTTCAGCAGAGAAGCACTGTAATCACTTTTTCTCTTGCTAACATATTGCAGTCCTCACCTCTGCTATGTGTCGATGTATTTGGGTGAAACGCACTGAATCAGGGACTTCTTTCTTTCCAGACAGTGAGGCCCAGATCTACACCCTTCCTGAAATCCTGCTGCAATAGACCTGATCACCACCATCATTCATAACGGCTCTTTAACTGGGGTCATTCCCACCTTCCTTTTGACTGGAATCATGGAAGGGACACAGCACCACCATCACTTAGCTGCCTACAGGCTCGAGTTGAGTCACAACACAATAAGTGGCTTTGGGAGGCACCAGTGTGCTGCATCCAGCAGAAAGAGTAGTGGAGAAGGCCCCAGAGGTGTGGCCGGTTGAGCACTGAGCAGAAGCTGGTGGCTCTGAGGAAATGCACAGGATGAGGCCATGCATGCACCACAGGAATGTGCACAGGGTGAGAAGCAGAACGAGACAGAATGAGAACAGGCACTGGCTGGCAAGCGGATGATAGCATGGCACACTGCTGTTGCTGTTGCAGGGTCTGGGAAAACCAATACTGGAAGACTATCCTGTCACAAATCAGTATGAATGGTGTGAGTAGGAAAGTAAGCTTCCATTTCATTAAAGTAGATCAGCCAGGCATAACTATCCAGAGGGAATTTTTTCGCTGTGTCACTGGGCTCTTGTGGAGCAGAGGTGTTCCACACAGAGGGCTGCAATTCAGCCCATGAGAAGAGGCGGGCTAGAGATGGAAGAATGGTGGGAAAACAAAAAAGAGATAACAACATAAGGAGGGGGACATTCCAGAGGTGAAATCTTACGGCCCAGGTTTCTCTGTCTCTTAAAGAGCAGAGGAGAGTTCAGGAGGATTAAAAAATACTGTGGATGTGGCATGTGTGGGATGAAGGAAATCCCCATGAGCAGAGCCTGGGATTGAAGAAGCTGGATTTCATCCATCCTCCTTTGCTGTTAACTCTTGTGTACCTTGGGCTACTTCATGAAGATTTCCTGTGCCTCTACTCCATCCTCATCAGGAGGGATGACTAGATCTCTCTAGCAGCACCAAAGTGTTTGAAAAGATAGGTGTGTTACTGATTGCAAGGTGCTGAGTCACTGCTGGGATTAGGAACTAGTTTAGAACTGGGGAGTGAGATGGCACAGACATGCTTTACACAAGATCTCCCCTCCTGCCTCTCAGCAGATCCTGTTAACC
Organism: Actenoides hombroni; assembly: GCA_024336885.1. Lineage (NCBI taxonomy): Eukaryota > Metazoa > Chordata > Aves > Coraciiformes > Alcedinidae > Actenoides > Actenoides hombroni. The sequence goes on from WUAM01000431.1 coordinate 19,407,410, forward strand.
TTGTATTTTACTTGCCTCCACCAGCACCCATTGATCTCACTGTCTGGGCATCCTTCAACTGCGCCAACAGCCCTTTGCTCTGCAGTCACCTTCACATGAGGGAGCCCACAAAAGTGGCCAGAAAAATCAGAGAAGTTAGCTCATTTAGATCAATCTGGGCTGTACAGATTTCACCTACCTCTTGCTGCTCACTCTGGGACCCAGAGCAGAACCATTTACAACCTTTCTTGTGTAATTAGCAGGTGGTTTACATGCTTAAAACAAATTGCCACTTTAGTAGAGGTTCTCCAAAGCCCTTGGCTATTGCTGCCTGTAAACCAGCATCTTTCCCAGCTTGGAGATGCCCACAATAGTTGCAGATGAAAAGCAAAGCCAATATAGGGTAGGTACCAGCTTTTGCTTGACCAGAGGGCACAACTGATTTATTAGACTGGCTTGCCGTGTCTCCACTTTGCAGCCTGTGTCTCAGTGCCCCAGTTCCAGGCTGATGGTGATTCTGACACCAGTGTAGGGGTCACTGGAGATCAGGCTTTCATTTCTTTCCATTTCAGCAATTCATAGCTGACTGCATAAAGAGAGTCAGATACAAACCCACTGCCTGGATCACCACCTGCCTGTTCCGAATCTGGGTCACTGTGGCATTTGAAAACACAAACAGTCAAGACAGCCCTGCCAGGCAAAAGCAAAGAAGGGAAGTAAACATAAGAAGTGCTCTTGATGTCAGAAGAGAAGCGTACAGACACAGGAGGCAGCAGGCTTTGTCTTTCTCCTGCATTTAATTATCTTCGATGCTTTTCCCAAGGGCGTTGAATTTTAACTGCCTCTTCCATGCTGATGGAGAAGACCAAAAATGGCCTATGTTGACTGCATATATGTCAGGGAATACCCCAGGGGCTGCATCCTCTGAATTCTGGGACACTTTCTTCTGTTCAAATGAACACAAAAGCAGCCCAAGGAGTAGCTCAAAAGGTAATTATATTTCTCTGGTGGTTTCCAGGGATTGTCCACATCCTCAGACTTCTCTTGTATGGGCACTGACTACTGGGAGCTTCCCTCACTGGTCCTGGGTTTCTCATAGCTTTGGCAACCCCACCTCATGGCTAGAAGCCTTTGAAAAGGTTATGAGACCCCAAGGCAGTTCATTGCCTCTGCTCTCCCATGAGTGACAAAGAAAGTCCTTGGCACACAGATGAACCAGGTGAAGAAGGCCCTATAGCTCCTGATATACTCCAGCACATGGCAGAAGTAGGAGAAGCCCTCAGGACCTCTTTGCTGCCTGCATATTCCAGCAGGTGGTGGTGGGGAAGGGGGTGTGGTTCGACTTCTCTCCCATGCTCAAGCATCTGAGAATTGCCTGGGAGTCTCCTACTCCCAAAGGCAACAGTCAGCAGCTGCTGGACAGCCCAGCAAACAAACAAGCAACTTCTGCAAAACATATCTGGACATCAGCCATATTAACCATGAGTGCTGCTCTCCCCTGTGGATACAACAGCTGCCCATTGGAATAAACAGGAAACCATTTTATCCTCTGAGGAGCAAGAAAGGTGAAAGGGTCATGACTGCAAATTGTGTGTCTCTGGGTTTAGGGCATGCAGCATGAGCCACAGACAAATAGGGCTTCTGTTTTTTCTCATAGAGCAGGGACTCAGATGCTGGGCTTCTCCTTCTGAGCTAGTTCTCTGACCTTATGTTACCCTTTTCTCCAGTACAAGAGACAAAAGAGCAGCAGCGCTGGTTCCTCCACTGAGGTTTTGGAGAGCAGTCAAACAGCATAGCATAAGGAGGCACTGTGGCAATACGCCTGCCAGGTCATGTGCAATACAGGTGTGGATATATCTTGACTGATTCTGCATGACCACACCTGGTTGTTTTGTGTGGTTTGGGCTATGAACATGCATGCTTCTGCACTTTGCCTTCCTACCAGCTGGTGAAGTTCATCACTTGGAGCCCCTTTGGGATCAACTTTTCTTGGCCATTTTAGAGTGCTTACTTTTCCAGCCTCTTGGATAGCAAATCAATTTTGCATCAAATGAAGGCAGACAGTGAGAATTTGCTTTTGCCCATGGAGCATTTTGATTGCTGGGCTCCTTGGCTGGACCTCTAGAACTTCTCATGTCATGCAGAAGGTCAGGTGAGATAGGCCAGAAGAGGCCATCAGACCACAATAACTCAAGTTTCAGTTCAACTCTAGACTGGGGAAACTTCATCCTCTTTCCATGTGATGTATCTCCTACTGTAAGTTTCATCTGCACTGAATAGTGTACAGTAAAGTGATGGCACAAAGTGGCAGTAGTGAAGTTACTGTGGAAACCATGATATTTTAATTTCCTTTACCCAGGGGAAGGTGGGTAAATCAGACATTGTAGTTCCTCTGTTGCAGCAACTGTACTGCTGAAAGATCTGGACAGAGCATCAGGTACATAGGGCTCTGCCACTAACCAGTTTGAGAAAGCCATGTGATGCTGGGAAATCTGTTCCTCTCTTTGTGTCCTTTGGTTATCCGCAACCCAGGCTCTCACCCTTCACTTGCTGGATCCACGCAGATGGCAAACCCCATAGATTGGTGACAGTCTCTGCACTCCTGTCAGATCACCAAACACGTCCTCGTTACGAAACACAAATCGAAGATAACTGATAACGTTCAATGTGCACCTTCTTCTGGTGAGTAGGTCTAGCACAATATTACCTCTATGCTAGATGACTTGGCAACTGTTGCTCTAAAAACATTAAAAATATCTTGAGCACTGTGTATTTAACTCTGTAGTCCTAGCGATATACTGAAGCTCATCTTTATGATCACATGTGACAGAGTCCACAAAGTACCAGGTGCAGTTTGAGACCTGACAGATTCCATCAAGTGAAGGATTTCCAGAAAGGAAAGATGCCTACATATCTATTTATAGGTGCCTATTTATACCACAGAGGTGTTGGATGCTGATGAGCACACAGCATGTGGCCAGCTGTGGATAGACCTGCTTTCCACTCAGCAAGTGTTTCATGGGTGCTTCAACCAAGGCAGGCAGGCTAATGCTCCTGCTTTCACTCTGAGGGATCAAAAGCGTGTGGTGCAAAGGGCATATAAAGCAGTGTTGCCCAGCTTTTCTGGCCAGTGTGTTTTCTGGACAAATTGCCCACACGGGAGCCGGAGAAAAGAAAAAAAAAAAAGTATTAGAAATAAAAAGGGATGGTGAGACAAGGTAAAGATCAAGAACAAAGAGAGGAGGTAGAGCATTTTATCTGGATGCAAGCTGAAGGGCAGGGAGAAGGACAGCCAAGAAGCAGCAGATGGTCCAGGGGACATTCCCTGATGCATGTCCTTTGGTGTTCCATTCCTAACAGGCAGCCCTGAGAGCTGATCCAGCACATTATACCCCTATGTCCTGCCTGCCTGTAAAGCCAGCACGCTAGAAAACAGAAGTGGGAGGCTTGTCTTGGGTGCTCTGAAAGGTGGCCAGGGACTGACTGCATTGGCTAGGAAGAGGAATAGGAGGGTATGACCATGCAGAAAAGAGAGAGCAGGCATGAGACATCCTTTGTGGTGGAGGAGGAGATAATGGACTTACTGGCATTGCTGAGAGAGACCTGGAGCAGAGGTGTGCAGGAATGCACAGGGATGGCAGGTGAGGCTGACTGGTCTGTAATTTCCAGAGTCTTCCTTACTGCCCTTTTTGAAGACTGAAGCAACATTGGCTTTCCTCCTGTTCTCAGGAACCTCTCCCATTCTCCACGATCCTTCAAAAATGATGGAGAGAGGTAGAGCAACAACATCAGCAAGCTCCATCAAGAAGAAGGAAAGAGTGTTGCAAAAAGATGGGCAAAATGGAATGAAGAGCAGTAGTGGGCAATTGTACATCACAGCTGTGTGAGAAAGAGTGGTTTGGAATTTTGAAGGAATCTAGTCTGGAATTAGGGCATACAAGCCATTAGTCAAATGTTTTAAAGGACTTGAAACTCAGCATGAGACACCTCCACCCAGCAGATCAGATCACAGGCACCCAAAGCCACGACATGCGTGTTGTTCCATGGGGTGATATAGTGGCGCCATGGCATTGCTGCGCCATGGTCTTCCTTCCAGAAACTCCCCCCTTTGTCTCTTGGTCTTTTCTGGCACTGTCCAGAGCAAAGCATAGGAATGTCTTTGCTTCCATGAGATCAGTTCTCATCCTGGCGAGGGCTGGAGAAGCCCTAGGCTGTGTTAATGTTAGTTATGTCAGTGGGTAGACTCTGTCACTGAGATTGGGCTGCTGTTGTGCCAGGCACTACACAAAATTGTGGTAAGAGGTGGTCTGTGCTCCAAAAAAGGTGTTATCCAGGGCAGATAGGAGATGAAGTTGCTTGCTCACCTGGTCAATAGCAGGTCAATAGCAGAAAGGGGAAAGGAACCCCTGCTTCCTTTATCTGAGGTTGGTGCTTGGTGGACCAGCTCAGATCGTTTTCCATATTGCCCATATCAGCATATTCCGCTTGCCACTATTTATCTCACATCCTTGAGCAACAGCCCTCAGGACTCTGCTGTTTGGGTTTGTTTTATTTTATGGAGGAAGTGGCATTTACAACACACTCAGAGGTTATGTTTCTGCATTGCAACAGCTCTCATCCTACATGGAGATGGAAGAGATTCGAGTGGTGCAGATGTGATGACTCAGCTTTGCTGGATTTTACAGTACTGGAGCTCCAGTGGCATTTCCACAGAGATATTCTGATGAGACTGGTGTACGAGGAAAGCAAATCAAACCTAGTGAAGCTGCCCCAAAGTTAGCCACCCAAAGCAAGCCTTCACCAAAGCCCTTTTCCTCTGATACAGCAGTGCAGCACATGGGAAGGACATGCACATCTTCCCATTTTGAGATACCTATGATGCAAAAATACCCACCCAACCTAGTTGCCCTGACCTCCTCTTGTGGTCAACAGAGAGAAGACAAATGCAATCAGGACACAGCTCTCTAGATGCTTTTAAACATTTACTTTGGATAAAACAACTTGCTGTCTGGAAGCACTCGCTCACCTGCACTGACACAAAATGCACCTCACTCAGACAGAAGTGCTTGATTCCTACATGAATCCCAGTCCAGTCCTCCCATGAAGAACCAAAAAGGCTGACAAGAGCCTAGTGCACCAGATCTTCTTGGAGTGAGAAGCTCCCCTCTGTTCACACAGATTAACACATTTTGTGAGGAATTACATGTAATCTGTTAATTCTTTGGGGGCTAATTCGTGGTAGCAAGAAAGTGAGTGGGTCCTACACTAGCCCAAGCTTTGAATCAAAGGTACTTGAGCATCCCTGGCAGCTGCCTGCTTTGGGGTGATTACACTCATCCAGCTGTACCTCCCTAGGAGACAAGATATGTGTGGGGAAGGGGCCTCCTGTGCCAGTGACATAGCACTGAGACAAGGAAGAGACAAGGTCAGATCAGTAAGGGAATACTGTGCTGCTCAGATGTGAAGTGGATAAGTCTGGCTGGTTTTACTCTCTCTGTTAGCACTGGATTTGAGAATGGTATTTTTGGTCATCTAAAGACACCTAGAGAGAGACTCTGTGCCAAGTCTCAGCATGCCAGAACCTTAAGGATGACCAAAAAGAGACACCTTAATCAGGAGGATAACCAATCTTTTATCAAATAACTATAATTTGAGGAAAAACCTGGTCATCTTCACCAGGAGGACCATCAACCCCTTACCAAGTAGATATCACCAAGCATCTACCCTACTGAGAACTGCTGATCCTCACAAAATCTCCATCTGCAGTGCAATGTTCAGAACAAGCCATTACTAAACAATGATCTTGAGTTCCAAGGTAATACCAGAGTTGCGCATATCCCAGCTGCACTTCTTGTGATAGAGCTGCATACGTTAGTTGCTAAACAATGTCATTTCAAGCTTTACATGCACTTACATAACCATGTACCATATAATCAACACATTTCATAGCACGAAGAGATCAATCATTCTGATCTCCACCACAGAAATATACCTCTACTCCCTATCGTATCAGGAAAACAAACAAACAAAAAAAAACCCAACCAAAAGAATTTCCAACCTCTGCACCTGCCAACACTCAGAATAGCTTGATGCACCTTGAGAGCTTTGCTGTATTTGTCCGTTTTAAAACCTGTGAGCACCACATGACCACCACTGGTGGTCAGCAGTCGAAATCCAGCCATGCACTACTGCTCCAGCACAGAGCAAAGATCATGGGGAAAGGCTGAGGGGATGTTTGCAGACGGAGGAAGGAAAAGGAAGGGAGAAAGGAAAAGAAAGGAAGGGAGATGGAGACAGAGCCCTTTGCACTCCGTTCCCCTTTCCCAGTCCTCTTCCCAGGACACTCTCTCCCCACCCAGCCTTTCTCCATCTCTGGGTGCTCTTTCCAAGCCTGGGAATGGAGGCTTGCAGCCTCCTCCAGAAGCAGAATTAACAGAAGGCTGTGGACACTGATCCCTTATTTGCCTCCCTGTTTGCTTTGTTCTTGCTGCATCTCTGAAAGAAGGACCCTAATTAGACAGGTACTGCCAGCATCTCCAAAACAAGGGCAGAGATGCCATGGAAAGATGGCAGGGGCTGAGAGACCTGTAGCACCCATTACTACAGTGCTGCATGGGCTACAGCATATGGCAGGAAAACAGCCAGGACACCATGCTGCTGCTTTGGGGCTCTGTTGACCCCAATCTAATGGGCCCTCTCCTGATGCTGCAGTCAAGTGCTTGATCAGGGGCGCAGGAGCTTGCAAGATGGGGGGGATGCTTTCAAACAGACACTGGCAGTTATGGTAACTTCAGTCTCCAGGTGAGGATGTGGCCCTGTTATTCTCATGTTCACTTATTCCTTCTCAATGGAGCTGGTCTTCTCCATGGAACAGCAGCTCAGGACAGCTGCATCCTTCCCTTATTCCAACCCTGTCTCCTGGTCAGGGAGCAATGTGGGGAGAGGAGGAGTCTTTTTTTTTTTTTTTTTAAAGGGGAAAGAAGGGCGTCCACTTTTGCTGCAGCATTGTTTGCTCCAAGAAATGCCAGGAGGTGCTTGGCAATAAAATCACTGGGGTGAGCTTTCTGGAGACACTATCCCATTGGCAGCCTTTGGGCGAGTCTCTTCTCCCCTCCATCCCTCCACAAATGTTGGCCCTGGCCAAAAAAATTGGAGAATGGAGCCTGATGCTGATTCTTCAACCTGCAGTTGGTCTCACCAGGGCCACCACTCTGGCTAATCCAAGCAGACCCTCAACCCCATAACCACTTCCATCCACGTCAGGAGTGCACCATGCATCTCTCAAAACACCCACAGAGCTGCAAAAAGGGATGCTGTTGAATCCCACCAGTGGATCCCAGCCTTTGTGTGCCAGCTGCCAGCTGGGTACACCCTGCATCCCACCATCCTGGCCCAAAGGGACCCCTTGGTTTCTCCCCTGTTGGAGGAGGAGGCAGCACTGTGTGCAGCACCGCAGCCCAGCATTCTCAAGGCTCTGGTACCCTCTGCTGGCCCTGAACGTTTCTTTCACTAAGGCAGCTTCCCCTGGGCTGTGTTTATCACTCTGAAGGTCACTGGCAGACAGAGCACCAGCCTTTCTGGACCTCACTGCAACGCCCAACGTTGCCGTGTCTTTAGAGCCCCTCACCTGCCCTCTTGCAGGTCCGAGCTGCGGAGGAGGGGTACCTACCTGCACCTCACACCTGGGGGAGGACTTCAGAGAACCAAAACTGCTTTGCTAGAAATGACAAAAAGCTGCCGAGTTCCAAGGCATGCAAAGTCATACAGCAAACATAGATGAGTGAAGCTGTGCAAGTGTTCCCTGGGGCAGAAAGCCCAGGAGAGGCTCCTGGCATTCCACCCCATGGCTACCAGCACATGAACAAGGTGGTAGAGGTATGGAGAGGAGCACAGAGCACGTGGACATCACCCTGCACCCCCATCCTCATTTGCCACTGCTCTGCCTTGCTGAGGCAAGATGGGGGCTCTGCCCACACCTCCAGCCCGGCTTTCTTGCAGCCTTTCATGCCCCAGGGTAAGTAAAGAACAGCTTTGAACAGCAGGTCCTTCCCTTTGCTGCTTCTGCCAGACAGGGAGGACAGCAGCAGCCTGCAGGCAGTGACCCAGTAAGGTGGCTCCCACACAGCTGAGCCCGGAGGGGCAGACGGTGTCGACAGGATTTATACCTTAACAGACAAATCAAACCGTGAGCGAGAAAGCAGTTTCTGCCTTCAGGGCTGCTGGTGCTGCCCACAGGGCTGCATCCTGCCTCCAGGTGAGTCCCCAAGGTGGGCACTGGGAATGCCTTTCCAACCAAAATCCTGCATCACCTCTCAAGGGCAAAGGGGATACATCTCCTCTGTCCCTGGGGGCAGCCAAAGACCCTGGGCTACCAACATCAGTTTTTATTTTAATACAAACTAAAAGCTTTGGGAGTTCAATGAAACATTGACATGACACAGGGACAGAGCACCCGAGGAGAACCCTGACTGGTTCAAGAGGGAGGCCCTGGGCTGTTTCCCTCCCCCAGGAAAAGGCTTCTTCCAAGAGCAGGCTCTGACCCCACGGGGCATTCTGCCTGCACGCGGGCCCAAGTCAGGCAGCAGCTCTTCCCTCCCCACGTGTGGGACAGGGAGGTCACTTGATGCGGTAGAGAACTTTGCGTTGCATGCGGTGCTGGATCTCCCCCCGCCGCATCATCAGCTGCAGCACCTTGTAGATGGCATGCTCTGGGTATTTCTGGAAAAGGGAAGAGCAGGGGGAGAAGAGCTGTCAGGGAAAAGCTCTCAAGAACCTAGCAGGAACCTGCACCCACTGTTAAAGCCTGGCTGTGCCAGGAGGGAGGGAGGGAGGGAGGGAGCCCAGTGGCAGCAGGCACTTGTCATTCCTTTCACCCTTTCAGGTCTGTCTGAAGCCAGTGTCACAAACCAAAGGGTTCTGGTTTCAAGGGTAGGATCCCAACCCACCCAAACACCCCCAAAGCAGGGTGCTTCTGCAGAAAAATGAGTTCTTGCCTCCCACCCCCGTGAAACTCGGCAATCACACTGCACACTAACACCTCCAAACAGGTTAAA
>WUAM01000431.1:19425974-19441262 GCA_024336885.1 Actenoides hombroni
CACCTCGCTGTCCGCAGGAAACCCCCACCACCCTGGTCGCGGCAAAAGCAGCGCGCGGCGGAAACCAAACCGCTGCCCGGCGAGCGCCGCCGCGCACTGCGATTGGCCCTCCCGCAGGGCACCGCCGCGGATTGGGCTCCGGCCGCCCTCCCGCCCCGCCCCAAGAGGAAGCGCGCGGCTTTCACCGCTGCCGCCGATTGGCTGGCGCGTTCCCCCCTCTGCCGGCCGGGCGCAGTTCGGCGCGAAATCTGGGAGAGAAGGGCGGGGGGAGCCGAAATGGCGGCCGGGCGGGACCATTGCGGCGCTGCGCGGAGGGGGGAGCGGGTGGAACCATCGCGGGCGGGGGGACAGGCCCGGCCGCGGCGAGGAGGAGGAGGCGGCGTTAGTTACCGTGAATAAAAGACTTAATTGCTGTAGAGACAGCGAGAGTCGGTTTCTGCTGTGCTCTGTGGGGTGGCAGGGCCTGGGTGGGGTTTCCCTGAAGACAGGAGTGGCCTAGGCCTAGGCCTAGGCCTGGGCCTCGGCCTGGCCCGGCTGGCAGCGGTGCAGCAGGCCCATGGCCATGGAGTGCAGGGCGGAAGAGAAGCTCGCTGGATGTGGTGGGGTGTACTGTGGAGAAATGGTGGGCAGGAGGTGTGGCTGGGGCCGTGCAGGGATGGCAGTGGCAGTGCCGCAAGCACGATGGCCTGCTAGCGGGCTGCTGCTCCGTGATGCTTGTGTCCTGACTGGTAGTGAATTCTGGGGGAAGGCTGGCAGGTTGTTGGGTAAGCATTTTGGCCCTTCATGAATGCAGTAGTGCGCATCCTGAATGGAAACAGAGCTGGGAAGCGTTGTGTGTTGGGAGGGAGGTTTAGCTGTAGGCAGTGGAAAATAAAGACCATCTTCTTGTTGCAGAGAAACTAACTCATATGGTACAGAGAAACCAGATATATCATGAATAAACATATAAATCAGATAAATCATAAATATATATCCTGTGTGTATATATATATATGAGATCATAGATGAGTACAAGCAAAGCTGTAGTCTTCCCCTCTGAACAGTTCTTTAGGCTCAGCCCGGAGTCCTTCAGTGTGCAATGGCACAGTGGCTGTGAGATACTGGAAGCACCATACATCTTCTGCCATGAGCAGGGAGGGAGGAGATGGTGTCAATCTGAATCCTGCTTTCCTAAATTTGAGGTCACAGTTATGATCTCCTTGGGCAGCGGAGAGAGGCCAAGTGTGGCAGAGTGCATTTCTGAGCTCATGGGCATGTGTTTGCATGTTTGGGATGTTTATTTACTTAGCATGGTTGAAGGAACATAGATGGGATGGGTTAGAGGGTCTGAATAGGTAGAACTTGTTATAAATACAAGTGAATTAATTAGTTGTATTTGAATAGCTATCACTGCTTTTCAAACATCTCACTGTCTTTTTTTAAGAATTCACTATTTCTTCTGCCAGGATTTGGCAAATGGGACCAAATAAAGAAGTAGTAAAGGGGCTTTCGGAAGTGATATATAGTGGATAAGAGCCTGAGAAGAATGACAGTTCCTCTTTCCCACTGCTTATTCTCAGCAGGACCTGCCTTCCAATTTCTTGTTCTTGGAGCAGGTTCAGGGCTGGTCGTTAAAACAGATCGGTAGGAAAATGTGCCGTTGGGATTAAGGTCACAGCCAGAACAGGCAGCATTGTGGAGACAGGTTGATCACAGAGGCTTTCAGCTAGAAAGAGAGGAAAGGACTCTTGAGGTGAGAGGTAGTGGCCTTGTCTATACCGGCTGGTGCCAGACCTGAACCACAGCCTCTCCTGCAGTGGCTCCTGTGTTAGAAGACCCTCTGAAGCAAATCGGGCCTATGGTCGTGGCAGCATCTGTCCACAAATCCAGACCTTCATCTCTGCCTCAGCAGAAGGGGAAGGAAGCAAGCTGTGTACATGGGCTGCTCCAGCAGTGCCGTGTGTTTGGAGTGTCTTTAGCAATGCCAGGTGTGTGCCACCTCCTGGGAGTACATTAGGTTGGTTTGCTACCTAGGTGACAGCAGGCAGTTGTATGCTTGATGTCTTTCATTGAGCTGCCTCTTGGGACCAAAACCTAGTGTGCATTTCATTTCTGGGTGGTGAAAACATACTTGCTTTTCTGATTCATGCTGAAGTTCTGGCAGAGGCAGTTTGGTAAACAGAGCCTTTAGCTGGTAGTGATAAGGGAGAGCTGTCCTGGTTTCAGCCGGCTGAGAGTCCCACCACATTTTTGCTTTTAATAGAATAGCAACCAGCTCTTACGTACGGCTTTCACCCCTTAAAAATACTTTGTACACTCTCAGAATTTTGTGCCATTTCTAGAAGTAAAGGCTAGTATGTAGGAGCTGAAGATACCCACTCCGGCTTGTAATAGATTATTGTTAGCACCAAGTGGGAGCAGAGTGTGGCTCAGATGACAGCTCCCACTTTTATCTATTGTCATATCTCTGGAGGCAGCTGCTCCGAAAGACATAAACCTGTGAGGAAGAAAGACAGCTGCTTTCTCCCCAGGTATGGCTTTAATAATAGCAAACACCAGGCCTAAAGACTTTACCTTGAAGTTTATTGTGTGTATAAATTATATAACCAGACAAAAGAATGACACTGTATCTTCAACAACCATCTTCTGCTTTTAATAAAAAAACCCAAAAATGATTGGAAAAAGAATTAACGAAGACCTACTAGTGTCATATAAAACAGTCTATAACCCACAGGAGCCACATGGCTCCACAGAGAACATGATCACAGTATTATCTAGCAGTATAAAAAAACTGAGCAGAGCTCCAGGGAGCTTCATATTTCTGAGGCGAGGCAGATGTCAAAGCTGCATTTCTGATCCTGTAGGATTTTTGCAGGTACTCTGTAAAGCAGCGACAATTCTTGGCCATTGTTTTCTACCCTTAGGTTTTGGTGATAAAGTTAGTCTCCAAGAAGAAGAGGTCACACCAAGCATGGGAGAGACTTTGCCTGAAACCCCTTACAGCACTCTCTTTGATTTCTGGGGAGAAAAGTCTCCTAATATTAGTGGCAGAGCCAAGATCACAGTGTCCAGTCGAAGGGAATTTCTCTCACAAGGACTGGGGAAGGTGGATTAGTTCAGAGTGAGGGAAGGCACGAAGAGAAGCTGAAGGTCCTGCTCCTTCACATGGCAAATAAGCCCACGGCAACTGTCATGGCTAGGAAGCTGAGCGCCAGGATCCACCGCACCAGGGGAGTGGTGGGCATGATGTCTGCTTGTCTCCTGCTTGTACTCTCACTTTCTTTTCCAGGTGCTGGACCTAGACAAAATAGGGGAAAAAAAATAAAATAGAAGATGGGTGAGAAGAGGTTGAGTCAAGTAGCTGCTGGTATGCCACGCTTGCTTTCCCCAGTGCTGGAGCCGACCCTGCTGGAGTTGTCATGGGGAGAAGGAGGAAGCCCAGAGCCCAGTTGGGCTGGGGGAAACAGCAGGAGCAGGTTCTGCTCTCCTGGGGTAGGTGGAGAAGGGAAGCAGCAGCCTTAACCTGGGAATCACAAAGGCTTGCCACCCCCCCTTGCCTGTGTGCGAGTACTGGCCTCTTTCCTTGTCTCCTTACAGGCTTATAAATGCACTGCCCAGCTCCATCAAACCCCTGAAGTGTGCAGAAGACAGCCAAATACTTAAGTCAGAATTGTAAAAGGCATTTCGTCTCCTACTTCTCATTGATTTAATTGGTTAGGCATCTGGTGACCTTAAATGGGTAGACCTTAGCACTCCAGACAAATAGTTCTTCCAATACAACTTCAGGATGAGATTCCTCATCCAGCAGCGAACTTTTCTGAAAGTCCTACTTGTATGAGCGTATTGGGAAGGGAGCAGCAAAGTTTCACAGAGAAGCCTTTCCCAGATAAGTTGCTTTAAAGTTCATTGCCTAGAGATGTGCAAGATGAGGTTTGCTTTTCATTCTATGCCATGGGAAAACTGTGGTTCAGTCCAGTAGGTGCTGAAGAATCTCCCTTTTAATTTCAGAATGGATGGGTCCTAAGGGCTTTTTTATTTCAGTCACATGTTATCAGGGAAACCACTGTCCTCTGTTGTCATCTGAGCCTGCTCCTCACTCAGCTACAAGCCTGAGACCACGAAAAGGGATTGCTCTGCTTGCAGCTGCTGCTCGGGCTTTGCCCAGTCTGGGATCAGCGCCTGCCAGGAGTGGAACATTTTCATTTTTGCAGAGCTGGTGGGCAGCCTGTACATCCCCACTTCCCAGCTGGCTACATTTCACCATTCAGAGCAACGGTCACTGTAAACCCAGTGCACTTTCAGGAGTGTTTTCAGTAAATACTTTTGGAAGGCAGGAAAATGACCAGAGGGAGATTGAGTCTGAAAGGACAGGCTGTTGGATAGGGCTGTCTGTCTGGAAGAACCTTCTGACAGCATCACAGCACCACGGCTGATCTGCTGGGCCCAAAATTGCCACTTTTGCTTCTGTGAACTCAAGGACAGTTTTCCCAGTGGTCAAAACTCGATGTGGTGAATGAACCTCACACTTGTTGAAACCTAACAGGAGAGGGGAGTCTCTTTCTACTAAAGCTCCCTCATTGTTGCCATTTCTGGAGAGCCCATGTCATCCTTTCTCTGTTGTTGTCTGGAAGAAGCTTTGCACTCACCCGTGCCTCTCCTTGCACTACCTACTGATGGCTGGAAAAGAGACAGGACAAGTACCTCATGCTCATTTCTCAGCAGCTTTTACAAAATAGAATTGAGGAAGGGAGGAGAAAAAAACATCACAAGTGACATTGTTAAACACATGCCCTCAGAAGTGTCTTACCATGTTCATATGATTTGTTAACGTTCCTGGTGCGAAGCTCAGCCTTCAGCTGTGCGGGGTGACCATTTTCCTGGCCTTTAGACACCAGCTTCTGCAGCGCCTCAAACACCTGAGGAGAGGGAACACTGTCTCATTATGTGGCCTCTTCCTCTTACTTAAGAACCAGAGGAAGACACTAGCCTTCAGTCCAGGTCTCCTGGCTCTTTTTGCACAGAGCACAATCTGCATGTGGGGTCAAGAGCATGTCTTTAAAATTTCTTGTTCACTTTACAGGTTCTGCCTGAAGCTCCTTGCTCAGGCACAGGCCATTGCCCATCTTTTGATGGGAAGGAAAACAAGTACCTGTACATCTAGTCAGCATCTGCAGAGGACCTGTGGAGCTGTACTATAGAGGTAGGACAGATGGGTGATGATCCCCCCTCCCAGTATAAGCCCTCATTCATATCTGAATAATGGCACATGAAAGAGACTGAATTCAAACCCTAGGGGAGGGATAAATGCTTTTCAGAGACGAGCCTTTCACAGCTCCCAGTTTGGATGAGTGTAGCCATCCATCTCTGACTAGCTTGCCCTAATCCACAACTCTCCGTAAGCTCCACAGCAGAAATACCAGCTTTGCCTTTCCCCTGGAGCTATTATCTTGTTTTAGAGAGCGCATGGGCAGGCAGGGATGGCTGAGTGTTACTCACCTGTATGTTTAGCAGAAATGCTTTCTTGGCCTCCTCTAAGACTCTTTTCTTAGTGGCAAGATCCATCTCAAGGGCATTCATGCGAGAGCGATAGAGCTGCTTGAACTTGGTGGCGTTGGAGACTCCGTCGAAGGTGAAGAAAGCCAGCCCTTCTCCAGTGCTGGGCAGCTGGAGGGCCTTTTGGGCAATTTTCTTCAGCACCTGCCCCCCAGACAGGTCTCCCAAATAGCGAGTGTAGGCATGGGCCACCAGGAGCTCTGGGTGGTTCTTGCCTACATAGTGGAGCCTCTCAACGTACTTCTGAGTAGCCTCAGGACATGGGATCTCTTCCCTCCAGTTGCTGCCGTAGAAGTACTTCAAATCTTCCTCCAGGGCTGCTTTCCGGTGCAGCTCCGCCGGAAAATACACAGGGGAATAAACTGGATTGTACTTGTTACGTTCAATCTCTTCCTCCAGAGCAGAGTAGATGAAGTACAAGGATGCCGTTACCAGCTGAAAGAGAGGGAAGAGGATGATCTACAGGTGCATCTGTCTGACTTCTTCAGGTTCTGGGGACAAATCCTACTAACGAGAAAGTTACTCATGGGCACACCCAGTATGAGTCAGGCACATCTTCTGGTGCTGCAGGTTTCCATGTGGAAAACAGAGTTGCAAGATGCATTGAGACACTGTTTAGCCCTTCCCCTTCTGCTTGAAGCAAGAGCAAATAAGACCTAAGGGGTTGGACTAGATGACCTTTAAAGGTCTCTTCCAACTCAAAGCATTCTGTGATTCTAAGCCCTTTCCAGCAGATATTGGTCTTACCTGTCCTTAAAAGCCACTGCTTTCACCTTCAAGTTAAAGGTCATGCAGCTTGATGTAATGGGAACTGGAGCCCTGTTAAATCATGCCTGGTCTATTCTCCTCATTCCTTCAGACAATAGAGAGGGTATTCCCAAAGGTATATTTTTCTGGCACACTGTTGAAATCTGAATGCTTCAAGATGTGGCTTCCCTTTGTGGGACCTTGTGAGGCAATGACAGATTCTGTTTATTTTTCCAAGAATCATAGAATTGTTTAGGTTGGAAAAGACCTTTAAGACTTGAGTCCAACCGTGTATGTTTTTCAGCATATTCATCCTGCTGGCATCCCACCATCCTGCAAATGGAGGCACCATCACTCTCCTCGTTCAAACTTGCAAGTGGGGTTGCTTCCTTGGTTGCCCCCAGGAGAAAAAATAAAAGGGGGCTGGAAACACAGCCTGCCTCTGAAAGATGCCTTTGTGAAGGAGCTCTGTGAGGCTGTGTGTTCTCTCTATTTTGAAACCATTGTCATTGTTGTTTTTCCCAGCTTACGCGATACTTTCTTCTATTTGCCAGCTTTTCCACGTGGTGTAAGACAATCTAGCTGTGTTCTTTCCTTCCCGGGAATTCTAATTTCAGAGGTTGCATTCATGTTTACACCTACACCACCCCTTCCTTATACTGGAATCCCTTACCATCAGCAAAGTGTAAAACATGAATTTTTGCAATACAGGTGAGTCAAGCTGGGGCAGGGGAGGTTAAGCTGGTGACAGGAGAGAAAGCACTTTACTCTCCAAGCACTCAGTTCTGCAGTACAAGAGTTGCCGTTTCGACTTTTCCCCACTGTGCCAGCAAAACGGACTTTGATAAGCACACAGGCAGCAGCTCGGTTATGGGAACAAATACTCAGATTCTGGGGAGTCACGTGTCAGGGCATATATATAGGTTTGCCAAGAGAGTAAACAAAAATAGAGGTTTTTAAACAATAACCTGTTACCCAGCTTACTGGAAAAGAAACAAAATACAGGAAGATTGCCTAACAAATTAAGAAACTAACTTGCCTCGTTGTTTTCAGAGGCAGGTAGTGGTTTAATGGGAAACATGGCTTTTGAAGACTGTTGTTACTTTTTAACACCCATGTCCTGTGTCACTCCCCCTGAGAGTATGTAAGTATCTTCTAAGAAACTGAGCTGTATTCCTGAGGTCCCGACTTTTTACATGATTGCCAGCCTGTCTCAAAGTTCACTGCATAACCAGTGCCATATTTCTAACAGCAGGAAGCCACCACCTGAGATTAAATTTATGCTTGACTAAGTATCCTGAATGTGACCGATCAGAAATAAGTAGTCTTCTTCCTACTCTTGTGGATTTATTTGCCAAGGAACATTTCAACAACAAAGTAATTAAACCACAGGTTGGATCACTAGCTGTTATTTGCAAGCCCATGCGTCACATCCTATAGCCTCCCAGGAATTTCTGTCCCAGGTGCATGCTTTGTTTTTTCTCATGGCTTTGTTATGTGGCTCAGATCCCGGGAATCACATATCTAGCCAGGTTGGACACAGGTCTGCATAAGATTCTCTTTTATCTTAAGAAAAGCAACACACTTCTACCTGTTGAGCAGACATTGCTTGCTCAAACTCAGTCTGCTTTTGAGTTCCTGTTGTTCATGATCTTAGCGCCGGTGTAACCCCAAAACAAAGTTCAGTGCCAGAGACGATCCCACAGCCTCACTTTCTCACTATTCCATCATTATATCCAGCTGTAGCTGCTTAGCATTGTCATTGAATATTCTCCCTCTTTTTGGCATTTCAGCCACTCACGTATCTGCACATAGTCATACCTCCATTAACTATTTCTGCCAATAAATTAACACACAGGCATTTATGATAAAAGAGGAAAGCAACTACATTAATCCCATCAACCTCTTTGTCTTTTTATCCTGTTTCAGCTCAGCTGCCTGTCCTGATACGAACAGTCCTGCCCTGACACGAACAGTCCTGCCCTGACTTTTGCAAGAGGAGCTGCTAAGGTCTTAAGAGAGTGCTCGAGTTCGATGAAGAGCACGTTTTGCCCAGGAGATGCTGATACCAGAGAGCTGTAATGCGAAGGACCTCCTTCCTTGTGCTGTCCCCCTCTCCCCCTCCTTCCATCCCTGCACAGCCCATCTGATCTAACAGTGTACCTCCTGGCGAGGAAATCCCATCCTCAAGCAGTGGTGCTACAAAGTACCTTAAACTCTTGGAGCGACACCTGCCCCTTCTGAAAGTTCCTCATGAATGGCGTGTTCTCCGCCTGCTCGTGCACCTCCTTGGTGGCTTCCTTCATGAGCTCTGACAGGTCCTTGGACATGCTGAGGAAGAGCAACAAACCAGACGTCAGTCCCTCTCTGCTGGCAAAGCAGATTTTAGCTCTCTAGGAAAAAAGGGGGAGCCTGGGACAGCAGGAGAAGAAGCAGAGCATTCCTGAGAGCCACAGGTGAGAAAGGGGGAGCAACAGCATCCCAAATGCTGCCCCAAGCTGAGAAGACTGACAAACTCCATCCAGAGGAGAAAGCAGCAGGAGCATGCTGTTCCCTGCAGAGCGGCAAGAGGACCAGCATGCCTTTTAGAAGCAAGGGGAGAAACACAGTACTCTCCTGGAAACAATTTTCCCTCTCGTTCCCGTCCCGCTCTCACCTTCCGGAGCTGTGTGTCTGGGAAGTTTCCATGTTTCTGCAGTCGTTTCACTCCTCCGCTTCCCTGTTGTTTACACTTGCTCGTGTTTCCCTCCTTCCTTTCTGCTCCTGGGACAGCGAAGCTCTGAGCTGAGCAGCTTGATTCCCGCATCCAGCTTTATACTGCCAGGCCACGTGAGCAGCCAAACCGCTGACCTCAGTGTGAGTACAAACTTCTTGCAACACAACTGCACTTCCCTTCCCAGCGTGGCAGTCGCCCTCTCCTCCCCTCCCCTCGCCTGCAGCCCCGAGGGACCAGAAGGAAGTCACCTGATTCGTCTTGATAACTAAGCACAAACAAGAGGATGTCCAGCAACTTCTCCTTCGATGGTGCTTGGCTCTGTAACTCTTTCAGTGCAGCGCCCATGGCAGGCAGAGCCCAGGTGCGCATTGTGCTGGGGGCAGCGGCGTTGGACAAGGAGGGGTGGATTTACAGAGCTAGTGCCTGGGGCAGGGTGGGCAGCCTCTTCTCCCTGCACTCCGGTCTGTGTCCTGGCCACACAGCACCTGGGGAAATAATGCAGCACCCACCCTCATCTGCTTTAGCACAGCTCGGGTATAAACCCCTTGTTTCCCTGACCGTGCACTTCTTCAGAGAGTGGTTTGGGTAACACGGTACTTGTGAGCCGTGGGACAGAGAGCTCAGCACTACAGGTTAGGAGCACAGCAAGGGGCACAGCAGGGATCCTGGGGTACGCACCCTGGGGTAATCCAACTGCTGCGGAACATGCACGCTCCAGCTCCAGTCTGCAGGGGCCAGAACTGCCCTTGCACAGTGCTGGGCACTGGGGAATGAACTGTCACTTTGGGCTGAGCCGGCACAGGTGTGCCTGCACTGCTGCACAGCAAAATCCTTTCCCTGCTCTCCTGCGTGTGGAAAAAATACCGTCTGATTTGTGTGGCAACTGGCCCCTGCTGTTACCACAGCTTTGTGCAGGGCAGTTTAGGGGAATAGCACTCCATCTCCTAGATACCCAGAAGGCTGGGGTAGCTGGTGGACTGAAAAGATGTCATACAAAACTTGGGGGAAACAGAGGAAGTCTGCTTTCAAAAGCAACTAATTTCTCTGGTTCTGGAAAAGGGAGCTGGGACAAGGTGCTTCTGCCAGTAACTGGCTGCTCTGCTGTTTTGTCTGGTGAAGTGGTCAACGAGGCAGCCGGCAGATTGAAGCAAGGCCCTTCTTTTCCAACGGTAGCTGTGCTGGGAGCAGGGCTAGCCAGGACAGACAATGCATTGGCCAGCTGTACTTTGGCAAAGCAACACCTTTTGTGCTCAACCCAAAGAGCAGGGCGCTTAAAGCCACCATTCCCCTGCTGTTGTGGGTGTGAGAAAGCCCCGTGCTGCAGTCGTGCAGGGGGTGGTAGGGAGGCAGAGCCTGGGGAGGGGGGAGAAGGACGGTGGCATCTTCTGTCTGTCCCCTCCAGCAAGTCCGCTACTCTTGCAGCTTTGGTGGTGGATACTGCTGTTCTGGCTGCGTGCCTCGCACATCTCCTCCTCGCTGCACGTATACCTGCCCGCAGCTGGGTTTGGTGCTGTAGGTTGGAAAGCTGTCATGGAGGAAATGTGCTTCCACGCTTGGTTTTTGACTTGGGCAGCCATCTGGCGCGTGGTGCAGCGCTCAGGAAGAATTACTCAGCGCTTCCACCCTGACTCAGCCAGACTTTTCCTGTCTTGCTATTGTCTTTTAAAGCAACAGTGCGTGTCACGTTCCACTCTTATCCCTGTGCCATTGCAGACAGCCTGCTGCTGGCTTGCTTGTTTTTCTGTAAGGTAAAATAAATGTATCAGGTAATCTGAATCTTTGAAGCAAGCAAGACAAAGCCCCAAACATCCCCTGAGAGGGGGCTCTTCTGTGAAGCCCATGGGAACACATGGGAGCAGTGCATGGCCGGTCCATCCTGAAGACATTGATGCCACTTTGCCACAGGGATGGCTAAAAAATGAGTGTTTCCCTCTGGTATAGTTCCTTATGAAGTTCCTTGTGAAGTTTTCCGTCCTTTTCAGTGAGCCCTGTTCTGCATGGGAAGCTAAAGCACAGATTGAACCTGTAGTTCTGGTGGAGGGAAGTAGGAAATATATGAGAATATGAAAATGAATAACATTATTGATTTTATGAATATGAAATAATATTAAAAAAAACAAACTCAAATCCCCAAGCCCTGCCCCTCCTTTCACCTCTGTTTTGCAGCTCTGTTAATGCATCCAGTTCCTCCCCAAGAACGTTCTGTTTGCTTTCAGGCCAGTGCTTTTGTCCCCTGCCTGACTTCTTCCAAGAAGCACTCATAAACATGTATGCAAAAGGTCCTTCTCCTTCCTTTTCAACCAAGGTTGAGGTAGCTGTAGATGTGAGACATGGGGGAAGAGAGAGTGTGCCTAGTCATGTCACTGCCATTCCAGGCAGGATAATTCTTCCCTGGAAGAAGTCCTGTCTCATAACCACACTGCCCCAGGACACAGAGCCAATGTACCGCCTTCTCCTGGGCTGGTCACAATAGATAAGGTCCCTACTGCAGTTCACTGCCGCTGTGAGCTTTTCCATAGGTGCAGGCAAGCAATCTGTGCCCCATAACTGATTTATGCTGTCTGTTCTCTAGCTGCTCAGGGTTACATGGGATGGTGCAGCTGTGAGACTGGGCTCAGTTCTCTGGAAAGGCCCAAAAGCCCTGCAGTAAAATGGAAGGAGAACCGAAAGTAGGGTGTCATCATCTTTGCAATTGCTGGCCTGGGGCATTTCTGGCCCCATCCAGTGCTCTGCAGGGAGGACTTGCATTGCTTCTGCTCTGCTGTCACTATGTGGTGTGGGGAGGTTAATGGCACCGTGTGTGCCAAAGTGCTGGCAGAGATCTGCATGGTCTCTTTCTAGAAGAGAACTTGGGAAGTCGACACTCCAGGGCAATGCATGGGGAAGGAAGGAGGTGTGTGCTTTTAGCAAAATGAACAAACTGGCCCCCAGAGAAGCTCACTCTGGGTATAGTGGGCCACAGCAAAGCAGAGGCCAGCCCGTGTTTGGGTCACTAGGACATTTTGCTTGGACCTCATCCAAGTGTCAGACCTCATCAAAGTGTCAGACCTGTGGTCTCCACTGTGCCTGACAGAAGCCCTGTCATCTCCTACTCTTCCAGCAAGTGGTGGCTGAGTGATGCCAGAGCTAATCCCTCTGTGGGTGATGTGTATGGGCACCACTGAAACAGCCCAGGAGATTTCTAGCAAAGACAAATAAAGTAGCCTCAGGCAAGATATTTCTAATAGTTTCTGCTGGGTTTAAAAGCCTCTGTCTTCGTAGTCCTGCCCCTGAGAAAATGCTTAGTCAAGAGATGGGCTAGATAAATGGTTAACAACAACAGAAAGTTATTGATGGGTTGGTGTTTTTGTCAGGGGTATGGAAGCACAGCATTTTCTTCTCTTTATACACTTAACAGCTTGTTCTTCCAATAGGTTTCTGATCAGAGATGTCTAGTTACACAGGCGGTCACGGAGTGCAAAGTCAGCTCCTCTGAAAGTGTGGGAAGCACTGTTCCACACTGGGCTTTGGCAGGCAGCTCCTTGCTGCTCAGCGTGGTTTGGCTTGGCAAGGAAGGCAGCACATGGTGAAAACCAGCCTTTGCCAGCTCAGAGGGGTTAATGGGCTCTCTCGGACTGTGACACAGCAAAATGCAGCCGCCTGGTTTGCACCCAGAAAGCTGACTCAGTAACCAGGACTTGCTGTGTAATGGCAGGGGAAAAAAAAAAAAGAAAAAAAAAAAGGTTGCGATAACTGCTTAAAATGACTCGCTGAAGGGAGTCAGTGCTGGAGGGTACAGGGATACTCTGCAGGTTAATTCATGTTTACCAAAGGGAAATTGCCCAGCCTAGCCCTGGGAAAACTGACTGTGCTTGCTGCCGTCAGCATTTATCAGTCCAAGCCTAGATCAAAGATACAGGTGGAAAAAGAAGGTGAGGAGTGCAACACTGGAGTGTAGGTGCTGTGCAGATGTCCTCTGGACTGGCGCTGCTGGTACCAGCAGGGAGGGTCCGGTAGATGGATCATGGCTGTGCTGGGCAAGCTCCACATATGGGAACCCCAAAGACTGATGTGGTGGGAGATGGAGGTGCAGGCAGATTTCTCAAACAGAAATGAACCAGCATGACAAAAATAGGAGATGCAGATTACAATACATATTTTTATAGCTGTGTGGATACATGTGTGCTGCAGTGCACATGTGTCTCCAGCACACGGCTATGAGCAAGGAGAGAACTCTCGGCTGGTGGGAACAGAGGAGGGAGGAAGAGGGAGAACAGAGCAAACACCTTGCAAGGCGTGTGCCTGCTTTGTGACTAGAGACCCAGGGTCAGGCAGCAACCTAAAACATGAAGCAGATCTCCAGGTTACAGGTACAATTGGCTCAAATTTTGTGGGAGGGTGCATAGAGCCCACCATGCGCCTTAGAGTCTTGTGCTGGTGGGGATTGACCCCATGCCCTGCTGGGGATTTGCTTTGGGAGCAAAAGGGAGCTGTGTCAGGCAGCTGGGAAGAGTTAGCAAATAAGAATCCCGGTTGTGCAAATGTTCCAGTCCATGACACCTGCTTTGTTTCAGTGCCACAACCACGTAAAACAAAGTGTGCCCTGACTGCGAGACAGGATGAACTGTGAAAATCATACCAATGCAGCAAGGAGGGCCTTATGGCACAGCTCACAAGCCTTTCTCAGGGAAGGGGAGGAGATGGAGCGGAAACCAAGTTTTGCAAAAGAGAGTGAGAGCCAGACAGCAACCTCCCTCTAGCTTTCCAAACCCCCCCTGCATGGTTCCGAGATGTGTGTCCTCCTCTTCCATAGGGCCACACAGCTGAGGGGCTATGGGCAGCCGAGGCTGCTTCTGGAGATTTCTCCAATTGTCCCGAGAAGTGGGACGGGTGCCAAGAGCAGCAGCTGCAATCTCAGGGCGGGCACAGGAAACGGCCCCTTCACAAACAGCCTCATGTGGACTCTGCTTCACCGTGACTCAGCAAAAATGCCCCTCCGCCACAGCCAGAAACCTTTACTCAGCAACTCTGGGCAGCCTGGCCTGACCCTGACTCAGCAGGACAGCAATGCTGGGGGGAGGGTGAGTCAACATTAGTGGGAGGCAAGCTGCGGGGCTTGGGGACTCAGGCAAATGTGGGAAGTCCCAGCGGGACGTCGGAAAAGCTGGTGTCACGGGCTGGGAAAGCTGCACACCTCTCTGACCTGGGGATGCGGAGGACTCCGTGGCCACCTGCCCTGGGATCAGGACAGTCCCTGCTCCAGACAGGGGGAATCAAGGCATGGGAACACTGCTCTGCTGGGGTGCTGCATGGGCACCCGACTTTGCCTGTGCTGGTGGAAAACACCAAAGCCAGGAGATATGGATTGTGGGAATGAGTTTATTTTAGAGGCAGGCATGTAAGGTGTGCTGATTTACCTGACTGCCACACCACAGGGTGTGGCATAGCCTAAGTCCCCCCCTTTCCCCCTCTCCTTACTCATTTTCTTTACTCAAAGATGGCTCCGGGGCAGGCAGGCAAGACAGTATTTACCCCACCGAGCTGCTATCTGTTTTGAAAGGGTGACAGCTATATGCTAACAAGAAGAAGTAAGCCAGAGAAGTGGTAGCAAGGCAGGTGTTTCTTCAAAGCAATTTGTTTAAGAGCAGAGTGGGCTCAGCTTTGGAGAGCTGTGGGCACCACGGTGCTTATGGACTGCAGCCTCTAGTGCGAAGGAGCAAGAACGTCCCCCTTTTTGGGGAGGTCTTCTTTAGCATCCCTGGCACTGGGGAGCCGGGGCTGGAGTCCCTGTGTGCCAGAGAACCCCTTCCCCTGCACAGTGCTCAGCACAGCAGGACCTCAGGGACGTGGCTGCAGCTCTTATGCTAAATAATCATTAACAAGAGCTCCTGGGCAACATGGGATTCAAATTAAAGCGTTCAGCTGCAGGGTGGGGTCTGGCAGAGGCGAGAGGGACCAAAGGTGCTTGGCACAGGGTGAACTTCCACTTACAGCTCTGTTGGAGCTGGTGGTTGATGGTGTGAATCGCTGCACAGTATGCATCCCTGCCTGGAGGCAGCAGGGACAGGCAGAGGGGCACTGCTGGCAGCAAATTACCCACACCCTGGCTTCTTTTTTTTTCTTTTCTTTTTTTTTTATTTTTTTCTTTTCTATTTAGACTGAAATTGTGCAAAAGAGCTCAGAGAAGTTGGTACCTATCTCCCACTGGGACTGGTCTGGTATTTAAGGCCTTTTTTTTTTTTTTTTTTTTTTTTTTTTTTTTTTTTTTTTTTTTTTTTTTTTTTTTGTTTGGTATATATGCATGTGACGTGGAT
>WUAM01000431.1:19441362-19467768 GCA_024336885.1 Actenoides hombroni
TTTTCTTTTTTTTCTTCTTTTTTTTTTTTCTTTCCTCTTCTTCTGCTTTCATTTGCTTATGCCCCCACATAGATAAAAATGAGTTACCTACAGATTGTTTTCCTTCCTCACAACCTCTCTTCTGCTCACCAAGTCGCTGCTGTATATCCCTTCCCAGCATCTCCATCTGCCCTGAGCAGCACCACTAAAACACTGATCTGAAGGGAAGGGAAAGTGGCTTTATTCTCACTTTGTAAGGGAAGGGGGAATTTTCTTATCCAAAATAAGCTTTGAGGAAGTTTTGACATGGCAGAGCAACATGAAAGTCCTGTGGGATGGAGAAGAGTCTTCCCAGGGTACTAGCATGGGACATTTCTGTGCTGATTTGTGAGACAATATTGTGGGAAATCAGGAAATAGTTTTGTTTACTGCTCTTTAAAAAAAAAAAAAAGAATTCATATATTATTTGGAGGTCAGTAATAGGTAAAAGAGAAGCAGGTATTTCTTTTTTGCAATGTTTGTATGCCAAACAACACCTGACCCCAAACATTACAGAAATTCACATGAAGTTTTGCATATATTTGATCTTTAGAGATGTGGAGCAACTCTGACCCAGTAGAAGTTATGCCTTTCTTCAAATTACATAGAAACAACTGTTCTAGGTCATGCACAATCTCTGTCCAGGTCAGGATCCTGTTCCCAGTGTGGTTATTAATGGATTCTTAGACACAGCGCAGGCGCTGCTTCCCGGCTCCCGTGCAGTCACAACGCTGGACTGACGGCTGCAGCATAGAATGCTTAGGATAAGGGAAGACTTTTGCTCCGTTTTCTTTCTAGTGGTTGCATAGCCTGCTAAGCAGGTCACTGCAAAGCGAGAGGTTGTCCTCTGCAGTTGGTGAAGCTCAGGCTGAGGGACCACAGCCATCTGGTGGTCAGAAGCGAACAGGCAGCATTGTTTTTAAAATAGCAACGTTAGAAAACAGTTTTAAAACGGGAAAGGCATTGAAAGGAACTCTTTAGAGTGGTGTAATTTTTAGGGGTTTTTTTTGCAACCATAAAGCAGTTTTTGCTAATGCAAAACATTTGGCCTGTGCTTAAAATGATCCCTTGCAGACCTGGCAGGTTTGGTTTTTTTAAGTTCCTTCTTAAAAGAAACCTTGCAAAATTACTCATGCTGTAACTGGGTATAATCTATAACAAGGATGACAGTACTAATTTGGGAATCTTTCCATGCCCTCATAGCCATTCTTCAGATTTTCAGTTGCTTGAAAAAAATATACGTCATCCCCATAGGATAAATCTCTGTGCTGGGCGGCCCACAGTGAAGAGCACCATGATCATAGCTGGTCGCCTGGTGGAGAAGGGATAGGCTCACCCAGAGGGCCACGAGCAGCACTCTGAATGTTCACCTGTTGGTCATTGCTCCAAACTGACCCCGCTTGGCAGCCACCAAAACCCCTTCCCACCTGTTTGCCCCGTGACAAAAATAACAGAGAGCCAATTCCCCTGCACTCAAATCTTCCTCAGGCACGGTCCCCTCTTGGCTTTGCCAGCTCCTGTGCTGGCTGTCTGGGGAGGATGAAAACAAGACGAGGATGGAGAATCAGTCCTTACTCTGAGGTGAGCTCAGAGCATCCCAGGGGCAGCAAGGAGGAGCTTGAACTCCACATGCTCTGCTGATACATTTGGGGATGGCTTCGTTTCTCTTTCAGAGGAAGATTCAGGGCAAAACACTCAGGGAACTGGAGGCACCGAGAACTTTAAGCACTTGCTGAGGTGCAAACCAATGTTCAAAACATCACCAGTGTTAACAGGTTGGTGTCCTTCGCAAATGCTGACTGTAGACCAGAAGCCCTCCTTTACCGGCAGAGCCAGGCAGCCCGGGTCCAGAAACTGGCAGGAGGATTTGGACATCAGGCCCCTTGCTCAGGAAGCTCTTCTGGCTTCACAATTGCAAGACCTGCCAGCCTGGGCTCCATCGTGTCTCTGCTGTTGCTTCCTCTCCTGCAGGTGCACCAGCAGGGGAAGCTCAGCACTTGGCCCTTTTGCCTGTCCTCCTTGTTCTCTTTTTCTGTTGAGACTTGCAGGAGGGAAGCTGCAGGGGCTTTCAGACCCACACATCTCAGCTCAAGAGTCCTTTCTCACAGGAGGGATCTGCACTTGCAGGTCTGCAGAACTGGGGGAATACTGTACTGGCCTGTAGCTCATAGGCAGTCATGGTCCCTTGACTTCCAAGTGTCCTGCCGTGGTCCACATTCCCAGCACAGGGCCTTTGGTGCAAGCTCCGCATGCTCTGGATGGCTGGGGAGGAAGGTGCTCTCCAGGGAGCTTTGTTTGTCTCTGGGCTTGCTGCCGGGGTGACCACAAAGGCCAGAGCTGGCACTGTGTGGGCAAATACAACCTCTCCGCCCATCACTTCACTTCTAGCATCTGCTGGGACAAGGATGCTTTGGAGATTTAAAAAAAAAAACACCAAAAAAAAAAGCCCGGGAGGGTATTTCAGGAAGCTGTCAGTGTGGTAAAAATGGACTTGTGACAGAGGTCTGCGGCTGTGCCACTCCCCAGCATTTACCTGTGTTTGCCACATGAAACCCTCAGGCATTGGGTAAGGCAGAAAACCATGGCTCTTAGGATGTGCTCTTCAGAGAGAAAGTGCTTTGCATGCTTTGTTCGAGCCAAGTCCTTCTTAGGTGAGGAGCGTGGGGTCCTGTGGCACAATGAAGACCTGCTGCAGAACTGTCTGTCTGTGTGTGTGGAGTAGCTCAGAGGTGAAGCCATGCCTGTTTAGCTTCAGGTAGCCTCCAACAGAGCCACTAGTGGACTCGTCAGCAAGATGGGGCAGGACAGGCGGCTTTAGGCTGGGTTTTCCCCTCCACACCACTTCCAGAAGATAGCATGCACGCTCTGTTTTGAGGACTGCTGCTCAAAGAGGGTTATATTAAATGTACAATACCACCTGGTTCAGAAAGGAGGAAGGTTTCCCTCGGTCCCTCCCAGAGGCACTGGGAATGCAATGGAATTTGAAATAGCAAATTTATTTTTCCAAAGGACAAGCCGTCCAAGGATACTATGCGCCATCTGTCTTGCAAAGCTGAAGAAGACACAAAGCCTCCTCCTGTCCCACTACAGCTTACAGAGGAGGAAACCCAGCACCCTGATTTTTCCAGCTCTGCTCACAGCTCTTATTCTTAAGCCTCTGCCTGAGCTTGGTACAGCTGAAACTGCAGTGCAGGCACAGCGAGAGGGAAGTGCTAAGGTCTGGAAAAAAACTAATTTAACTCCTTCCTACAAGCCCAGGTATCAGATGACACTTTCAACCTCCTTTTAAGAATCCTGCCCCCAGCTGGACACCAGGAGATGGCACTGGGACAACTGAGGACACCCTGTGGATACCAGTGAGCCCTTTCAAGGCAACTGTATTTCTTGCATGTCTTTAGGTGATTTATGGTCTGTGAGGTGGGTTATTCAGATCTAGTCACAAGGCAGAGAGGGAAATGAGAGGAGGTAGCTCACCCTCTTGCTATTTTGAGATGGGCTGTGGTGACCTCCTCAAAAGACTGTGCTAAAAAGCAGCGAGCACCTGCCTTGGCTCACAACACCCTCAGCCCCCATGCCATGCGTCATTTCAGTGCCTTGCCTTTCTGTGGAGAGGAAATGTGGCTGCACGGTCCCTCCCTCTCCTCCTCCTCAGAGTCCTCCCCACGCCAGCACTGACAGCGCACCCATGTCTTCAAGGGAGGCTCAAGACTTTGCTCCTTTAATGTGCAATAAAAAAAGGCAACTCTCCCACGCTGAAGAAGAAATCCCACGAGCAGGAGCCCCAGGCTTGGCACCCTCCTCCCTGGCTGCCTTTTACAACTGGGCAGCATGTGCGGTTTGCTCAGAAGGGGTTTGCTCCCCATGTGCAAAGAGAAGAGAAGGCTATGGGGAGACCTTATAAGTGGCCTTCCAGTACTTAAAGGGGGCCTACAGGAAAGATGGGACTTTTTATCAGGAAGTGTAGTGATAGGGTGAACTGTAAGAGTTTTAAACTGAAAGAGGGAAGATTTGGATGAGATATAAGGAAAGAAATTATTTACTGTGAGAGTGGTGAGGCACTGGAATAGGTTGTCCAGAGAAGCTGTGGATGCCCCATCCCTGCAAGTATTTAAGGCCAGGTTGGACGGGGCTTTGAGCAACCTGACTAGAGGGAACTAGATGATCTCTAAGGTCCCTTCTAACCCAAACCATCCTACGATTCCTGGCTGCTGCAAGGCTGTTTTGCTGGCATGTCTGATGACCTTCATCTCTCTGCTCACCAGCAGAACAATCTACACTAGCAACAGCATGTTCTCACTGGTGTAACAGTGTTGCTGTAAGGGCCTCCTGCTTTAGGGAACACAGCTCTTCAGCCCCAGCACACACAGTGCCACCCTGAGGGAGTCTATAGTGTTACCCTGATCAGAGGCACAGAGAGACTCCCCACACTGCAGCACCATGTGGAGGAAGGGAGAGGGGGAGGTGGGATCACATCGGAGAAAGAGGGGAGAAAAGTGTAAGAATGGGAGAAAATATGACTGCAAAGAGTTTGCTGGAGGCACATCCTACCCCACAGCAGATGGCCCCTTCAGCCTGGAGTACTGCTCGCAGCTCAAGCCCTGTTGCATCTTTGGCAACTGGCTGTCATGCAACAGAAACATTTGGGCTGTGGGTAGGATTCTGGATAAATTCTGATGAGGAGGGGGAGGAAAGGAAGTGGAAGAGAAGGGCTTGCGAGTGGGAAGGTACTGCATACCACAAGCACTTGTGCAGCAGAGACTAGAGCAGCAGGGCCCCTCTACCATTAGTGTTCCTCCCACCCCCTGTAATGCTTCATGTCCCCATGCTCTCTAGCATGACACTGGCAGGCAGAGGGATGAAGAGCTGTTCTAGGGAAGGGGTGAGGAAAGAGGCAGGCAGGAATGATTTCAGCAGCAGACTGCAGCCTCTTCTATTTCTCGGGCAAGATCTCTTAACTACCTCACTGGAGAGGAGGAGGAGGATGGGGAGCTTCTTCCGCTTTGCCCACACTGTACCCAAAAAAACCCCCAAAACCAAAACAACCCACTGAACGCCCACATTCTCTAGCAGCTTTGAAACCCCCCCCTCACAAGTCTATTGTGTGACATCCCTAAACACAACAAAGATTATCTGAAATCTGAAAGCAGCTTAAAAATAAAAACAACTCAAAGGGAAAACAGGAAGAGAGTGGAGGAAGGGGACAGAGTCCTTCCCCTGCTGGCCCCTAGTTGGAGGCAGCAAAACAGCACACACAGCCTCTTGCTCCACAGCACACCAGTCCATAGCATTCACAAGGCAAACATCGCATCATCTTCTTTTGCTTGCTTCCGATGGTGGCTGGCAGCAGGAGGGGAGACGGAGGTCCCTGCTGAGGAGCTGGACAAAGTAGGTAGCCGGTCTGCAACTTTTGCTCGTTCTTCTAGAAACTTGTCAAACTCTGGAGCAAAAGAAGAGTGGAGCGTTAACAAGGAGGGAGGCTTGTGGAAAGCCAAGGTGCTTGCAGGAACAGCTGGAAAAGGGAGCTGGCTGGCAAGTCTTACCTTCGCTGGTGACACCCTTTGCATCATCTGACTCTCCCTAGGGATGGAGGAGAAGGGCATGGTTAGAAGTAAGGTAGACAAAGGCACCTCCACAGATGTGATTCTTTGCACAGAGAAAGACAGGACAGTGCTCCCCCCACCTCTGCAGTACTGCCATGCTGGAGTGACCCTGAGCCTCAGTTCATTAGCTGTGCCTCACAGAAGGCTAATTATACAGGTGTGGTATCCCAATACCCATGTCCTTGGCTTTTCCTCCCCTGCTCCCTCTGAGCAGCCTGTGCCACACGTTCAGCAGTGCCAGCGCCGTTGTACACTGCCTAAACTCCAGCCCCACAGACAACTCTGGCATGACTGCTGGCTCCAAAAAGGCAGCCTCTCACCACGTCAGTGGAGAGCCACTTCTCTATGTCTTCCATGAAATTGGCTTGTGGAACCGGCACCTAGGGCAGAAGCAAAAAGAGCAGTGAGGCCAAGAAAACAAAGGATGTTCCAGGAAACCCACTCTGCAAAAAGAAAACCCAACCCAAAAGCTAACCCTCTTCTTCCACCATTCAGTCAGCTCAAGCCCTTCCAAATCCAGCCAGTGCCACTGCAAAGTTCTCCCAGCTACCAATGCCACCACTCACCTGCTTCCTCTGCCCCAGCCACACCCAGACATGCAAGTTTCCAGAATACATGCTGTTAAAAGCATCTGGGGTTTGGTGGTTGGCTTTGGGGTATTATGACTGGACTAGGCTTTCTATTTTGATAAGGACTCACTAGGTGGTGTCTGTCTGCTTGTGTTAGGCAGCCAGAAAACAAGAGATGCGCTTTTCTCCACACCTCCTCACTTCTACAAACCAGTGACAGTCTGATGTCAAAGTCTGTGAAGCCGAAGATACCAGACACGCCAGGTTTGGCACCACATTAAGGGTGAAAGACACCCGCCAAGAAGTGGTTCTCTGGTAGGACCATGGAGCACATCAGGATTTGACATCAAACCAAACTACAGAAACAGATACATCAAAGAGAAAGTCCTCTACAATGAAAGTAAATTTTACTTCCAGTAGTGCTGAGGCTAGCTCAGAAGCCTTCATGTCCCTGGCCAATTTAAGTGGCAAACAAACACCTTCCTAGTGAGCAGAGATAGCCTCAAAGGAAACCAAGTCCAATTCAAAACCCCAGATCCTTTTCTCCAGTCATGAGCTCCTGAACAAAGCTGAGCAAGAAGAAGCCCTTGCTAGAGGGTCCACAAGCAGAAGCAGAAGAGAATAGTTGTGGGAACTTGTTTATTAGTCTCTCAATATGTACAGCTCTCTTGTTCTCAGGAAAACAGCAAGACCAAGAAAAAGAGCAATCCCTTCTTACCAAGGACAGGCAGATTTCCCCAAACCAGGGAGCACGTTCAGACAGTTACCACAGCTGGAAGATGGATGAATGGGTGTGGAAGGTGATGTGTGAGATTAGGCAAGTTTCAAAGTGAACTGGCTTTATCTACCCAGAGAGGAACTCTTTGGAGTAGAAGTGCATTCAAGCCAACTGGACAGCATGTGGGGAAACTTCCTAGAGCAGACATCAGTCTGGGCAGTGCCCATGTCAGGAAGACAAGCTAACAAGCTTCAGTCCTGGGAGTGTGTCAAAGCCTCGGTATGCCTGAGGGACCGTTATTGCAGAAATTCCTGCTACCAAAAGACCAAACTCAATGGCCTGAAGGCTCAAACACTTCAGCCACTTCAACACTTCTCCTCCTCTAGAGGAGACCTTGAACGGGGTAAAAGCCAGAATGTGTTTTCCCCCAAAATGGGGCAGCTTGTGCTGAACAGAAAAGGCTGCAGGGAGAATGAATGGTGGCAAATTTCTTCATGATGCCACTGGATATTGCTTCTACCCCAGACACCCACTCCAAAACAGGCCATCCTCTAGCTCAAAGAGTGGCACATGCTCTCAGGGCCTCAAAGCTCCCAGCATTTCTTACTACAGACATGTTCCCTTGAGGAAGGGCTGACACTCTGCCTGCTTCCTTTCCAACCCTGGTCTCCACTACTGCCCAGACCAAGGTTGCTCCATTTGAATTTGCAGTCTCTGCTGATGTCTGCTGTGCATCCCCACGTGCTGTGCCAGCACCACCTCTAGTTCAGAAGCCCCAGCCCCCTTCCTCCTTGCTGATGCTCCATGATCTCACCATTCCTTGCCGCATCATCCACTTAGTCAGCTGGACTCCATCACTGGGGGCACCTGACTCCCCCTGGTCAAGAGAGAGTCTGCACTGAAAGCTGCTGTCACAGAGGGTGGTGGAGAGGGAAGGCAGTAAGTTTAGGGTGGGGGAAAGAAGCAGGGTGGCCTACTTCTCTGATTGCAGAGAGAAGGCAACTGGACTTGGAAACCTGATGAAGAGGAAATAAAACACACATTTCCAGGTGGAAATTTCCCTGCAAATATAAGGAGGCCATCCTGTTACTAAGTCGATCCCAGACTTTCCATAGTTCCCCAGCTCTGGAATTTAAAGAATGAGTTATATAGCTGAGGTAGGAAATGCAGGTTGTTGAGGAGATTGGGAGTTATCATCAGTTGTATTAAACACTTGATTTTTTCCCAACAGGCTACACATTTATTGTGTTAGTGAGCAAGAAGGATACTCTCATTCCTGGTGATGCACTAAAAGCTCTGTGGCCACTTACCGTTCCTGTGTTCTGCTGCCGGGCATCCAGGGCACCAGCAAGTCCTTTGGAGGCTTGGGGATCTTCGTACTTTACCCTGAAAACATAAAGTTAGATAATACACAAGAATGAAGACCATGAGCTCCTAAACATATATTCAATGCTTCTGACTGCACGACTTCTCATGTCTCATCATTCTGCTCCCAAGAACTTCTAGAAAGCTGTGCAAACTCCCTACCAAAGGTGTAGCCCACCACAAAACAGACTGATGTACTCACTGCAACATCACTGTGGGACACCACAGAACAGGCCTGGCACGTGACAGAAGGATGACAAGGAATCATATGAAAACAACCATCCAACAGACTAAAACATAGACTTACAGAGATAGGTGCATCAACCATGACACCCATCTTTTCTAAGGTTGACTACAGAAGAGATAACTAACACAGATTGACCAGCAGATTACAGGATTTGAGCAACAAGCCCCAACATACTCATCTATCTTCACAGGCACAAACACAGATAAAAACCATCTCTTAAATTGATACCACTCAAAACCTGATGGTGGCAGAGACTAACTGGTCTATGCTACATAGGAGGTGAGAATGGATGATCAGAAAAGCTTAATGTAGTTTCAAGGTCTCCAAATGCACCATTACAGCAACCTCTTTCCATACACAGTCACATCCCACCCATAATCTCCCTCATGCCATTCCTGTATCCCTTCTAGGCTGCTACCACACACGCTAATGACACACATCACCATTTGGTCCATGCAGAGTGGCAAAGACAGGCCATCCATGCTGGGAGAATGAAGCCTCTCCCTGAAACTCTCCGCAAATCTCCTCTCCAGCTGATCCAGGGCCCCTTTTTGCAGATCCATCAGAACATCAAGTGGAGTTGTTTTTGTTGGGGGCCAAGGGCTTGGGCCACCGACGCTCAAACTTCTCGAAGAAGTGCTCATCAGTAAAGGGGCCGCTGTGGACAATGGCATCAAGGATGAAGTACAATGCTGCTATCATGCCACTGATGAGGAAGAATGGTAGGAAAGGCTTGAGGTGTTTCAAGCACTCCTTCGCTGAGACACACATGAAGTATGGGGTGGTCAGGAAAAACTCCAGCAGCCGTGCCTGTGTATCCGGACAGCACGTCCTCTCTGGGAGCAGCAGGGCAATGGGTCTGTTCAGATGAGGGATGACACTGAGAGCAGAGGCTGGTCAGTGAAATGGGAAGCCCGAGACAGTGATAGTAGAGCCTACCTGGCAGGAGTGCAAGTGAAGGCAGATGGAGGGCAGTGAGGAATAAATAGAAGATGTCTTGTTACTTGTGCAGAGATCACAAGCCTTAGCCTGTAAGGATTGCGCCACAGCAGAAAGGATACTATTCCACACCTGCCCAGATCTCCCCCAGCCTCCAGCAATGAGCACGTACCAGTGGCTCAGATTTCAGCCCCAGACTGGGTGCTGTTGGCTCCAATGTTTTTGTCCTGGACTGCCTCTGTCCTCAGGCAGCACATCCTACAGTACAAGGGATGGGGAAATCCATGGGCAAAACACATCAAGGTGTGTGTAGGCCACAGGTTTCACCACTACTTTTACCAGAAGCAGTCTGAGGCAGAGGAATGAAAGCAGATATCCTTAAAAGACCTTAACTTGCTCCTGCCCAGCTGCAGAACAAGGCCTCCAGTGGATGGAGATCAGGAGCACAGCTCTTTGAGGGACGGTGGGCTCCACTGCTTGGTAACTGATGGAGGGCCATGGAGGACTTTGGCAGGCAAAACCATGAGATCAGCTGCAGTCTCTTAAACCAAAGGGATCTTGTCAGCACAGCTCTTGTTGGCTTCCCCCGGAACAAGGATTCAGGAATCCACTCTTTGCAGCAGAGAAGGGACCTCTTGAGTTCACCCAGTACTATGGAGACCCAACTCTTAGTGCTTTACACCAGGAAGTCTCAGGAAACATCAGTCCCACTTACCAACAGGGAAGCTGAGGCACAGAGCAGTGCCCTGCCTTGCAAGCCACAACTGACTGCATACTTCCTGCACTCGAGTTCAGTACTCTGTCCATTAGGCTGCATCGATATTCAGCAGTTCCCAAATTCAGCACCAGCCCAGTCCGGACACACCGAGTTCAGAGACAGACAAGAAAACTCAGCCAGTCCCACTCCACACTTGCACCTCCAGACACTGAGTCTCCCCAGCACGTGCAGCACCTCAGTCCCTACACACAGAGAGCATCCTACAAACACTGTGTGTCAGAAGAGTGCATTTCTATAGCATCCTACAGTCTCCCAGGAACTGCTGCTGGTTGGGGTCCCCCCCAGTTACCCTGAGCCCCCCTTTACAAGAAGGCAGGACAGAATGGGCTGCTACACTCACTCTTTGCGCTGCTCAGCCAGCGAGCTGCCGCGGGTCAGGGCAAACATGTCAAACTCTTCTTCCAGCTTGCCAGAGGTGTTGAGGGAGTGCAGCCCTGCACTTACACTGCTCGAGCCCAGGTCTGTGGGAGAGAGAGAAGGGTGAGCAGCAGGCAACACAGAGCAGTAAACAGAAGGCTGTGGGCTTGGAGGGTGCTAGGTGGAAAGCTAGCATCAGAACAAGTTAAACTGCTCTAGGACCACTTCTCATCCTGCCCCTCAGCTGCAGCACAGCCTATGCACGTGTGCAGTGTCATGGGTGAAGTAACAGAAGCAGTTTCTTCACCTGCTCAGCAGATATTTTTAGCTCAGCCACAGGCAGCAGCAGTAGCATCAGTTTACTGCACTGATGCTGAAGGCTAGATGTTCCTGACCATTTAAGACAACTCAGAGGGAATTGCTCTATTAGCTGTGGAAGAGGACAACCTATACTTCTGGGCAAGCACCTCTGAGACAGATGAGTGGATTTTCATCTGTCAGGCATCATCTGAAAAGCCCTGACTTGAAAAATATCTCAACTGGATGGTCTGTAAAAACAGTCTTGCCTATTTTCTGTAGCTGCATTCAAGCTGTACTGAATGTGCTCACAGCTAGTGAGAGCTTCAGGCAGTGCTATCTATGTAGGCTGTTGGCATGTCTTGAAGAACCTTCAGGACCTCTCAGGCTTTCTGAGTAAACAACCTGTAAAATCCTGGGTCCTGAACCCAAGCTGCTCATGGCTGCCTTTGCAGCACAGCTCAACTGCTTTTCTTCTCCCAGACCTCAGTGGTCAGCCTGACACCACACAGCAAGAGAGGCAACTGCACTGCTGCCAGGCATTGCAGATGGAGCAACCTTCTCCCTCCCCTACCCTGCTGGAAGGCCCAGTCCTTAGCCACAGCCTAAAGCTGAGGTCCTTCTGAAATCATGTCCACCTCCTGCACAACTTGAGGCGTCGGTGCAGAGACATATTTCTGTGCCTTGGGGCATATGCAAGTTTCTTCATGAGTTTATTAGTTGATGATATACTCTATTGCTCTAGGTTACTTTATGAATGTGACTAAATAATTCTGGGATGTGATTTAAGGGCATGGAAGGATTCCCTGAGCATCACAAGAGGACTGAGGAGAAAGCTGCAAGGCAACGTACTCATTCCAGCCAACTGAGAGGAGAGGTTGTTGGTGACTTCAGGCTGTTTCACTTTAGAAGGAGTACTGGGTCCCAGGTCAATCAAGCTTTTCTCTGCCTCATTTGGTGCCTTTGGAGGAAAAAAAATGAAAATGGTGAAGAGTTTCTGAAGTCCAAACACCCTGACCCGTCAGCTCACTGACACTGGAGAGGGAAGCCCTTCTGTACCTGTTGAAAGATATCAGATGTGAAGCCTCTCACTGTGAAAAGTGGGATGATTATCAGAGAATTGGCTTGGCATAGTGTCCCAGGGCAAAATATGCCTCAGGAGCCAACCTCCCAGCTCTGCTGGGAATCAGTAAGTAGGGTAGGTGCTGGTTCAGAGGACAGGGCAGTGCTCAGAGGACAAAGGGAGGTTCATATGGGACTTGGTCCTCTCAGTGTTCAGTACCAGAAAACCATAACTGCTGCTCATCTGCTCTTGGTCTTTGGGTGAGATGAAGGCTTCCACTGGCAGAGAGGGGATAGCAGTAGGAACTGGAGTGTTCTGCAAACCAGTGTAGCCTGGTGCAGCTGGGCTGGGAAAGTACAGCCTGCAGCTTTTTAGTCAGGCAGACTGAACCTCTCTTCAATCCAGCATGACATTCCTGGACCTGCAGGATGCAAACAGAGGGGCAGTTGCTCTGCGTTACCTTAATAGGCTGTCCTGTCCGAAGACGCTCGAACCTGCAAGAAAGATGACAGGATGCACTTTGGTAGCACGTGCTTACTCATCCACAGCCCGAGAGATTTCTTATAAGGCTTGGCACAGTCTGCCCTTTCCTGTATCCTAGGAAAGGGGGACCATGGCTCAGGGCCCAATTCCCCCTCCAAAACTGAAGACACCACAAGGCCCAGGGAGTTGATGTGTCCTGAGAGGTGGTGTGAGAAAACTTCTAGTTATCCTCCAGCGCTACTTCTAACCAAAAAGGTTCTAACCCAGCTCTCCATACAGACATGGACTAAATTTCCCAGACTTATTCCTAGCTTAAGAGATGGGTTTGATGAAATGGAAGAAAAAAGAGGGGGTGCTGAGCACACCTGGGCAAGTCCTTTCTGCTTCAAGAGCTAGAAAAACATCTTTTTCCATGCAGTTCCCTCCTTAATTCTTCTGGGTTATGCCACTGGGTAATCTTTATATTCCACCAGTAACTTACACAGCAGTTTTGAAGGGACAAGAATAAATCAGCAAAACCTGAGGACTGGCTTTGTTCTCACAGATGAATGATACAGGCTGATATATCTTGAGCATTATACTCATGGGCAGATCAAAAGGGTGGGATAGAAGGCCTTCAAGGGGCAGTAAACGCTTGTGGAAGAACAACGCAAAGAAGGGAGAAGAGGTACCTTTCATGTCGCAGAAACACGTTGTTGAGGTTGTCATTGATGAGGAGCAGCTCCTCGGTGAGTTGCTCATGCAGGACACGGGGAATCAGCTCCAGCACACGCTGCTGCATGGCTCTGCATGTCCGATTGAGCTCCTGCTCACAGCAAGGGGAAGTTACCACAAAGGTCAAGTTAAGGCTGAGCATTCACAGATTTGGAAATCTGGCTGGGACAGACAGACCGCAGAGGCTACTGGGATCCATCAGCAAGGGTTAATGGACAACAGATATTGATGTGAGAGGTAAACTGAGTCTGAGCTTTACAGACAATAATTGTATCCCTCTTCTGTAACACAACACCTAGAAAGAAAGGCCCTTGGGAACTAGAAGTCTCCATGTGAGATGATTCCAGCCTCAAAAGTGCAACTTCCCTTGGCCATTGAAACTCCACCTTCCCTCTATCACTCCCTGATAAGCCTAAACTGTCCAGTGCGATTGTTCCCCACACCTGGTACGCGTCATGCCTCAGCCCATCAAGTCACTGCTAAATCCAGCTGCATATGCCAGCCCTCCACCCTGCCAGTGTTCCTTACTTGCAGCAGCTCCAGGTCGGAAGGCTCAGCCTGGGACGGCACCAGCTCTGTCAACATCTCCGACATGACCTTCATGTTCCCATTTACTACCTCGAGCTCACTGCGTAGCTTCCCGATCTGCAAAAGGGAGGGGAAGTGACAGTTCTGCCTGGGAAGACTGGGGAGACAGCTGAGGCAGCTCTGAATGGCCGTGTACCACATGTGTGGGAGTGTTCACTGAGCTGAAGGGAATGGCCACTGGGGAGTTTGTTTCTCACTGCTCCGTTCAGCTCCTGGGAGCTCTCAGCAGAAGGAAGCTCCACTACTTACCTTCAAG
This sequence comes from Actenoides hombroni, assembly GCA_024336885.1. Classification (NCBI taxonomy): domain Eukaryota; kingdom Metazoa; phylum Chordata; class Aves; order Coraciiformes; family Alcedinidae; genus Actenoides; species Actenoides hombroni. Next base: position 19,455,355 of record WUAM01000431.1, read on the forward strand.
ATCATTTGCTGATAACAGATGCCAGGTCCTCACCTGGGATCTTTGGCCACTAGCCTAGCATTGACTTTTAATAGCCAGTACAGGCTGCTGTTATGATTCAAACCTCTCCCCAGCTAGCAGCTCCTGTGTGGCAGCCACTCAAATCTAATTTCCAAAGCAGCATCAGAGGGGGGCTCCATTCAAAAAGAGAGCCATGGCTAAGTGTGCAGGTGAAGCTTTATCCCTCTGGTTTCACAAGCTGCTAATAAGCCTCTTGAGAATAGTTTTTGGCCTCTCTTCTGCAAGGGATGCAACCTACCAACAGCTGCAGGTTTGGTGCTGAACACGGTGTCATGTGAAGTCAGGGTGAGGAAGGAGAAAAGAGGACAGGGAAACAAGTGAGAAAGCCCTGGCCTTTGGAAACCACATAGTCAGACAGGGTTGCTTCACTTCATATAAAGTTAGCAGTGAGGCAAGATAAACAAAGATGATAAGGAGGCATCTACTGAGCAAGCTTTTGCTGTACTGCACCACAAAGACCTTGCTCAAAACCTCTGTGTCTCAGTTCCCCAATTCCCTATAGCCAGGAGATCTTCCCTCTACCTGTAAGCAGCCCTGTCTTAGAAAAACATAACCACACCATGTTTGTGGTATCTTGGCTCATCACTGTGACCACAGTGGAGTTCCGGGGAACTCTCAAGGGACTATGCTTCAGAGGAATGTTACCTTGAGGACATTACCTGGGGAAGGACCAGGACAGCAGTCTCAGAATAGCATTTGTGAAACAGCCTCCAAATGCAGGGAGAGTCAGCAGCACCACAGGGCTCATGTCCAACTCACCTGCTCTGGTGTGGGTGTGATGGGCGCGTCACTGGGTGTTCCTCTTCCAGTGGGCAGGGTGACAGGGTGGAGGATGGACTCCATCTGCTGGGGGGAGCTGACCACAGGCGAGTTCTGTTTGGACTGGGAGTTGGAGCTATACACAGTCTGCAGACAGAGGTGGGAAAAGTGACAGAGAGAAAGAGCTGTTAGACACGCACAGCTGACAGGGCAGTGCAATGAGGAGAGAAATGTTGATGGCAACTTCCCATCTGCTTTCAAAAGCTCTTACAGCAAAGAGGCTGTCCTGGAGCTTCTCACTCCCTAGAAGGCCTCTAAATGCAAGCTAGAGTTCCTGAAGTCCCCTCATAGCTCCAGAATGGCAGCTGCCCAAGACCCTTCTCTTCAGCAATGCTCCCATACCCTCTGTGGTGTGTGGATGGGTGACAGCATGTCCAAATCAGTCATGGGGAACTCCAGGCCCTTCCGTCTCAGGTCTTCATAGACAGCAACGACACCAGTCAAGTCCGGTGAGCTGCGGAAGGCATCTGCCCAGGACTGGGGAGAAGGAGACAGTACAGCCCATCATCATTTACAGTAGTCTTCTGTATAGACACCTAAAAACAAACACTCTCTGAACTGGTGGAGATGCTCACGCTTCTTGGCTCACCTGGATGAGGGTCAGCACCTTGTCATGCACTATGGCAGGTGGATTGTTCTTCGGCAGGATTGTTCTCACCAGGACACCTTCTACAAAGTCCTGGCTGGACACAAGGACGTGGAAGCGATGGCCGCAGTTTTTGACACATGTCTCTAGGACCTTCAAAGTCAATGAAAGATTAGCTATAGACTTCTCTGCCTATGTGTGTTCGCCTTGTTGGCTTTAGGTATCTATGTCCTTTCAGCCAAGGACTCAGCTTTACAGAAGGATATCACAGAGCTGAGAAAGAGCCCTGACCACTCACCGTCAAAGCCAGCATAACTTCATGGAAGTTCTTATTGCCTACAATTCTCTTCTTAATAGCTCGGAAGGCATCTTTGGGCCTGAAAGAGAAGTCAGATGAAGAAAGATCATCAGGAAGTTGAGACCCACTTACAGCGAGGTGAAGCAAACCAGCCACTGGTTCTGGATGCCTCATGCTCAGCACCATGTTTTCAGGGCAGCTTGAAGCAATGACTGGTAAAGCAGCTTTTTGCCTGTGGTTCTGCAAGATGAGCAGGGTCCTGCTAATGAGTGTTGTTACTGAAATTGGAGGCCTCTGTGCTGAAGCCTGCAACAATCCAAGGTGTACAGGACACAACAGAGAACAGGGTAAAAGCAATGCTAGAAATGCACTGTTTGGGAGTAGAGAAAAATCCAGTGGCAGAGAGACTGGAGAAGAGGAGATAACAAAAAAATCTGGGCATGGGTTAGAAATGGGAAGGAGAGAGAGCAAGCTGCAGCAGTCCCTGTGTTGGTCAGGGAGAAGCTGTTTAACAACACTTCTCTGGAGGAAAGGAGGCTAAAAAGCAGTAGGGGAGATGCAGTGGCAATATCTTGCCTATATTGCAGGTGGGCAAAAGAGCAGCAGCTTAGTAGGGTCTCCTTAACTGTTCTCAGAGGGAAGAAACACTGCGGCCTCAGTCCACTGGGGTCTTGTGAGAGGGCAGAAATGAACCAACATGCTCTGGAAGAGGAAGCTGGGCTGGAAGAGCAGCAGTGCTGGAGGTGAAGAGTGGGGTGGGGACACTGAGGCAGTGAGGAGGGCAGAAGTGGATCGGCCTGTAGGGCAGGATGTCTGCCATGGGTGGGCATTAGCATGGAAATGGGAGAGCCCCCCATGCCAGGAGGGTACAGATGTGTTGTCAGGGGCCCAGAACTGAAACACCAAGTGGCTCCAGCTCAGGACTGAGAACTGTGGGCAGAGACAGGTGTATTTGCACCATGGGAATAGCATGGAAAAGAAGTGGTGACAGCTGTGTGAGCAGAGATGTTTTGTCTTTGTTTTCATACAACTGTGAAGCTGAAAGCTGGGCTTGCTAATCTTCTGTCAGCATCACTGTGGGGTAGGACAGCAGGAGTGAAACCTATGAGGTTTTATTCCATGTAGCACCTTCTCTTTTACATGCTGTTTTTGACATCTCCACTGTGAGAAGAAGCAATCCCCCTTGAATTCACTGACAAATCCCTGTGTCCAGAGCTAACATGTCTGGCAGATTTCTGAGCATCTCCCCGCAGAGAGAGGGAGACAAGGGCTCCCCCACCCACTTTGCACACGTCTGAGTGACCGTACATGAAAATACTTGAGAAGCAAACCTCAGCAGGACTTGCAGAGTCAGAGGACTGAACAAGCAGCCTGAGATTTTTCTCTCTCCTCGGTCACCATCCTGCAGGTTTTTACATTCCCAGAGGAGAGCGAGAGATGGGTACGAAGAAGGAACAAACCAAAGTGGAAGGATTGCCAATATGCCTTTGGGAGATGGGAAGCAGCCTGGCTTGAATCAAGGTTTCTCTGGGGACCCTGAAGGCCTCTTTGAATGGCTCCCAGCACTCACAAAGATTACGGAGAAGCATTTAACAGATGCTCTGACAGCTTTGCTGCATCTCTAGGTCTCCTAGCAGAGTCTCATCTAAGGGACTGCTGGGAAGCCTAGCTTATTACCTCCACCACTGCATGCTACCATTGCAGTCTAGGGATGTAGTGTGCTGGGACCTGCCACTGGATGCACACCCTTGCCAGCTCCCTTACCCTTCCTCGGTCTCGTTAATGATGTCACAGATCTCCATGTTGAGAGCCCAATCCTCGCTCCGCAGGGACCCATCAGTAGCTCTCTCTGAAAAACAGAAACCAAGACACAGCAAGGCTAAGAGCAGCCCTGGCACTCTCATGGGCTGCTCTTCAGCTGTCAGGATACCCCAGAGCCCAGGCATTTTCTCCCCAGCTTCCACAACAAGCAAGGATGCAAAGCCAGATGCAAAGTCCAGGGCACCAAGCACCCTCCACTAGGTGTCATCACCGTAAAGCACGTAGCAGGCTGACACTGGGATGGGTGGTTGCTCAATTTTGCCCACGCCATCCATGCTGCAAGCACACAAACACACACTCTGTGATCTCTAGAGTCCTGGATGAAAGGAGGGGTCTCAGCATGACTTCAGCTCCACAGCTCGAGAAAAGTGGGCTTATGTGCTTTGCTGCTTCAGGGCCAGAGACCACGGGTTTGGTCTGATCTACTGTCACTGGCACCACCCTTGGTTTGCACCAAATGAAGGAGACAAAAGAATCAACCACCTTCTTTTAACATGGGCCCCACAAAAACAAACAAGCAAACATAAACAGCCAAAGCTGGTCTCTCTCTTGTTTAACATTTACATCTCTCTCCTGAACTTCTGGGAGTATGGACAGGAGTGGGCTGCAGGATGAAGCTGAATCAATATCGTTTCAACTTTGTGTCCCCTTTAATTAAGAATTCCTCAGTCAGCCTTGATGCTATTCAAGGCAGAGATTTGGGAGCAGCTATTACTGAGAGCACGAGTCTCTCCACCCTGTAATCAGCCCTGTCTCAGTCCTGGCTGTGCCGACTGACTGGTGCTTGCAGGGACACCACCAGAAGCTGGAGGAAAGGGAACTGCCAGCAGGTCAGGAAGGACCCAGGCACTCTCCAGACCATGGGGAAACACAGACACGCAGCAGATGACAAGCAAAGGACAAGAACCACCCCACCCAACTCGCCCATCCTATAAGACACCTGACTTAGCAGTGGGGCAAGGGAATTAAAACTAACCAGACCGGTTTAGCACCTACCAGGTGCTCTTCAGGAGAGCTCAGACCCAACAAGGTACTTAAGAGAAGTATCTGCATTTTAAAAACTGCTGTCCCTGCAAAATCTGGAGCTGGCCATTGCTACTGTGGGTCCTCTGCCCCTTTGGAGAGGCCCTTCCTCTGCAGAGATGCCTTTTTCTGCTTTTGACCCAGCAGCTAATGGTCCCTCTTTGGGAATGAAATGAAATGCCCATTGACGCAGTAATGGGATAGGGCCATAACACAGCAAAAAGAAGATTTTTGAACTCCTGACAGGGTAAGCACGTCCACCATGTTTTGGGATGTCCCGTTTTTAAGGGTCAGTCAGCAAGCTACTCACAGCACTGTGCAATGCAGCCTCTTAGACATGTGTCCCTCCCACAGATTACACACCACAGCGTGAAGCGACCTATCAGCATTTTATCGCAATCCAGCCACCACCTTTTCTGTTGACTGCAGAATGTCTTGATTACACTGTGATTAAGCTGATTACATTGTGGCCACAGCCAGATGGAAAAGGGCAAGCAAGGGAAGGAGAGTGGCGGAATGTCCTCTTCCACCTTTCTGCAGGTCTGGCTACTATTGTAATATCCTGAAGGCCCCTTAATTCCGGTGAACTTTTGCCACTGAGTATTATTTTTATTTAGGAATCCCAGTCTCTTGCAGATCTAAGCTTCCTCTGTGTGGCATGTGGTGGAGAATTCATCCAGGGCAGTGAGCATGTCTGGTGCACCAGGGCATGTACCAACGGAGGGGTGAAGCTGTGGTAATACATGGGGGAAAATATTTTCCATCAGGGCTCCTCCAGGATCATGACTTGGTACAGTAGCAGAGCTACAGGTTCCCTCCTGCTCCGAGACACCACACAGCCAGCCTTGCCAGCAAGCAGACTGCAGCTCAGGTCGTTGGCACACAAGGTCACAAAGCCACACTTCACTTGTGCTCTCTTCCAGCATCGCCTTCTCACGACACACCTTGGTTTGAACCCCAGCCTAGCCATAAGTTTCTCTCTACTATTTGCTGCCCCTGGCAATGAAGCACACAAGCCAAACACACAGGGGTTGCTCTGCTGAAAGGAAGTCCACATCCACTTTTCTCACGCCTGAAGAAAAACACTGCACATGGAAGAAAAAACCAAAACAATTCAGGAACAGGCCTGAACCTGCTGGCAAGCTCTGAGCTACGGGACCACAGAACTGTCACAGTTGGAAAAGACCTCCAAGATCACTGTGTCCAACCATCAACAACAACAACCAAAAAAACACAAGAAAACAAAACCAAGCCAAACCCAAACCAAACCAAAACACAAACAAAACATGAACAAACAAAAACCCAACAACAGAAACAACCACCAAAAAACCCCCAAAACACACAAAAAACCCCACCTCATGATCCCACTAGAGCATGACCTGAAGTGCCTCATCTCTACATTTTTTTAATACCTCCAGGGATCACTCTACCACCTCCCTGAACAGCCCATTCCAGCACCTGGCTATTCTTTCAGTAAAGAAATTCTTCCTAATATCTGATCTAAACCTCCCCTGGTGCAACTTCAGGACATTTTCCTCTAGCCCTGTTATTTACTTGAGAGAAGAGGTTGGCACCCACCTCACTACAGCCTCTTTTCAGGTAGTTGTAGAGAGTGATAAGGTCTCCTCTCAGCCTCCTCTTCTCTAAACTAAACAATCCCAATTCCCTCAGCCTCACCTCACAGGACTTATTCTCCAGACCCTTCACCAGCTTGGCTGCCCTTCTCTGAACTCACCCTAGCAGCTCAATATCTTTCTTGTGGTGAGGGACCCAAAACTAAACACAGTAGTTGAGGTGCAGGCTCACCAGTGCCGAGCACAGGGCCACAATCACTTCCCTTCTCCTGCTGGCCACACCATTTCTGATACAAGCCAGGATGCCGTTGGCCTTCTTGGCCACCTGGGCACACTGATGGCTCATGTTCAGCCGGCTGTTGACCAGCACCCCCAGTTCCCTTTCCACTGGGCAGCCTTCCAGCCACTCTTCCCCAAGCCTGTAACATTGCCAGGGGTCGTTGTGAGCAAAATGCAGGACCCGGCACTTGGCCTTGTTAAACCTCATCCCACTGACCTCAGCCCGTTGATCCAACCTGTCCAGATCCCTCTGCAGAGCCTCCCTACCCTCGAGCAGATCGACACTCCCACACAATTTGGTGTCATCTGCAAACTCACTGAGGAAGCACTCAATCCCCTCATCTAGATCATTGACAAAGGCATTGAACAAGACCAGCCCCAAAACTGAGCCCTGGAGGACACCACTGGTGACCAGCGACCAACTGGATTTAACTCCATTTACTACAACTCTCTGGGCCTGGCTGGCCAGACAGTTTTTAACTCGGTGAAGAGCACACCTGTCTATGCCACGAGCTGCCAGCTTCTCTAGCAGAATGCTGTGGAGACAGGGTGTCAAAGGCTTTACTCAAGTTCAGGTAGACAATGTCCACAGCCTTTCCCTCATCCACTAGGTGGGTCACCTCGTAATAGAACAAGATCAGGTTGGTTAAGAAACCAAGGATGAAACGAAAACTGCCTTTAACCATCAAGTACTGCTGTTTAAGTCTCCCCAGTCCTCCTCATCCTCACTCTCATTGTACACAAGCATGAACTGAATATGCAAACACCATTCCCTTGCTTCCCTGTTAGGTGGCACTTTGTAATCTGCTCACCACCACCACCCCTTTTCCTCCAAACACACCAGTCCTGCCACAAGGTCGGGCAGCATGTTTGCTTTTCAGACAGGAATTCAAACAAACTGTGCATGCTCCTTCTCCTTTCTGGCCACTTATGGGAAAATGAGGCTTCCTCGGAAGTGACACACCCCACAATGCTGTGGTCATCCTGCTGCCTTCATCCCTGTTTACATGCTGGTCAATGAAGAGATGCAGAAAACCAGCAAACCTGCAACACAGACGCAAAAAATACATAGCTGCAAGAGCAGTACCAAGGCATATGGAAAACAGGAATGTGACCGTGAGGCACTTCCAAGGACAAAGCACTTGAATTTACCCAGTACAGGTTAAGGTCTGACCTAACTGGCTGTGGGACGGCTGGAGCTGATGCCCTTTTAATCCTCCTTGCTAGCTTCCAAGCACCTAGTGCTGTCCAAGCCTAGTAAGATATGCTGGAGTTTTCTCTGAAATCCTGAACTTTACCCTTTTACTAGAGTCTGCAGAAGAGAAGGAAACAAAGCCTATTCATTAGTCACATGAAAGATCAGGGTGGCTGGCCCCGTTTCATGAGCCATAATTAGCACATGAGCTGTCTGCCCCTCATGGAATCTGAGTCTGGGATGGCTGGGGACAGCGACAAGTCCCTAAAAACAGCAAGCACAGGAGGCTGGGCACAGCCACCTACCCAGCACTCTGCCTGGTGGGGGTCATCAGGCAGCGTCTACTTCTGCGTACTAACAAGCTGAGCCTGACCCGTGGTGGAGAACTCCCCCTCGGCCGAGGTTATCAGCAGGCATACGAATGCCATCTCCCTCCAAGCCTGAAACCAACTGGCTGTTGAATGTACAGGAGGCCCTTCACGGGGCCGCTTCAAAGCCACATTGTTTTGGCAGCCAGCCGGGGCTCCCCGGGTGTGACAGCACTGGGGTTTGTCTGATTCCAGCCTGCTGCCTCACAAATTGCTTGGATCGACCCAGAACCACAGCGGACTCTGTGGTGTCAGTTGAACTAGAGCATCAACTCTTTTCCTTCCTGGCACTGGATGTTATAAAAGTTGTCTGGAATCATCAGATAAGAAGGAACTCTGAGCTTGGCGTAACTGACATAATGGAGCTCTACATTGCTTCGTGCCACGAGTAAATTTCACAGCTTTGCTTCTTTTTATGTTTATCTGGAGAGAGCCCACTGTGAGGCTGTCAGTCCCACCCAGCTGTCCCTGCAGCAGCACACCAGCAGTACAGTCAATAGCATGAGGAAGTACAGGAGCTGGGGACAGAAGATACTGCACAGGCTCCTGTTCCCTGTGCTCCTCTTCCAGATTTGAAGCACCCACAACCAGCCAAGGCACCGTTCAGAAACCCTTTGCCCGTGACATGCCCTGCCATAGCTCATCAGAGATTGTGTCCCTCCTCCAAGTCAAGCCCTTAATCTGTGTTCCCTACAGCGCTCAGTCTCGCTGGCCCTAAATTCCTCAGCACGGCATCAAGCACCTTCCCACCCATTTCAACAGGTGTTTGAGGGCACCAGCGATTTGTTGCATGAGACAATGTAAGCTGAGCAGAAAGCAACACACAGGCCTTTCTCCCAACCTCCTTTCAATTCATAAACCCCTTGGCCCAAGTCAGCATCCTGTACAAAGGCTCCTTGCTCAGCCTCGTGCTTTCACTCCCCCTGAGGAAACTTGAGCACCAGCTCAGTCAGAACTCCACCGTTGAGCTGCACGGCTCCTCTGAGGACAGAGGGGACAATGCGCTTTCTAGAGAGAACAGAGATGAGCTCCAAGCCTAATTCAAGGATAGTCACGGACACAGACTTGTGCTGACATAGCCCTGTGGGTGTTTGGGTTTCTCAACTTCTCTTGCTCCTTTTCTGTGCATCCGCTCCAACTCTTGGGGATCAAATGACTCTCCCAACTGCTGCTGCCTTTGACCCTTCTCCTCCGGGCAGAGTGGGCACAGATGACAGGGCAACGCCTTTCTGAGAAGCACTACCTTGCAGGGACCCATCTGGCTCTGACAGGAGAGTGTTACTGACAACAGCTGGTAACTGCTGCTCACCAGCTCCCAAGGTCCCAACTTGCAGAGGGGTGGAGGGACACCTTCAAAGTGGGATCCAAATGGCTGTTGGGATTTTTCTGACCTATTGTGTTGTGTCTGCCCCTCTTCCTCACACATGAGCCTCTCTTACCTGCTCCCTGTTTACAGTCTCAAATTTTCCTTGTTCTCATGCTTAAACCAACCCCCAAACATAAAAAATCCTCTTCAGCTCTGTGCTACACCCTTACTTCTCTCCCTTGCCTGCCCTCAGTCACTGAAATAACCCGTTTCTGTCCCTTTTAGTATTGCTGTAATTACTAGTTATCCTAGACTTCTGGGGTCAGGAGAGAGCAATGATGGTTTCCTCTGCATTCTCTCACTCAGACCACCTCCAAATTAGATTTTCCATTTTGAGTTTCTTTTAGCTCCTAGATGGAAGTGCAATGGATTTCCTTTTTTAGGGGCGATTCCAAACTACAATGCTGCAGCACTCTCCAGAAATTTTCCCACTGGTCAGAAGTACTGTGTTTAAAAAAGAAAAACAACCCACACAACAAAAACAAATACCAAAAAAACCCAAACAAACAAGTCGGTATTCATCTTACTCGGGAAGAGGCATCACAACCCAAAAACAAGACAAAGGCAACTTTCGTGACTAAATCTTGGGACTGGGAGTAAGAAGCTAGAAAACCTACTCCTCTGCAACTGACTCATTCTGTGACAGGTCACTGAGATTATCTGAGCATCAGTTTCCTTGCCAGCAAAATAAATGGGACTTACTAGATTAACATTAATGAAGGAATTTGAGAACTTCACGGCGGTGTGCCACAAAGCGCTTTTTTTTTTTTTTTTTAATTCCTTAGCCTTCATCTAAAGCTATTTTAGACTTCATAAGCTGTATCAGGCATACATGACTTTGCCCAAGTAATTCACAAGGACGCAGAATTAGCTCTCTGCAGACAGCCTGAAGCAGGAGTGTTTATGCAGGTTTGGTGATCAGGCAGCTGCCACAGACCTACCAAACAAGTTTGGGTAAGTCATGTTCGCGTCTCAAATTAAAGCAGGGAAGATAGCATTTATCTGTGTCCCCAGGATGTTGATAGGCAGTGTTCAAAAGGAGAAAACGTTCATATTTTCAGCCACCAGCCCTTTCAAGTCCTCCACACCAAGTTCCCTTCTTATAATCCCAATCAACCTCAGTCATTAAGATGTCTCTACTGTCATACCTCTGGTACCAAGGACTCTAAACTCCTGTTTGACTACACTCTTGAAATACTTCTTTCCTCTTCTTTGCTGTTGGTTTGTTGCTTGAAAACCCCTCCTTTGATCAAAGCAAAACCCAGAGGGAACCCACTTACAATCTGGCTACTATACTGATCAGAAGATCCAGAGGGCATGAAGCAATCTGTGACATCTAAAGACAACTTCAGATTGCCTCCACCCAAACACGAGAAGGTATCTGATGCACTCAATGAGGGAATCAAAGAGCATTCATTCTGGAAGGGGCAGGAGGTGGCTTCTCCTGAGAAGTGTCATGAAACATGTGACATTCATCTGGGGAGACATCAAAGATCATCTGGAGGTTTTTGTTATAGAAAACTTTCCTCAGTGATCCTTCCTGCACCGTGTTGTAGTTTATCTTGCCTGACAGTAGAGAGTGGCACATTGCAGTGTCACCAATCCACATCATTTACACAAGTGCTTTGGGTACCCTCTAAAACAAGCGGCACTTACAAAAGCATTACCTAAAGCAGCTGCTTGCTGCCTTCCCACTGCAGCCACAGCAGCCTATTCACGCCTGCAAGCACACCAAGAACTGCTGAATCGAGGACCAGATGTTCACAGCTAAGAGCAAAAGTCTGCACAAGTGGCAACAAACAAGACTGAGCTATCATACAATGTTACAAACGGCCATTGCACAAGCTGGGAAGTTAAAATGTGCAACATCCACCTTCAAGCACAACTTGAAGGCACTTGGACAATACATCACGGGAAGAAAAGAATCTTTATTCTAAGTATTTTAAGAAGTGCACCCCTGTTTTGAGACTAGTGTAGCTCTTGACACTCTTGTTCTTTCTAACTGTAGCATCTCTTTGCTCCACCTTCTCAGACTGTGTCCTTCTTCTGTTTTCATCTACTTGATCTGAGCACAAGGACTATCAGAGACTGCGCGTCTGCGGGCCTGCAAGGTCAAAAAGCAGACACTACGCTCCTGCTGTTGATTTTGTTGCTGGCAATGGTACTTAGCCTTGTGAGAAGGCCTTTTGGTACCGGCGAGGTGCTCTCCACAGAGGCAGGGCTGGGAAGTTCAGGGCAGGCAGCTACCCCTGGGGTGCCCAGAGTGCTCGTCCTTCAGGCAGGGAGAGCTGATTGGACTAGCTGAGCTATGACACCTCAAGGCCAGGACAGCCCGAAATCCCTGTAACCAAGCGGCCTCCCATGCAGCGATGGCCGCCCCTGCCTGCCCTGACACCCCAGGGGCAGGGGGCAGAGCGGCTCCTTCCCGCCCAGCGCACCATAGGACGTTGCAGCTGGAGCCCAGCCAATCAGCAACTTCCCCTGTGCCTCGCCCCCCACCCCCGGTAGGACCACGCCCCTCTCACGAAGCCCCCAAAAAGGTGCGGGCGGGAATGGCCCCGGGCCAATCACGGACCTCGGCTGTACCGGGAGGCGTGGCTCGGACCACCGGCCTGAGGCCCCTTTAAGTGAGGAAACTTCGCCTCGCCACCTCAAGACCCCCTCGCGTCCGGATTGGCTGGTGGGGCTGCCGACAGAGCCGCCTCGGGCCGCGCGCCCGCTATTGGTCGGCAGCGCCCGTCAGTCAGAGCGGAGCTCTCCCCTGACTGGCTGACACCACTCTACGTCCCGCCGCGGAGGCGGGGGTTGTCGCTTCCCGGAGGAAGGGGTCCGGCGGGCGAGCAGGCGCCCCCGGGGGCTCGAGAGAGGGCGAGGGGGCCGGCGGGGAGGGGCGCGGGGGCGCGCGGCCGCGGAACTCACCGATGCGCTGCCCCACGGGGGAGCTGAAGGGGTTCCCCAGGAGAAAGTCCATCGCCGCCGCGCCGCGATCAGCTGACGCCGCCGCCGCCGCCGCCGCTCACGTGAC
>WUAM01000431.1:19467818-19495853 GCA_024336885.1 Actenoides hombroni
TGCAACCCTGTACAGTCACATGCCACACACAGGGACCAATTTACGACGCGGGGCCCGGGCGGCTCCGCACCGCCGCTCGCCGGGCTCGGGGAGGGGCGGTATCGCCGCCGGCCCGTAGCCCTGTCCCGCAGGAACCGAGAGCCTCCGCCGCCCTCTGCAGCCGCGCTGCGCTTCGAAGCTCGTGTGGAAAACCCGCGACTTAGAGTTGTGCCCAAGCACAGGAACGCCGGTGGCGGCGGGTTTTTAGATGTCCGTGGCCCCGCGCTGGAGCGAGCGCGCTGGTACCGGCGACACGGGCTGGGTAGCGACGCACCGCCGCGGCCCAGCCCACCCGGCCATCGCTCAGCCCCTGGAAATGGGGACGTGTTAATACCTGGCGCAATCGCGATCTAACAGCCGCCACGCCCGATACACGGGCTGACGCGCCTCCCTTCCAGCCCCCTGTGCTCGTTCTCAAGGCCGCGGACCCGACCCGAGGCGAGGCAGCAGGGCAGAGAAGAGCCCCGATGGCAGCAGCAGCGCTGGATCGAGCGTCTCCCTTCAGCCAGATGCCCAAATGGTGCAGCTTCCCTGCAAAACTGAGCGAGCCAAACAAGTTCAGAACTGGGATGCGTTTAGCTGAGAAACGCTGAATACTGGTAGTAACAACAAGCTGCAGAAATCACAGCGAATGCCAGAAATGAATGACAATACTCCAAATGTTAAAAAAAAAAAAATTAACAATAATTATATTGTAAGTACAGTACAAAAAAGTTTCTTTATAGAACTGTAACGTAATCTGGATCAAACAGCAAGGAAATAACAAAAATATAAAAACGGCTAAGTCTTGCCAAAGTTTTCCTTCTAAGCACCAAATACCACAAGATACAGATTATACAAAGTGTACAAATTTTAATAAAAATACAATACACCAGGGTCGTGTGTGTTTTTCACTCTTCAAGAGTTTTCCGTTTGTACAGACGACAAAGCTAAAGCTGATCCCCTTCTGTTCTTTCGAGAGCAGACCTACCCCTTCACCACGATGCTCTCCATTGTAAAGGGCAGTGATTTTGCACTGCTCCCAGCAGCAGATGCTTTAGTACGGGCCACGATCTGAAGCAGGACCGGACTGCCTCCCTCCTGGCCCCTTCCCAATTCCAGGATCCTTGGGATTAGTCATGGATCATTAAAACATGTATGCTCTGGTCCGAGGCTTGGGTTGAGAACTTGTAGGGTGGTCTGAGAACCTTCTGCGTCCTGCACTAACTGACTGAGGAAACCTAATGCTGCACTAAGGGAAGCTCCATAAGAGAGAAACTACCTTGTGCAGGCACAGCTGAGGAATACACCGTAAAGAGGAATGGGGAGGCAAACCCTCCTGCACACCTGAGGATTTAATCTAAATGTGAATTGTGCCTCAGCCTCAAGGAGGGACGGCTCACTTTCAACCGCCCTAAAAAGCAGAAGCTAGACTTCAGATTGGAAGTAAAAAAGTGCTCTTCTGTCATTTAAATGCTTTTATGACATAAGGCTGGAAAGGCTAGAGTCAAATTCTGTTTCAGTTGTTCTACCTGCCTTCCCAAGATAGCCTGTTTCTACAAGCACTGAAAGAATCTGCCTACTGTTTCCCAGTCCACTGCCAATGGTTACTGCTACCCATGATTCGACTCCTGCAGGAAGTGAGGTGAGGCAAATGGTTCCTATTTTCCCACACACTGATGGTGGAGGGAGGGGGTTTTGCTTTTAAGTCATGTGTATATATATAAATATATATATACATACACACACCCACAGAGAAATATACAGGATAAATTAAAATCTGTTACAGATACTGGTAGGAGTTAAATACACAGGATATGAACACCACATACATGTACATACAGACACACAAAAGCCAATATGAGAATCAAGTGCTCTCCTGCGGGCTCCTCTTCTAGAGGAGCAGAAAACCAAACGCCAAGTATATGGCTGGAAGGAAGGGGAATCGGTCCAAGCAACCCACATGTGCCTTACTCAGCCGTAACTGCTTCAAACTGGTCATTAGCCACTGCCCCACAGCAGCACCATGGCTCGCTCAGTACTGCTGGTAAAAGGGACGGGGGAAGAGCGATCTCAGAAACCAAAGTTCTCTGTTCACAAAACAGGTGCAAGATGGACACAAGCAACCCAAGTTTTTCCCATCTGCTTCCATGCTCCTCTCCATCAAAGCTGGCTGACCATTCCCTGGAAAAATCAGCAGGAGGTTCATTCTCTCAAGCTGGCTGATATATCGAACTAACGATGATTTCGGTGCAAGTCCGTAAAAGATTAAATTCATTGTCATCTTCCACTTCAAATACCAGCTACCAGACCAGCAAGCTGATGCTGACAACTTTCAGTTATTACTGACTGAAGAGGGGAGGTTGGAAGAAGGACTCAAAAGGCAAAGACCTCTGTATCTTTGATCAGCTATCCAGCTTCCTCTTCAAGCAGTAGATTTTAAACTGAAAACCACTTAGAAATAGGGCTGGTGAAGAGTTCAGTTGTATTCCTTGGTCCAAAATATATGATCATCTCTACCTGCCCACAGAATATCAGAATACTTTAGGTTGGAAGAGATATCAAGAAGTCATCTGGTCCACCCCCCTGCTTAAAGAAAGTCCAACAAGAGCAGGCTGCTCATTCAGTTTTTGAATATCATCACGGATGGAGAGCCAACAACCCTCTGGGCGACCTGTTTCAATGACCCCTCTCATGGTGATTTATGTTTTTGTTTTCTTTATATCAAGAAGTCCATTCTCCGTCTGCTTCCCCCACTAAAGGATCTGAATTTAAGGCAAGTATCTCACAACCTTTCTGAATTCTTCATACGAAATACTTCCAGATTGGAGGACATTTCACCCACCAACACAAAAGGGTTTTTCTCAGCTTAACTTCACAACTTTTCGTAAAACTGAAGTCAAATAGTTACAATCCTATGTATATACTATACAGATATAAAACTTTAAAACCCTACACACGGAGCCCTTCCGGAGTGCCGGTGTAGTGCGTATGTACACAAGCCAGTTACGCAGAGATTAAGTACATCCCAGGATCCTTTCACATCAAAGTCCAGGCATGATGTAGGCGATGTTGTCTAGTGTGTTTGACTGGGAAAAGAAATTCAATAATTCTTAGTGTCAAGTAATGACTCAAACCCTTAAAAAATGACAGAGACAAGGGTACTAAGCATGTTCACTTGTCTCACAAGTTATCATATGATGAGACAAACAAATTTGCCTAGTCATCACCACCACTGATAAGCTTATTTTCATATCTTTGGAAATGTAAGTTAATTAAACATAAAGGTAGCCTCAGCATTTGTAAGCACCTGGCAACAAGGAAAAGGCTTGAGGCTTTCCTCAAGTGACCTCCTCTTTATGATCTCCATACTCTATCTCTGAATTTAAAACAAGCCACATCGACTGTATAACATTAACCACAGGAAAGACTAGTGATGAAGGATTTGAGCAAAGTGATCTAAGTTATAGCATATAAAAAAATGATTACTTGACTTTCTGTAAAAGTAAAGAGAAAACCCCTTAAACACACAAAGTAGTAAGGGGTCAGATGAGAAAAGTAAGTGCCCTCCAGTTTGCCTTGAAAAATTCTGAGCATAAGAGTCCTTCTTGTGCACATCAGAAAACAAGACCCAGCAGTATATTATCTGTATGTTCCTCAAATGCAGTATTTCAGTAAGTTCAAGCCTGTGGCTGGATAGCTGAAGAAGGCCTTAAAAATTCCACCTTTTTATTGCTGAACACAGAGGAGCTGGATCTGCACCAATTAGGGTTCTAGAATTTAACAGTGCCACCTAGTGACTGAAAAGATGAATGGCATTTTACACGCCACACTGACAATTTTATCCATGTCTGAAAACACCACTGTCATTATCCATCTGATGGTAAAAATCAGAATAACGTTTATTATGAAGTCTGAATACCAGTTTTCCAGAAGTGAAGTGTAAGTGCCTTAATCCACCTAAAACTCTATCACTCCTTATAAACAATAAGTTGATCAAGTTTCCAATATATGCACCATTAGTCATGTGGTGTCACTGCTTTGAATACACTTGGCAAGCAAGAAGGAAAAAAAGGATAGGATGTTTTTCCAAAGCTTAGGATGGGAACACCCTGCTGACTCAGCTTTTGTGCAGACTGCCAGTTAGTGGGAGCTCACAGTCTAAGCTGTCAACTTCGTTGTTGTTGTTAATAGTCCACTTTCAGAATGAGTCACTGTTTGGGCTGCCCTATTATAACATGTCAATTCATATCCCATTTTTGTTGTTCTCCCTGACAGATTTGTTTTTACTCTTTTAACTTTTGCAGATTATGTATTGTATTATTTTTCTTTAATTTCTGCTCCTCTCCTTTACTGCTTTATTCATGTCTCCTGTTGGAGGTAACTCCTGATTCCTTCTATGATTCTGCCATCTTGATCTGTGTTCACATCATGCTACATAGATGCCACAAACTGTTGCTAATCAGGGCTCAATATTAAGTGTAGTTTAAAGTGGAAAAGAACCTGTAGTTATGCAGTTCCTTTAAACAGAGACTATTTTTCTTTCCTTGGAGAAGGTTACAGCTACATATAAAAGACCCTACTCAATCACATTAGGAATGCTGGTATCACAAGTTATTTTTTATGCTACCAAAGGAAAAACAGATTGTGTGATACAGAGCAGCTAGACAATGGTTTTTAATTTTATGGAAGATTAGAACTTTCAAAAATACTGGTATGTGTACAGATGTTTTTATTTGATTCAGATGGACTGATTCAGTCACTAAAAAAGGACCTACACGCACTGTAATCAATGCTACAAACATTAAGTCAGTTACCACTGGGAGAAAAAAAGTTGCAGTGTTGTACGATTGTAACACCTGAAAGAATTTCAAGAAATATTCCTCTATGAACATGTACGACCAAGACAGTTTTCTTACTGCACTGAAATTATAAACACATCATAAGACTGATTCATCAAAAACCTCTACTTGGACTTAATTATCAGTGCTAGAGTGGAAATAATCATAAGGAACTCACCAAAACATGCTTAGGGCAGCCATTCAACTCAGGTAGTTGTGTGGTCAGACACGCTAATGGGCCCAAAGCACAGATGATTGAATCTAGAAGTACTGACAAACTTCCTGAAACAGCCACCATTCCCTGGAAGTAAGGAAAGAAAAAAATGGATAGGGATAAGTAGTGGAAATTATAGTGCTTTCACAGCTGTACTGATTCTCATGCAGATGCAGTATCTCTACTCTTGAGTTCCTCTAGTCCACTTTCATTACTTATACAGTAATGAAACTATGCCACGTGCTTCACAGAGAGACTGGTGTTTCAAAAAAATTTAAAAATTCAGTAGGGAACATAATGGTGGAAAAAAGCAGGGAACAAGAGAAAAGGTCAGAAAGCTGTCAGTTGCACAAACTGCTTAATTCCGCATTTTTTTGTAATGTTATTTCTTTGCCATTTCATATCATCTATTTGCTAACTACATGAGTCCTGAAGACAATAGCTGGTTTATTATTATAGTCTAAAGAAATCCTGAGTCTGTAACAAATGCTTTAGTAATTGATATACTTTCAGGAAAGGGAATTTGTTTCTGTGCCTTTCTGTAAAGGGGCAGATTTTACTCTGGTGTTCCTCTGAAGAATGACCTCCATCAGTCATACCAGAAACAAAATGCAAGAACATTTATCTTACTGCTGATAAAACAAGCAAGCATAGTGGGATGAGATGATCATGACAGCCATAAAATTCATTATTATTAGAGCCAAATAGGTGTTCTCCTTATAGGCTGGGATGAGCTCTGAAAGTGTGTATGTGTGTGTATGCACAGAATCACTATCATCTATCTAACAGCAGGAAACCATTAAAATCTGGTATCTTCTGCATTACCAGGTAAGCTGAAACAACAGTAGCCTCTATCCAAAGCACTATGCTGCTGCTAGAAATCAATAGGTCATGAAAAAACCCATCTTGCTAAACGCTGATGTTTTTCTAAGAAGGCTTGAGGCAGTAACCGAAACTGGACCAGAGATCCACAAAGACAGCAAGGAAGTACCAGATCCAAGGTGAACATACAGGAAGGAAAGAGTGAAGAGTTTTCTGAAGAGTTGCCTTCAAGGACCTAGAGCTGCAGAGGACCTGTCTTTCTTTGATGCCTAATGTCTACTGAGATGCAAGGCTTTATATTTCACTGAAAATAAACAGCAAGGCATCAAAGAAACACAAGATACCATCTCTAATTTCTTGTCCTAATAGAAAAGCATTAGTTAAACTTTTAAGTACAATAAAATATTAATCCATGCCCCAATCCTGTGTATACATTACATGACATCACTGTGACACTGCTGCTTACAGACTCACCTCTGTTTCTTGCAGTCTGTGTCCAATGAGGCTCAGAGATTCACCCAGCAACTGTAAATGTGCAGCTACATCAATAGGATCTGTCTCGGGGACTTTGGCTGGTGAGGAAGACACCACCATGGTGCTGGTAGGGGATTTCTTATGAGGGGAAATCACTCCTGTTGGAGAAGCTAGAAACACACAAATTAAAGTTCCATATTCCCTTTTCTCTTTCTTTCACTTACAAGCCTATTTACTTAGTGAAGTTCAAATCTCAAAGGCATGAGATGCTTAAATAGTTCTGTGGACTTGGCCCTGTGATCTTTGGAGTCAAAACTTTTCTTCTAGGTGTGCAAAGCATCTGCCTCAGCTGAACACAGTCTAGAAGGCTTGGTTTGCAATATTTGGTAAACCAAACCAAAACCAACCCTTTTTTGTCTTGTAGCAAGCTAATTCTACTAGAACTTCCCTGCTGCTGCTTCTTGGTTTAATCCCTAAACTGCTAAAACCAAAACCATCTTACAAATTAGACAAGGAAATCTTTTTTAAAAAATGCTGGCATCATTCTCACTCTCACAGAAACATTGTTTTTGAGTGGTTTGATGAGTTCAATGTCAAGACTTGAGAGAAAGCAGGTAGAAGTGTCAAGCAGGAAAGGACTTTTGCCCCTTATTGACAGGCAACACTATCTTCCCTGTCAAGAAAGAAGACCAGAGGCAATAAAGTGCAACAGTTACCTTTTATTTTTGGTGCACCATCTGAAGATGATGCCTTTCTCTTCACAGTGGTGGCCTCTGCTTTATTCTGCTTGTGTTGGAGATACTGAGCTTTCTGCTTCCAGATCTGCAGTTATCATGGTACAAAAAGAAAGATGCATAACATTAGCTAATTCTGTTACTTGGAGGCAGAATAATGTCATGTAGCTAACTGGTGAAGCAGTACCATAAGAAAATGGATGCTTTTATGATCGCAAGGGCAAGGTTTCCCTGTCTTCTAATCCTTACATACTTTGGGGACATAGGTAGCATTTTTAAAGGTATGGTGGCAATACTGCCAGTATGTTCTGACCGAAGCACCTGGTTAACAGAAATCATTTTACAAAAACATCTCACACCCACTCACCAGTTTATCCTTCTCAGGTAGCTGCTTCCACACTTCTGCCAGTTTTTTACTTAGCTCACCAAAATCTAACAGAAGGGAAGAAGAAAAATGTTTAAAACAAATGAACATAGGAAATTTACTGGGCAATGAAAACACATTTAAGCAGCAGCCCACTCCACACCTGGAACTCTCCACGCTGTCCTAAAAATGACTGCCAGTGTGCATTCTCATTACTATTTAAAATTAAAAAAAAGCTGATACTGGGAATAAAAAGTCACAAATGTATATACAGGAAAGTGACTCAATGAAGGTAACTCTTCTAAGTAAAGAAAGAGCAAGCTACCAATTTCTTTATCCAGATGCACAGCTTGCTTAAAATGCAATGAAATCAAATAATGAAATCCACTCCTGTCCCCTTCGCCACCTCTTATTCATTCTGCCAAAATTAAGAGGTTGGTATGAAACACAGACAGTATGTTCTACTAAGTAATCCAACTGGTGTATAACCAAGCAAGGAAAGGGCTAGATTATTCTCTCACCTATTCCAGGGTGCTCAGACACAATAGTTGTACGGTATTCCTTACAGAACACTTGATAGGCAGACATGTTTTTCTTCTTTGGCTAGTCAGAAGAAGAAAAGGAAACAAAGATTTTTAATTATGATGAGACATACTCAAATTCAGAAAGAATTTGGCATTTATTCAAGACTTAAAGAAAGAGCTGGTGCTTAGATCAGGAACCGAAAAAAGCAGTGTTTTACACGTTCAGGCTGAATTTAGTATTTATGAAAGCACGGGAGCCAGACAGAACCAGTCTTACCCCAAAGCTTATATTGCAACAATTCTATCAACGCATTTCACTCCTAAATTACAACAACCTGCTCTTCTAAATCCATGATCAACATACAGCTATGTTAGAATATATCTTGGTTTTAAAACTTGAAATAATTAAAAAATTCTCTAACTATTCACCCTATCTATTATAGATCTGTCAAAACAATTCAGTCCTCATCTTAATGTTTTGTTCCATTCTTTGTGTCCTTACAAAACACTTTGAACTGGCCGGAAAATAGACAGTATAATAAGTCATTGACAGCAGAGACATAAGCAGTTGCTGAGCTATTATCACAGAACTTACCAACAGAACAGAATAATGGCTGAACAAATTTGGGGACATCTGCCCATTTCCTGACACAAAGCAACTCTTGTCTATCTGAACATACATAAACCACTTTCCCCCATTTATATACTTACACAGCTACAGTTATATCATCTGTAAACTCATTCATATGTTAGCTACCATGTCTTCTTATACACCAACCATGCAAAACTGAATTTATGTGTACAGGACAAACTGGGAAGGTGTTAGTCTGTAAGAATTAAGAATTTAATTTGAATACAGGGGTAAATGGCCATAGATTTTCACTCTTCAGGTTAGAGCTCAATTCCCTTTTAAAGGAACTGTGATGATGGACTAGATGACTAGTCCAAAAGTCTGCCTGTCAGTAGCTGGAGCCAGTACCCTAGAAAATGATGCAGTTTTGTTTGGTACATAACCTGTACCAAGCATAATAATTTTTCAGAGAACCTCTATCAGCTAAAGACTGCATGTGCCACAAAACCAGAATTACATCTATTCCTTTTGCTACAGAAATCACAGCTGCTGACATATTATTCCAAACGTGCTTCAGTGAAACATCAATCCTGGTATTAGTTATCCTCTTGTTTCAATTTAACATGCCTTTGTAACAGAGTGCCTAATTCACCATTACCCACCACCCAATTTCTATTTTCCCTCCAATTTTTCCTTACTTTTTCTCGTTCTCTTTCCTTTTCTCTTTCTTTTTCCTTTTCTCTCTCCTTTTCCTTTTCTCTTTCCTTTTCTCTTTCTTTTTCCTTTTCTTTTTCCTTTTCCTTTTCTCTTTCCTTTTCTCTTTCTTTTTCCTTTTCCTTTTCTCTTTCCTTTTCTCTTTCTTTTTCCTTTTCCTTTTCTCTTTCCTTTTCCTTTTCCCTTTCCTTTTCCCATCTCTCAGCTTTGTCCTTCTCCTTGTCTTCCTTTTTCTTCCTCTTCTCACCTTGACCATCTGAGTGAAAAACAGCAGGAGGTGGAGGAAGAACATAGGGAGTACTAGAAGGAGGTGGTGACACTGTTACTTCTGCTGCTGCCACAGGAGAGTGCCCAGAACTCTTTTTAGACTTAGAGTGCTTCTTCTCTCTGTGCTTTTCCTTGTCTTTTTTTTTCTTACTTTTTTTTGACTTCTTCTTCTTCTTGATTTCCCGGTAGGAGTCATCTATCACTAGCTCTCCAGCCTCCAACTCCCCACCAGAAGAGGAACCAGATTCTGGTGGTGCCTCCACACCCGAGACCTCATACTCGCTTCCATGGCCCTCTGAAAAAAGGGAGGTGTCAGCACCAAAACTCTCAGGAGGTGGATGTGAGTCGGAAGGTGGTTTGTGCTTCTTCCGGGATGACTTCAGGAAGCTCTGCAGTTCATGACCCAGAAGGAATGAGCCTTGCTCATCTCGAGATGATTTCTTTGAAGATTTCTTTGCAGCTGCTGGTGCTGAGGAGTAGGAGAAAGAATCATCATCTGCTGCACTACTTTTGTCTTTCGGTGAAAGGATGAGCTTCATCTTCAAGCCATCAGGTTCACGAAGAGTAAGTGTCTCTGTGTTCACATAGAGAGGTTTCATTTTTTTAGATTTGTGGAAGCTGCTGTCATCCACTGAGTGCTCCCCACTGCTCCCACTCAGCTTCTTCTTGTGGTGCTCCTTTTTGTTTTCAGAGTGGCCAGAGGAAGAATAAGATGATTTTTCAGAGGTCTTCTTTGAAGACTTTGAGCTTGTGGCCAAAGGTGAAGTGATAGCCTTGAGTAAATCCATGGTTGTATCAGCTGAGGATGGGCTAGAAACTGCTTTTTTCTTCTTCTTTGATGGCAGATCCAAAGACGAAACACCTGAAAAAGATCCAGAGAAATGCACATCAAGATGATCCCCTTAAAGAAAGCAATACACTAGTCCAAAGAAGTGAACTGGCAATCCTGCAAGATTTATGATTACAGATAACAGATTTACATCTGGGCTTAAAGAGAACATCTCTGATGCTTGTAGCCAGCTCAGCACGGCCTTACTGATACAATTCACAAGTTGTAATACCCAAGCTGGTCACATAATTTAAAGCAGGAAGATAGAGTAGAAAAGTTCTTGAAGTTTTGTCAAGCTCTGTATTCCACTGCGAAATAACATACTTTGATCTATCTTGTTGAGCCTGAAATTACATCTCAAGTGCCATTTATAGCCAAGGTGAGACCAATGAACTGAAAATTCAAGCTTTTTCATTCTGAAAACAGATTTTGACAATATTTCAGCTCAGCTTTCTCTTTTCATTGGGCCAAAAATACATCTTAGACCTCTTAAGCTTTTATGAACAGGATTGTAATTTTCTGGCCAGCTTATTAATTGTGAGAGTAATGTTTCTATATTTAAACTGAACCCAAAAGCATTTACTTTTCACCCTGATGCACTTTATTTTTATAAAATCAGAGAAGGCACTATCTGCAACTAAAATAACATTTTGTAATGCAACAGAATAAAAAATAAATACAAATGCCAAAAGGGAAGGCCTGAGTTAGAAAACTACAACTTCTCAATGAAATGGGCTTGGAAGATCCCTACCCCCAACAATGGCAACTTGTTAAGCTAGACTTAGAAAATATAATTCCCTAATCTGCTGTCTGGTGCTGATCAGCATCAGGTTTCTGATTACTTGTTCTAAGACAAGTTGATGCACTCTCCTCCCATAAAGTGCTAACCACAAAGCTTGATGACACTGGTTTAACAGCATCCTTTCCTCAAAGTCATGATCTGTTATCCCCCTCCCCTGCTTGATCACCACCTTACCTCTGTAGCAGAACTCATCGGAGGAGTGCTTTCTCTTCTTTTTGTGAGGTTCTGTCCCTGGAAAAACCTCACTGTCCTAGAATAAGAAGAAAAATGTTGCTGACAAACAAGAGGGAAATAATATGAGATTCACATGGACTACTGGCATAAATAATAATGTATAGGAGATATCAAGAGTTACTTGTACTACCCGATGTAGGGTTCTTCTCAAGGAACCCTAGGTATGAACCAGGATCATTTTTCTAGGTGCTAAAACAAGTAAATGAAATGCACTGTTCCCCCAAGAGCCCGCAGTGTAGGTTTAAGGCAACAAACAAAAAGCATGGTGAGGATAGGTGGGAGAATACAAAAAATGGTATTAGTCAGGACTGGTTTCAGCACATCAGCCACCTAACCAGCACCAAGCTTTCTGTAGGCACTGCATCAAAAAGGGCTATAAGGAAATTGAAAGACAGATCTCTATAGGGAGCTCCCTGCGAGTGAGAGGAGCAATATGCAAGAAAACATGAAAAAGCACATTTGAAAGTATTAAGAAATGGGCAATGAGAGCCAGCACTTGGAGATCGGCTGATGAGTTGATAAAAGACAGACATCTACCTCTTAATAAAGTTAAGAAATAACTAAGCATGCACAGGCTGTCAAGCCTTGAAAACGAAGGTGAGCAGTTCATGTTCAATATGCTGAAAAAGATAAAAGAAGTGAAAAGAGGTAGAGATGTGACAATTAAAATGATGGGCAAAAAATTGTCCTTTATATGTCGTGTCAGCCAATTAGTATTTGTTTCTTGACCAATTTATGATTGGACAATGAAGCTCCTCTACAGAATTCCATCTGCATGGTAGAAGATTTTCATTTTAAACCAGAACTTCTTTTCCAGATTAAAAAAAAAAAAAAGGAAATAAATCACAAGATAGTCACTTTTGAGCTAACAGCAGAAATTTTAGCTCAAAGAGGAAAGTTCTGAAGAAATTTAAGTCGTTACTACACGATTTCAAAGTTCAGGCCCCAAAGAGGTGAATAGGGCAAGTTCATACCTCTCAAGAGCTATCGTTTCAGGCTGTCTGCAGAATCAGGAAGACAACAGTGCATCAGTTAACATTATATTCATCCTCTGCTGGCTATTTATACGACTATAAATTCTAAATTTTGGTGGTTTTTTTTTTTTCTGTGTAAAAAGTTATTCATGCTATCTTACGACTTGCAAGGTTCTACATCAAGACTAGACTTCTTCACTGAAAGGGTTGTAAAGCCCTGGTACAGGCTGCCCAGGGAAGTGGTGGAGTTGCCAGCCCTGGAGGTATTTACAAGACATAGATGTGGTGCTGCGGGACGTGGTTTAGCAGTGACATGGCAGTGCTGGGTTAATGGCTGGACCTAATGAGCTTAAAGGTACCCTCTAATCAAAATGATTCTATGATTCTATGAATCTAGAACAGCATCCTACTGCCTTATTTTCCCAGCCCAGAAAAATCAGAATCTGTTGTAACTGGGATTGACCTCCTCCTTTTCCCCAGAAAAGCTACTGAACAATAAAGGACACGATTAGATGCTCTCACTGTCTTCTACATTCATTTCTATATAAAAAAGAACAAGAAACCCATCCACCCCATTCCATCTCTAGTTGTACACATATCTTTACACTTTCAACCTTTTCTCTGAGGGCTTCCTGACCTGAGTTACTATCCCGTCTTCCTCTTGCAGCAGATCCTTGTAAGAGCGCTTTTTCTCTCGCTGTATCCTGCCAGTTGCCAGCCCCACGTCATCAACACTTCGGTCACTCTCTAGGAACTCTTAAGATTTACATGAAATAGGAAAAAAAAGGAAGAGATTAAATACCCCATTAAGGAATGCTAGACATGTGGACGATGCACAAAATAAGGTAACAGTGGACGCTGGCGCCGAGTGATGCACAAAACCCAACAAGCACAGGGGCCTAAAAGATAATGATTTGTACTCTGACCACAGGGATGGGTCTCAGTGCTCTACTGCTGTAACACAATCACTCAAGATTTCATTTCTAACCCTTGTATATTTCTTCCTAACAGACAACCAGACCTAGAAATGTTAACATGACTAAACACATCCTTATCCCTGGTCTCCAGTTCCACTGATCTGACAGGGAGAAGAAAGGCTGCAGTGGCAGAGTTTCCAATCAAGGTGTTTGCATTAGGAAATACCACCCATTTCCCTTGTTTTCAAATCCCAGTACTTTACACCTGGAAGTCAAGGGCTTGGGATCCTCCAGCAACTTGGCCAGGTTAAATTTAAGGGCTCCACAGCATAATAGCTTCCTTTCCCACTCTGACTGCATGGCCTGGCAAGGGCTGCGGAATGTACCCTTGTTTTCTTTTGGCAACTTCCTCTGAGATTATGAAGCAGTCATACCTTCTTTCTTCTTGGAGTCATCATAAGCCATGGTGGTCCTGCAGGAGCCTGAGAATGTGTTGCCACGTCTGGGCTCTTTCCCCCGTTCCCATCTACAGGAAAAGGTCTGAGAAACAGAGAATGAAAATAACCCTCCCATAAAGAAGAATCACGATGTAAAATGGGAAACTTCCTCTGAACCAAGTGAAGATTCTCTGGAAGGGAGTGGGAAAGTAAAGGAGTCTACCTTCAGGTCAGTTCATGCTCACTCTTCAGCTTGACAGAGTTGGGTTTTTTAAATTAATTTGGAGGTTTCTCTTCTATTTTAAAGATATAAATGACTACCTCTTTCTTGTAAAGTCTCCAACCCACTGAATAATTTATTTACAAAACCAGAAAGAGGGTGAGAAGACAGCAGAGTTTGATTATCATGACATACAAAACTGCACTCAAAATTGTGTCAAAGACATTTTTGTCAGGAGCCACTGTAGCAAAGAGCAGGATGTTTAGAGGGATATTTCAAACCCTTGAATCTCAGATGAAGTGAAGGAAAAGAAGAAACCAGACAAAATCATTGTACTATAAAAGAATGATTTCCAATCTTTTTAACTAAAGGATCACACATTTGGTGTGAAGGTGTGCATCCTTTTGATGTGGTTTCCAACACTACCACTGCAGCCATTCTGAATGCCAGCCTGGGAGAGGGAACAGAAGAAGGCATTCCTTTTCACTAGCTTTTCCACAGCACCCCAACCCCTGTCAACCCCCAAGTTCCAGGCCTCCTCTAACTGAATCATTCTGTTCCACCATGTTGCTGGTATACAGCAGGACAGTGCCCTTACAGAACAGCTGCACTCTGGTTCTTTCAGAGTAAACAGCTTTTGTTCTTCAAGTTAGCGACCAGCTTAACATGAAAAGATCAAACTCCTGCTCATAAGCCATTAAACCACCTGCGCCTAACTGATTTTGTGTGTTAGTCTGTATGTGCAAACACTCAACCACAAAGCCCACACAGCTTGCTTTCTCTAGCTGTCACAGTTATCTCACCACACTGTAGTTACATTTTAATACCTTGAGAGCAGGGAATTTGTGCTTGTACATCCCTGCACATATCTCAGTTTTATAAATTATTGGCTGAGGTTGAGAACGTGCAACATGATCATCCTATAGTGGTTACTTAAGTGAAACAACAACGTTCCAAGTAAATCAAGCTTGCAGGTACACAAGAGACACTGCTGTTTAAATTCACCAGAATAAGTGTTACTTCTTCAGATTTTGGGGAAATTCCCACTACAAAATATTTTAAGTCAGTATTATGATCACTGTACACTGCTGGTAGCAAGCACAGCAATTTGTAGGCAGAATTATGTATATGTGTATTGTATTATATGTATATAATAATGTATACGTGCAGGAGCACTGCGTATGTATACACACTACAGCACTGCACTTTACAATGAAAGAAGAGCCTCTTGTCACTCGTGGGCTCACAATCCTGAACCACATCTTGTCAGCCCTTCATGATGTTGTCATATGGACTTCAGTGAGAACACACATGATCCTAAATCGCTGTGCTCAAGAGGATAAGGGCCTACTCTAGATAGTGCTCAGCAAAACAAAGCTGAAGATGGTCCTACATGAACAGATGGCTTGGGAAAAATAAGATCTGCTTCTAGCTACACCTGTACTTTTTCTCTCTTTTAAAATCTTATCTGCTTGTCAGGTATAAAGGCTGCTAGATAATGGCCAAAGGGGCTTATAACCTAAACCTTTAATCCTGCAAATACAAGACATATCCTTAACTAGTGTCATCCTATAAATCCTAACTAGGTTCCCCTGCTTCAAACTCTTCGGTTTCAGCAGTAATCGCACAGGTTCGCTGGAGAACCTCTCTGTTCACATCTCCCGTTCCTTTAACGAACACGCTTGCGGAATCACGGCCAAGCGTTGCTCTCCTGCAGACCCCCGGGACTCCACGGGGACCCCTGGGCGGCAGACCGCGGTGGCCGGAGGGGAGGGGGCAGCGGCTCGGGCCATGCCGGGCCGGGGTTTCTCGCCTCGTTTCCCGCCAGCGTTCGGTCAGGCTCCGCCGGGGGTTCCGAGAGCGGCGGAGGGCGGCGAACGACAGCACCGGAGCCTCCGCAGCCCCGAGGTCAGGCCGCGCCCGTCCCGCGCCCCCCAGAGCGCCCCGCAGCCCAGGGCCCGGGGTCCCGCCGCCGCCCGCGCCCCTCCCGCCGCCTCCGTTTGAAGCGGGCTCAGCCGTCCCGTTCCCGCCGGCGCGCCCTCTCACCCCAGCGGGCTCCGGCCTCGCTCCAGCCCGCGGCTCCACCCCTGCGGTAGGCCTGAGCGTGCCCCGGCGGTGGGGCCGCCCAGCGGCGACAGGGATTGCCGGCCCGCCGGTGCCGAGCCGCAGCTGCCGGGTGGGGAAGCGCCGCGGCCGCCTCACTCGGCACCGCCGCTTCCCACCGCGCCGCCGCCCGCGGCCGCCATCTTGGATGGGGAGACAAGGGACACCCGCCCGGCGCCGGGGCCAGGGGCAGCCAGCCGAGCGCCGAGCACCTCCAACGTGGCACTGGCGGGGTGGGGGAGAAGGCGGGGTGCGGGATTGTTGAGCGCATCGATGGCGGAGCCTGAGCGGCGGGGTGTGGGCCCCGCCCTAGACGGAACGGGAGTGGAGCGGCAGCCGACCTGCGCTTAGCCCTGGGCACCACGATCTGCCCCTCCTACCGTGGACGGGGTTTGCAGTGCTGTGCGCTGGGGCCGCTTAGCAGCTTGGGCCCGAGGTTTGGCCTGGGGCCTTTTCCCTCTCGCCAGCCCGGTGCCCCGCTAGTGCAGGAGCACGGGCCCAGGGCTAGGCCCAGAGCGAGGGGCCTAGCGCACTGCTGCTTGCCCCGGGGGCTGGGCCACCCGCCGTGCCCCAGGCGCAGCAGCGTGGTTCCCCCGGTGCCACGTGCCCCCTCGGGGGTGTGGGAGCCGCGACTGGACCACCACACATAGGGCACCTGAGCTCGGCCCCCAATTGCCTTGGGTAGAGCGTGACTGTGTGCCCACCTTCGCCCTGCATTCAGCACAAGCTCCTCTTTGTGTGTGCATTGTCATGGCACAGCTTTCCCTCTCTCAACATCTCTTTCCTTAAGTGGCAAGTCTCTGAGCTGGCTGGGCTTGCAGTATGGGTTAGTTGTTGGCTGTTTGTGCCTGCCACGGAGGGTCACTGTGGAAGGGTGAAATCTTGTTACTAAGCAGTTAGAGAGCCAGCACTTTCCTGAGATTATGCACATAGATGAGCAGGCCTATGTCCTGTAAGCCTATCTGGCTGCCTGAGGAATTGAGTGGGAGCATAGCACAAGTGGAGAGTCAGCCTGAGCTGAGATAAGCGTGTCTGAACAGCATACTTGGACTGCTGCCTGAGAAGGCATCATGCAACCCTTACACCCTCTCCAGTCAACTGTCCAAAAATGGAAGGCAAGAGAAAGGAAAATTACCCCTGACATCTTTTAAAGAGCTCATTTGTTACTGCAAAGGATTCAAGACAGATGTAAAAAAGCTCAAGAAACAGCCTAGTTGGAAAAGACAAGTATTTTTCCCACCAGGTTAGTCTTCCTTCACTCTGTGCTGTTCAACAAACCTCCTTTCACTCTGACCTTAAATCCCATCATCTCCACTGATGCCGGAGTCACCTTTTTATTTAGATGCCAGCAGACAAGTGACTCTTTGTCAGAGGCTGCTCACAGTCACAGGCTGTCTGCAGACTCTAGTTCCCAGCCATGCCTAAGGTCAAGCCTGACCCATCACAGACATGCTGGTTCCCAGGTTGGCCTTCTGGTCCTGCTGATGCTCTTGTGTTCTAACAAGCACTTAATGATGACAGTAATTATTTGCAGTACAATAGGGCCTATAGAAGTTAGAACAGGATAGAGGCCTATGCCCATTATGTCATTCAAAGTGTAATTTGATCCAAAGTGAGGGGTTCAGACTCTATGCACAGATCAGCATCTCCAAGTGCAGCAGCTGTAACACCATCAGTGTGGAAACCCACCAGCCCTTAGACTGAGCACAAAGCTTGTGCAGATGTTCTCAACACCTGTAGACATGTGTGCCTGCTTCTGGTGAACTCTGTCTAAAATCCTTGCTCTCCAAGCCATAATGCAGGGAGGAGTTACCCAGGTGGACAAGTGCCTCTGCAGATTTATGAGCAGGACTTGAACACATTGAGACCTGCTCTTTACCTCTGATTATTGAAGTTCTAGGGGTCACAGTGGTGGATCGGTACTCCATTTGGCAATGCACAGTACAATAAAAACACTGCTCCTGTCACAGGGATGTTGTAGTCTTCGGGTTTCTTGCTTGTGTTACGGACTGAGTGGAAACATCAGTTAATTCCTGGGAGTGCTTGACATACAGGTCAGGTGGAGGCAGAATGGGAGCGAGTCAGAATAAGCCATTAGCATGGCTGGGAGGGGCCAGGTGCAGCCCGAAGGAACAGGGATACAGATTGCTTTGAAAACTGAGTTAGCCTGGTCTTTGATGATGGCAAGCATTTGATAATGGTAGTGAATGTGTGGGGATGGTATGTTTGATATTCTGCACCCTAGGAGAAGAAAGGATTCTGGCTCCCCTGCAGTTTAATGTTTTTACTGCTGGATGGTTGATAGGTATTAGATTGTGTCTTTGATTGTGTGTGGAAGAGAGAGAATGAATTTACAGGTGAATTTGCAAAAATCAGCATATAGTAGGATACTGGCACATAAAGCCACTGAAGCACCAGTCATTTAGACTTCCCCTGGTGAGATCTATCCACACTCCTTTCCTCCCACAGAACAATCATCATCATAATAATAGTAATTGTACCAGTAACAACAGCAACATGTAGTCCCTCCTACTGTACTTCTCATCAGTGCAGAAATGTTCAGAGAAGCTCTTTTCAACTATTCCTGTTCTTCAGAGCTAATAAAGGGAACCAGTCAGCACAAACCACAGGCATTTATTGGGTGCTTTCAAACAGCTTAGCTTTTCCCTTTTCTAGGAAATCCAGGTATCCCTTCAGAGTGTACACCTAGATTATACAGGTCAGGTAGGGGAAATGTCAGGGTGCTGATAGTGAATTTAAGAGAGTCACAACCTCTTCAAATCCTTAGCACCTGCCAGAATTGTTTCCCTGTACTCTCAAATGTAAGAGGTTATAGTGAAGGATCAGAAAATCAAAGTCTCCATAGTCTTTAAGACCTGAAGTGCAGCTTCTGTCAGTCTCAGACTATTGTGAGAATATTGCTTATTCCTTTTGTTCAGACCATCTTGCATTCTTTTGCCTGCAAGCCAGGGAGAGAAACTGCAAAAAGGGTACATGTTATGTTCTCTCAGGTGTGGTCTTCTTGGCAGTGAGATACATATTATATGAAATGTGCTTCCCAGTGCTGAACATTTTAGGACGTGTGTATCCTTTCCTATGCTTAATGCAAGAACAATTGTCAATTCTCCCTGTGATAGTTTGCAGCTCAGAAATCTCTTTTCACTCCTGGCCCATTTTCCCATGATTTCTTCCTAGATTCTAAAATGATTTGGCATTAACAGGAATGGGACTCTGATTAAAACCTCTGAACCCACCTATCCGTGGAAAGCCTGCTGTGTTTTGCACAGACAGCTCTGCTCTTCTCTGTGCTCGCTACAACACTTGTATGGTACTAGCTACTAAGCTGCCTTTAAAGAGGAAGCGTGGCTTGTTACATTTGGATAGGTTCTATGAAAAAAAAATCTATTTTAAAAGGCTTATGGCTATGAATGCGGAGGAAGTGGCCACAGTTTTACAGTGGACTGTAGGTGAAATGGACCTTGCATGCCAATTACCTCAGCTATACAATTCCCTTCCTCTTATTTGTAAACAAGGCTAGTGAGCCCTGTTTGAATACACAGACTTGCTTCCTTAGAGAAGCAAAACTTTGAAAGATTTGTTATGTGCATTGTTTCAGTATTGGGGATTTACTTAAATTGCTTCCCATTTGTCTTTGTTTTTTTTTCAGGATGCATTCATTTTCTTGCCTCTTCATCTGGGAATGCAGTCATTAATGAAGCCACAAGGGTGAGTGCATTCATTTGTAATGTCAATACAACAGCCTAAATGTTCCCCAGAGCCACAGTCTGTTACTGGGGGGTCACACCTTCTCCTCCTACTCCTAGCACTGCACCTTGTGTATGTATCTGCTGAAAGAGGTCTTTGGAAAGTGTTTTTGTCACTCTGGTGGGAAACAGAACCATGTGTTACAGAAGGATTAGTGGGGACTGGAGAGGAAGAGCTCCTGGAGGTGGTTAGGCAAAGGGAAAGGGATGGCACTGGGGCAATATACATAGAGAAAAGGCTAAATACAATCACTCAGCGTCAGATTTCCCTCTTTTTACTGATTTTAGTCTCCTCCTGAACACCTGCCAGGGAGCTAGAATTGGTTTAATCTGTGTTTCATGGAGCTGTGCAAGGCTTATATCAGTGCTCAACTCTCCCTCCATGCATGCTCCCTGGGGACCATGCTGGTCTCTGCTGACCATAATTCCTCACAGTCCTGGTCCCATAAAACATCAGCATTCAGCTCTATCTGTATTCTTGGTTTACATTTTCATTTCTTCCTTGGATCTGATAATTTATTTCATTTCCTCCTCTCATACCTTGACTCTGTCCATTAGAGACTTATTCTGTACAGGCTGACTGACCTGATCCTCTTTTCAGACAGTGGCATGATCCTTCACGTGTACAAAAAAGCCTGTAATGCCGGGCTGCTTCATTCCTGCAGTTTTCTGTTTAAGACAGAACCACAGCTTCAGCACCTGTCCTATACTGAGTAGCAGAAGTTATTATATTGCTAAAATTTCTCTTCAAATAATGTAGATGGGTCACGGCTGCTGCTGTGGACTAAGCCTGCCTATTGCTTCTGCTTCGGGCTACAGATATTGTAGCTGGAGAGCAGAACTTTTGGGAAGAGCAGATGACTTCACTGTTCCCTGAAAAGCTGCAAAGTGGTGGTGGTTGTAGAGGCTGGCAACAGGACAGTGTTGCCTGCAAAACTCTTGGGATGCCAGCTGGGCTAATGCCAACCTCATGACTGGGGAGTGCCATGGTCTGTGGAGCTGTTGCAAAAATATGGGCAAGAGGTGACATGTGGAATGGCCTCCAGACTCCCAAGGTTTTGGGGCATGGCAAAGGCATTAAGAAGATGTGCTGGTGATGTTGGGACCAGGTGAGGAATATCAAAAGGTGCCTTGTACACCTGCATGCATTGCAGAGTGGTATGTGCTGGGGGAAATTGCTGGTGTTGCAGGACATTTTAGATGTTGCAGCTGTTTACACAGAAGGTAATTCCCAGTGCTTTCAGGGTCATGGGACTAAATGAGATGATCTGGGTCATCAAGCACTGTTCCCTGCTGTTGCAGGTCCACTGTCATTCAATCTCTATTGTAAACTGATCCATCTTTATCTTAAAAGATCTCAAGTCTCATCCCCCTGCAATGCTCACTGGGAAGCTGTTCCAGAATCTCCTTTTTCTGATAGCTAGAGACCGTCTCCTGATTACCAGCCTAAATGTATTCATGGTTAGCTTGCATTCATTTGTTCCTGTGCCAACATTTTCTTTTAGCTAATATAATTACTGTCTCTTGTTGCTGTTTTTGCTCTCATGTATTTATAGAGAGCCGTCATACCTACTCTCAGCTCTCGTTGTGCTAGGCTAAACAAGGCGTGCTCTCCTAGTTCCCTCCTAGCTGGTGGCCTCCTTCCTCTCACCATGCTGGCAGCCCTGCTCTGAGCTTGCTCACATTGAATTCTTCCCTGAAGCTGGGGGAGTGGTAATGGACACAGTTTGCTCAGAGGTCTCACCAAGGTCTTATACAGTGACTCTAATACTTCCTTCTCTCTAGAGAAAATACTGCTTTGGGTTTGTTGGTTTGATAGAAAAGATGAGTACTTTCTTAAAATCTTTGGATACAACTTGATAAGATGTTAAAAAAAACATCAAGAGTCAGTCTGCATTGTAGTTTACCCTGTAGTCACAGGGAAATACATCAAACAAGGAACATACACAGCTTATTCCTGGGGGGATCATGACAGACCCTGCTCAGTTCTCGGTTTACTCTGTGACTGCAGGTACTGTTGTCTCAGTTAAGTAGCACTCTGTGATATCACCTTGCAGGGAGGGCCATCACCATCACACTGGAGGCTTTGAGGTGCTGATCCTGTGAGGCCTGGAGCTGACCTTCATCTTGTTTTTTTTCCTCCAATATGACTTAGCTACTGTAGGGCTGTACCGTTTTTCATCTCTTCCCTCCCTACATCACTTTTTCTCCTGACAGACAAGATGCCAGTAGGTGATGAACGTACAGCTATGAACCTTCTGCTGCTTAAATGGAGATACCCCTTTTACATCTTTCCATGAACTGGTTAGCTGCCTGCTTGACCCACAAGTGTCTGATACTGGATTTATATTTAG
Organism: Actenoides hombroni; assembly: GCA_024336885.1. NCBI lineage: Eukaryota > Metazoa > Chordata > Aves > Coraciiformes > Alcedinidae > Actenoides > Actenoides hombroni. Next base: position 19,489,996 of record WUAM01000431.1, read on the forward strand.
GTGGGTACCAGTTTTAACCGTCTTACGTAAAAATTACCTGCTTGCTATAATGTGCCAAACATATCACAAGACTTGGAGCAATTGCAAATGGAGTACAGGATGAAGTTACAGAATCAGAAACATGGGATACGGTTATAATGTTTATTAAAGAAAGGATATTTATCCTAGTCATTTGGCTTATGTCTTCAGGGTGAAACGACCTGAAAGTGCTGAAACTTTCTGGGAATCACCACTCAAAGGAAAAAGAAACTTTACTACAAGGAGCCATCAACCTACCTTTCTCCAGCTGTCTAAGAGCAGCTAGTCCTTGGCCTTGGGGGAAATATAGATGGTCAGGGATACAATGACATTTTTGTGTGGTTGCACAAGTGTTTGTTAACAAACTTGCTTAAAGAAGCCTCACCTCCTGCTGTGCCACAAGCTGAAAAAAATACTAACTCAAGCTCACTTTTCTGGGTTACAGGACAACCTAAAAATAAGGACCTGTGGCATTGTAGCACTGTTCAAGATAACAATCTAACTCTGAAGTCTGTAGTCTGGGCCATGACTGAGCTGGGAAAGATGTAGGACTGGAAGCCATCTATAAAATGAATTTTAACTATGCTTTGCACCAAACAGACAAAGAAGTCATAAAGCTGAGCTTAAATTTTTTGTGTGAAGACAGTATTGGTCTGAAGCATAAGTAAAAACATGGGGTAAAGTTGAAATGAGAACATTTTCTGTGCAGTCTGCATCAGAAACCTACAGTAAGCCTGGACTCAGTTGTACCCTATACAATGTATACAATATAAATGTATTTTCCCAAGTGCTGGTCCGAAATGAGGCACAAAAGTCTGTGTGCCCCACATTTATTTTGCTGAGAAACCTGGGGGGGGGGGGGGGAATTTGATGGTTTGAAGTTAAGGTTTCAGGCTGGGGGAGTCCTCAACAAGAGAAAAAGCTTCTAGGAAGGATACAACACTTAGGGTACTTACGTAGAGAGAAGCAGAGAGATTGTATCAGTGTACATCCCAGTCATAACTCATTTCTCTTTTTAACAGTACCAGCCTGGTAAGGCTGTTGAGTATTTGTGCTGCACTTGGAGCACAGAAAGAATGGGATGTTTTATGGTCCTAAATTCAATTTACGGTTAAATGTCTCAGGTAATGGAAGCTTTTACCACATCACTTGAGAGACCATTGTATTGTCTGCTAGATTTCATAAGCAAGGAGTTTTCTTTTTTATTTAGTTGAGCTGCTTGCTTTTTCTGAAGAAATAAATGACCAAATAAAAAGCAAATCTGAAAACCTCCCCCACTGAGTCTATTTCAGTTGTTGCTGTTTTCTTCACATTTTCCTCCTTGAAATGCATTAGTTTCCAGTTGAGGGAACCTGAAGAAAAGATGATTATTACCAAGAAATTTGCAAATTAGCACAGCTCAAAACACCCCCACAGCAGTGTTCTAGTAAAATGAGTGAGGCTGGGATAAAACCTCTATGTATTTATTTGGATCATTCTATATTTGGTGTTAGCAGTCCTATTACCAAGCTGAAATTTAGGACTCTTTAGATAAATTTGTCCTGAAAATAGCTTTGGTAAATTAAAAGCTCTGATAGGTGGGAGGATGAGGAAAGCTTCTAAGATCAAACAAGGAGAAAAGCAACAGACATTGTTTCTTTTCTATTAAGTGCGTTTGCATATTTTCAGCACATTCAGCAAATGAATAGTTTCTGTGGATGGACAAAATTAGTGGTTAAGGAGAAGCAAAATGCACCAAGTACGGGATGTGGGATATTGCAGTGCTATTATACAAATCGATGCTATGCCTTCAGCAGGAGTTTTCAGTTCTATTTAGATCACTTCCAAAGGGGGGGGGAGGTATGATTGTTGAGTCAGGCCACCAGGATGAGTCCTAGTGTGGAAAAACTCCTATAGAAAAAAAGATTGAAACATTAGCGCAGACACGAAGAAGGGAAGGGATGGGAAACCTACACCATATAAGGTACAGTGCAGGAGAAGACATGACCACTAATCACTGTATTTTATGAAGCAAGAAGAAAAGAGAGTTCAGTGGAGAAGAAAAAGACTGGTAAAAGTCAGCTTTCTTCTATATGACAAAAGGATGCAGTGGACATCCTTGCTTTCGTGTGTCTTGGGAGTCCAGGAGCAGAGCGCTGAACAAGGGTGGAAATTTCTGTGTGAGCTCTGGTGCAATTACTGTTAGTTGCAAATGCTTTTTTATTTAAACACTGCCATTCTGGAAAGCAGAGCCCTGCCGTGATCCAGGATAGAAGTCAAATTTGGATTCTGAGAACTTGTCAAGAAATGCTCCTGGGAGACAAATGATCACATAAATGTCAACTGCAGCATTTCTCAAATGTTCCCACTCCAGTCATTGCCAGCAATAAAGTCTCAGCGATATCTTTTGGGCTGAACGTGGATCTACACAACATTATGTTCATTACATTCTGAAGACACCCAGCACCGAATTTTTAACTGTATTCCTCTCTTTACCACAGCTAAGTTCACAGTTTATTCTGTGCTGCTAAGCTAATGCTACCTGCAGAGACTTTCAGCATCTTTCCTAAAGCTCGAATGTCTACAAAAATCACCAGATGGCAGCAGAGTCATTTCTGGCCTCCTCTTGCCCTAAACTCCTGGTCACAGCTACGTGATCGGGAGCGCTCCTTGTAGCCACAGTTCCCAGCATTGCAGGGTATGCAAAAGCAGCTGTACCTACTGAGAAAGTATTTGCCTTTTCCTCAGCAAGAGGTTTATGTTCTCCATTTAGTGCCTCTGCAGCGTTTCGGTTTTAAAGGATGATTCTCTATTTTTTTCTCCAGATTTTTTGTTTATCTCAAGAATTGCCCCAATTTGTAGCTTGCAGATGCTGGTATATACACATGCTAATGGGGGTGTTCTTTTGGTATTTTATATGCTGGCAAGGTAATGCAAGGTAGTTAGCTTAGCTTTGGCTTAAGAGCAGAGACTGTCTCTGGAATCAGCAGAGACTGACTCCACGGCTCAGGGGTGAAACTGGCTAATAGGAACCTTGTTAATGGTGCTATTTGTTATTGTTCCTCTGTTGCTGTCAGTTTTTCCCAATAAAATGCTAAAAGCAAAATGCTAAGAGGAGACAAATACCCTGAAGGATTACAAAATTTAGAATAATTTTGGTCTGGAACAATCCTTAAGTTTCCCAATTTTGGAATTTCCTTTAAAAAGGAATAATTCCCAGGCAGTATCCCCACGGCAACCATTAGACACTGAGGCTCCGTAGTGGCCTGATGGATGGGTGAACAGGCAGGAAAGCAGCCCGGCCAGTGGTGTCCGTGTTGTTTTGCCTGGGTTCCCAAGAAACCTCATCGTACTTGAGCAGTCTCCAGGAACCATTCAGATGTCAGTGTCAAAACCATGAGAAAGTTTCCTCTGGTAGTCAGGATCTGGTCTCTGTGGATCCAATAAGTCCTTCCCTGCCTTCTTAATGCCAACCTGAGCTCTAGCACAGCTGGAAGAGGGAAGGGTTATTTTGGCTCTTCTGGCTTGCTCCTTTCAATAGAAAACACAAACAACCAACCCACACTTTTATTCCTCCTAGAAGAGCTCCTTTTAATGGAGTTTTAGGTCTGGAAATAGATCAAGGCAACTGTATTCAAACCTACTGGAAAGGACATGGCTCTTGTCATAGATTTCAAAACCACCTTTTACCAGACTCACAAAATCAAAAAATGCTGCTGTGCTCAGCAGAAGGCAGACAGAGGCTTCTAAACTAAGGGTTGTCAAACATGTTTTTGGATAGAGACTCTTCCAAGGTCACCTCCTATGTAATCTGTGAAATTACTGGTTTTTGTTTGGTTTTTTTTTTTCTTTTAATTGATACTGGGGGTTGGTGCATCTGGAAACTTTCACAAGATTAAAGGTTTAATTCTTATTCCCACAAGTGTTCTTATTACAGTTTGCTAGTGGAGGGAATCCTGCAAATTGCTGCAATTCCACCTGTTTTTAAAGCCTTCTTTATGTGGCCAGAGTTGTGGAAAGGTAGTAAGTAAATAGAAAAGGAAATCATTTTATATAATCGCATACATTTCGGGCTGCAAACTTTCACTTCCTCATTCTCAATCTACTTAACTTTCTCCATGCTGTCCTCCAGCACAGGTTGAAAGTTTGAAATGGACTTAAAGCAGAAATACATGTTCTATTTTATTATGAGCATATTTCAAGGGGGAAATGGATTATGCTTTTATTGGATGGAATGCATTAAATTGCAGCAACTTTTATTATTTCAGAACAAAGGTTTGTTATTCAAACAAAAGGCTAAGTCTTACCCACTGTACTAACTCTACGCACTTTCCTATAGCTCATTTTTAAAATAGCCTTTAGGATTTACTTGACTAAATCAAACCTCAGGAAGGAGAAGCTTGCAGAGGGAAAATCACTGCATTAGAGGTGATAAAATGAGAAATGAGAGAGACGAACATCAGTGCAAACTCATCAGCATCAGAATAAACTCAGAAATAGACATTCTACATTTCCATAATGCTGTCAGCTGCCACTACAGAGACAGGGATCTATTACCTCTGTTTATACTGCTGCTAACTTAATTTATAGCAATTTATTCTATAAAAGTAGACAGTAACTTGACTGACTGGGACAAAAAAAAAAATCTCCTTTGCGCTGAAAATAAAAATGATAATGCACATAATAGATTTCTGAAAGCAATTTGAATGGCCAGGTAAAATGCAAGGTGAGTTAGACATATTTTTAGTAAATCTCAGCACGAATTCCCTACTTTCGTATGCACATTTGTAGATGGATTGATAAAGGGCAGAGATGGGACATTTACTTAGTAAGATTACTTGGGTCCAGGATAGCTCACCACTCGCAGGCTTCTTTATTTTGCTGGGGCTGCATGGGAGGAGGAGGTGAGAGCAGAAGTGGGCACAATGCCCTCAGGGTTGAAATCGGGTGCCTTTCATGATCAGTGTTGTGAGAAAAGGATCTGATACGGCTTTGTCCTTGCAAAAATAAGCAGCTCATTTCATTTCTGTTCAGATGGCAAAAAAAAGATAAGAAACAACAGGCTTTCCACAGCTTTCCATCTAAGGAAGTGTCTGTAAGATAGTTTGCAGGGAGGCATCAGTATGTTCTGCTTTTGCACCAAACCAGCTGACACAAGCCCCAAACTCGAGGCCATCCCTCATTATGGTGTCTTAGCTCAGACTCAGCCCCGTGCTCCACCACTGCTCCATGTTGGGTCTGGAGCTGACTGCATTCTGTCCAACTGCCTCCAGAACAAGCTAGCATTAATTTGCAAGACACCACAAAAGCATACCTAGAGATGTTTGGATCTCAGCCCTTTGGGTGAGATTGCATCCCAACTTGTTAAAGCCCATGGCCTGGCTCAGTCAGACCTGTTCTGCTCTCAGGGAGTGTTCCTCAGTCTCTTCATTCCCTTAGCAGGAGTCTGGACCTTCTCCATAGCAAACAAGCTTCTTGGGAAGAAGCTTGCTCTTCTTAAGTACCTTTCAACCCCCCTTAGAAGTAGTTCATGAGCCTCTAGTGGTCCATAAACCAGAGGCAGAAAAGTGTGGCTGTAGAAAGTCTAAGGGATATAATCATCAGCCTACAGGTAAACATGTGCTTAAATGCTTTGCTGATCAGAGACAGACTGCTGAACTGGGGCCTTGGGAGTTGCCTTGTTATTCCCTTTATGACAAGAGGTTGATCTTCAAATTGAGGTGGAATGTTTTCCTGGTGCAACATAACCTGTTTTTGCAGGGGAAAGGAAAGGAAAGGAGGAAGGAGGAAAGGGAAAGGGAAAGGGAAAGGGAAAGGGAAAGGGAAAGGGAAAGGGAAAGGGAAAGGGAAAGGGAAAGGGA
>WUAM01000431.1:19495953-19531504 GCA_024336885.1 Actenoides hombroni
GAAAGGAAAGGAAAGGAAAGGAAAGGAAAGGAAAGGAAAGGAAAGGAAAGGAAAGGAAAAGAAAGGAAAGGAAAGGACTGGCAATAGTTTGTGGCAATCTCTGCTCAGGGTTAAAATAACTGGGAGCAGAGCAAATTAGGAGTGCTGTCAAGCACACAAGGGAGAAGTGTAACACAGAAACAGCAAGGTCTGGCATATCTGATAATGACTCTGGGTGGAGAAAGGCATGAGAAATTTGCACAGTATCTGTCTGCCAGCTTTCTGGCTCCAGAGAGTGCTGATCCAGAAGAATCTCACATCTCATGACAATGCCATGAGCAAAAATAAGCCTTCAGAACTGTGAAGGACCATCCTTCAGAACTGTTAGAACACCCATATTAACCCATGTTTCTCAGCCTGGCTTTGCACATGCTTCCCAGCACTTGGAGGCCTCCAATGTGTTTCCCCTGAGTAGATGCACGTTGGCACCACATCCTTACCTCCCACAGCTGTGGAAATTGGTGAGGTCTATGCTGCTGTGCAGGACCAGATTGAGGGAGGACTGGCATCACCCTCAGCCCTACAAACAGCATCTGCATGTTCCCCATAGGGCATGATAACTCACCTGGCATGCACAGAGCAGCTATGTGAGTTCCATCTGAAGGCTCACAACGTGGATGGCAAGGAAGGCCATTCCTGAGGGCAAGCTCGCAGGCTGGTATCTCCAAGATGCATCCCCAGCTTTGCCTGTGTCAGTGCCTCAGGATCAAACCAGCAGTTGAACTACTTTGTTGATGCCTGTGCTGCTTCTGATGTGAGCATGGTAAAAATCATTGATAAAACAAAGCTGGACTTTGTTCAAAAGTCAAACATTCTTTTAGCTTCAGTCCCTGGACCCCTTAATTTGCTGCTACTGGAGGTTTATTTAGCTGCTAGCCACAAACTCTTCCTGCTTCAAGACTATGCTGTGTATTGTTCCTGCCCTACTCAAAGGGAAAAGAGGAGAAAATGAAAGTGTTGAATTTAGAAGTACTTTTGTTTTAGCATTTCAAATCTTTACAAAAGACTCAGGCAGGAGTCTGTGTAGCCTCCTCATTCTGAGAGTTAAGAAAAACAAGCTGTTGATTCATTGGCTCAGATCTTTGATTTTGCAACCAGCAGGGCATTGATTTATAATAGGTGAGAGTTAAGGGATTGTAAGAGTGCACGAGAACAGTGTTTCTGGTCCTTACTGGGTTTTAGCTGCTTAAATACCACCCATTCCAGTGGGTGTCAGAGGCTTCATAATTTCAAGGCTCTACCATCTTGCACATCATTTATAACCTCCTAATGGGGTAAGAGAGCACAATTTTTCTGAGATTCTGTGAACCTCAGCACCTGTGACAGTCTTTCTAAATTCATACAGTCAATCAGACAACACTGGCATGTGCAACAGTGTTGCAGGAAGGAAGGGAAATCTCATGGTAAGAGATGACAGGTCTAAGCCACAGTGTCTCATGAAACAGGTTGGCTGTGAGAAACAAAACCCAAGACTAGACAGGGGGTGAGGAGTAACACTGGAGAAGTGAGTGTTGAAATCTGAAGGAGAGACATGCACGGGAAGTTGAGGACTTCTCAGTGTACAATATGTACCAAAAAAATAAATAAATTAGTTGTCTATGATTTCAAGCCTAATTGCTGCTCCTGAGGGCCTCAGTATAATAAAAGTTTGTTATTGATGTGAAAGAAAGGGCTTGCTAGGAAACTTGGTTAAATAAAGTTTTGAATTCTGAAAGCTTTGGACATAGGACTAATTTGTGTCCACTTCAACCCAACTTCCTTAACGTAGAGAAAAGCTTATGACAGCATTTTTGATAGTAATCATATATAAAGCCGGATTTTACTTTATTTGACCACCCATCGGAGCAAAATTAAGAGTCAATTAGCAGTGCAGTGTAATGCAGTCAAACGCAACACGTAGCACACCAGTCAGCCACCCTCAGCTGTGCTGCAGGTTACAAACAACATCACACACTGCAGTCAAATAGCTGCATTGGCAGGGCTGTGGAACTCCGTGAGGTTTGCCTTCAAGTGCCGTTCTGCTCTGAAAAGAAGGCTCTTAAAAGCTCGCTGTGTGGCTCCATGATTATTGCATTGCTGTAGTCAGATCACACTGCTGAAAAGAAGATCCTTCCTTCCTTCTATTTGCCAGCTCAGGGTGGGATCAGAGAAGGAATATGGATTGTTTTTCCTTGTCAACTCAAAGAGCATAAGTGATACATGAAACATTTCATCCCATTATGTTTTCCACTGTGCTTAAGCCCTCATTGTCTCACCCAGTAACACTGCTGCTGGAAGTATTCACCACAGTATTTGGGTTTTTTTAGAAGCCAGCTTTGGCTTCCCTGTCCAGTGTCATTTAGGTTAAGAGAATTAGTCCTGGAATGAATGGCTGCAGTGCTGTAAGCTGCATTTCAAGGTAAGGCAGCTCACAGATCAGTTGGTCAGCTAAGAAGCTGTGGTATGGCCTCCTTCTTTTGATGTCTTTTCTCAAAGGCCTGTCCAGCCTCAGACTCCCAAGGCTGGGTAAAAAACACCAGCAGACAAAAGGTGAGCATTTGCTCATGCTTCCATGAATCAAAATCCCTTGCTAACAGATGAGAGGGGATCCAAATTAAGTGAGACATGGGGTATTGAACACATCTGTCAGAAACCTTTGTGAGTACAGTTTGACTGTGGTGCGATGCAGTGCTCATTCCTTTTCAGCAGCTGCCAACTGCACCTTCTGGGTCTGATATAGTTTTCCTAAGTAGCTGCATCCTACCCTTCCTCTTCTCCTTTCTTTTTCCTTCTTTTTTTTTTTTAGTTTTTCCTCTTGGTTCAGTAGGCTGACACAGGTGGACATGTGCTGAAACTTTGTCCCCATGCTCAAAAGAGGCGTCTCCAGGAGTCAGGGAGCAGAAGGAACCAGGCAGGAGGAAAGGCACCATAAGGTGCCAGCACCAATGCAGCATGGTGTCCTTGTGGTTTGTACTTTGTGGGGTAAGTTCCACCTCAAGGTCTTAACGGTTGAGGTGTCCTCAGATGTCTCTTGCTTATAGATCCTCTCATCTGAGAGCTGAGCTCAATCTTGAAAACTATTTTTCAGCTGTGCTATTCAAGAGTCTCTTTCCACCACACAGACAGCTTTTGTTCACTGATTTGTTGGGACATAACAGTCTCTTGCTGTCTTTGTCCAACCTGGCTGGTATTAAAATCAGCGTATTCAGAAGTCACTCGTGTGAAGGCAGGGGAGACTGGAACTTGATGGTTTTATTAGCCTTTTTTATTATCCTTGTTTCTGTGGGAAAGCAAGGTAACAAGTGCAGATCCAATGAGTTTTCCACCAGCTAAGGAGACGGTTTGTAATACTGATGCACCTGGTTCTTCTGACATACCCGTGGATGTCTCGATTGACTCTGTAGACAGTCTGCTAGGAATTGCTGGTAGAGAGCAATCTTTGCTGGTGGTCTTCCCAACATGCTCGTTTGCTTTCTTCCTAATCTACCTTTCAGCGACACCATCATGATCTCATGTAGGGTCCTATCTATACTATCTTAACAGAAACAATTACACTTCTTGCTTAATTAACAGAAAGCTCAGCCCTCCCTTCCAAAAGTGGAGGATGAATTTCCCTTAGCTGTAGCTGCACAGCTCTTGCTGACTTAAAGATCAGACAGGTGCATGATAGGAAGCACCTTGTCTTCTTCATGGTTCCTACATGTATCTGTATGGGGAGAGAATCCTCCTTGCTTTCTTCTGAGAATGAACTGCTCAAATCCCTCCATGACCTCTAAGGTAGAGGAATTAACCCAGAAATAAACACTGTCTTCAGACACAAGCTAGTTATCTGAATGCTGAGCAGGAGCTTTGTACAGGAACCCCTTAGGAGCTCTCCAACACATGCTTCCCCTCCAAAGCAAGCAGTCAAATGGTGAACCCTCCAGCAAGAGACAGTGATACAGCTTAAACTAACCTACTTAGCCACTCCAGCAGCCTTAGGCAGGTTCCCCTGGCTGTTGGCGCTGCTCTGACACAGGGAGTCCCTGCCTTTCCTGTCTCATCTCACATCTACAACCTTGATGGTCAGGTGGGGTTCAAGGACTGCTGCCTTTGCCAGTGTTCCCAGCTGTGTGGTGGTGATGCTCCCCTGCCCGTCTGCTGGCTCTTAATGATCTCTGTTGCTGTCCTTGAGTCTTGACAAGGTCTTATCCTTGTGAGTGGCAGTGGATAAGTAGTAACCTAGTAAGAGGAAAGTCACCTATGAGGTAGTAGTTACAAAGAAAATAATTATCCTTTCCTTTAAGGGCAATATAGACGAAGGTGAGAGCAAAGGATGCTTTCCTCCTTTTGTAATATTATAAGAGAAACAAGGAAAACAGGGTTTCTGCTCTATCTAAGCAGACAGAGGGGCAAGTGGACATGGTGGGAGCAGAATTGGTAACTCTTGCCTTCCCCATACCCATTCCCCATTAAAGACAAAAAAGAAAGAGGGGACTCAGTGGCCAGAGAGGACACTGCTGATGGCCCAAGATACGGTGAAAACCTGCTTGGAGAGACACAAGAGGAAAGAACTGCACGATGAGCAGAACTAATGAGGCCTGATTTCACTATTTTTTTGCCTCATGGTTGATTGTCACTCCATCTGAAACTTTTCCTGTGGTTGGGGCATTTATAAGGTTTCTCATCTGTGTGGGCTGTCTTGAGTCTAATAAGCTCTGAGTTCAGCCTGCAGACTTTCCATCCTTTGGGACACAGGGACTCCATCCTCTACCTGGACATCTTCCTCTTTTTTTTATGAGAACCCTTCATGTATGCTTTTCAAACCAGTGAAATTCAGCTAAAATTGTACGGTGAGCTCAAGGGATTGAGGGAAGGAAAGGCAGACAACTGAACGGACAGACACACGTGCATTAACACCTCTGAACAAAAGGCATTGTTTTGTGAATACCATTTCCTTAGAAAATCTGGATCAAAATGTCTGATTTCTCAGCAATTGGAAGATGGACTAAAACGCTCTTAGAGCCTTGAGGAAGTGAAGGACTGTGTGACTGGGATGCTCAGTTTTTGCCCAACTTCCATCATTGTTCTAGAGAAGGAGGAATGCCACACATGATGCCTGAAACCTCCTGCCAACATCTACCTCCAGCTTCTCCCCTGAAATTATCTTTTAAATGGAAGAAAATTGTTTTCTGCTCTCAATCTCTCGCTGCTGCTTTCTTCTTCTCCTTCTTTTTCATAACCATCATGAAATCATCACTCAAAAAGAGGGAGAGAGGGAGGTATTAATTAAGAAGCTTGTATTCCAGTTTGAGGCTTTCACTGATAGTCAGAAACTGCTTGAGTTGCGCTTTCAGGGGTTTGTAATGTGAACAGAATCTCTGGATAGGGAGACAGGCTGTAATTAATTTCTCTCTCCAGGACGATTACAGATATAAATAGTAAAACAAAGACCGGCAAATATCAGCAGAGGTGCCCACGTTGCATGTACTCCATCATAAAGTTGCTTAACAGCAGGTTATTTTCTACTCAAGGTCAGTGGTGCAGAGAATGAAAAGGATTTCCAGGAGGTCACTGTTCCTGGCCTTTGCCAGCACCACACCTGATAGTCATTGCTTTCAGACACTTTTCCAAGTGTTGGGAATACCAAAGAAACTTTCTCTTCTCATTCCACCTCTGCACTATGAAAGACCTGTCCTGTGAAGGGCTGGCAGCAGAAACTAGTTAAGCTGGATTAGTTTGAGTGTTGGTGGAGTAGTATTGTGGAAAGCAGGAAACCTTAGCAAGGAGGTAAAAGGAAAGGATTGACAGAAGCCTCTAGATTCTTTTCAGCATCTCAGGTTTCATGGAAAACAAAGGAGTACCTTGCTGCCAGGACTCTGTAGCAAATTTCAAAAGAAAGAGCAAGCCTAGTGTTGCAGCACTGAGGAAGTTCGCACAGAGCCTGCCAAAGCAGCTGTGGTATACAAATGACACCGACTTGTTTCAGAAGGTGCCATCTCCACAGTCACTGCTGACACTTTCAATGTCTTCAGCATGAAATGTTTTGTTGCTGACCAAAGCCTGGGGAGAACAGTCCAGGATTATAAAGGTTCATGTGTTGTTCTTCTCAGACAGACCAGTGGCCTGGGCAATGCTTTGGGCTGTAAGAGAGCAGGGGGTAGGTCTGGGGGGAGAATATGTCCTTGCTTTCATGTCCCGTGAGGATGCGGAGGTGTAATGTTCTGGAGATGTGTTTCTTCCATATGCCAAAGCTAAGGGAAAGCCAGTGATATAACAGTCAGCTCTTTCCCAGAGCTCTTCATTAGCAGCCATCAACGTTTTTTCAAAGCAAGTCAACAGCATCATGGACTATTTTATAGAGAGGGACAATGAAGCGTAAGAATACACAGAGCAATGTGCTCACAATCTCTGCTAGCAACAGGTACTGTGTTTTCCATGAGCCATATTGTACCTGACCCAAACCCCACAGATTCCTTTAAGGACAAATAAGCTCAAAAGAACTGAACTATGAGCAGCTTCCAAAGCAAGTTGATACCACAGCAATGAGAACTGCTCCCGTTGTTCTCTCCAGGCTTGTCAACAACAATATCAGGTTCCAGCTCTGCATGTATGTTAGTAGTAGGAATGAGGGGATAACTCACTTTGAAAGCTTTCTTCTGGGGTTTATGTAGAGATTTTATCGACTTGTTCTCGTACTGACAGTCTGACTAAAATAAAGGACTTTGCTTTGAAAACAGAGACTCCAGTATCTAGTTTTAAATAAGCAGAAAGGAAGCAATAGTCAGAGGCTGGCTGAATAATGCAGCAGTCTCCCTTCCAGAGGACAGAAGGATTGAGCTGATGGTGGGTCAGAAATAGTTGTTTGTCAGGTGAAGAAAAATGTAGGAGATACTGAAAGGTCTGGAGAAGGTCAATGAAGATAGAAGTGTCATTGAATTTATAGATGATGAGAGATCACAGGGACTCTTTAGCCAGAAATGATGACTGGTTAGAGGGATACTTGTCTGAGACATTCACAATGATTAAAGATGGAAAGTGAAATTGATTGCTCCTTCCTTTTTTTTCCCTTTCTCTCTCTTTTTGTTTTTTTTTTTTAAATCTCTGTCCTGCAACATGGGAACAAGGGGTCACTCACTGAAATTAAAGGGCATCAGCTTTAGAGCTGATAAAAAGAAATCTTTTTTCTTTTACAAATCCTGCATGTAGTTTATCCACAGAATTTATTGACCCTCTCCCCAAGGTCGTGGAGGCAAAGACTGTGGCCGGATTTGAAAGAGGATGGACTAATTTCACAACTCTTTACAACATCTGTGGCTACCTCAGGCAAGGCAAAAAAGGCAGGTATTGAACCACATGCTTTGGGACAAAACCTCAAAAATCCTGCTCCTGAGGCAGGATGAACATCTCCTTATCTGAGCATGGCAGGCAGCTGGACTGAGTTTAAACATGCACTACTCTTTTGTGAGAGGTTTCTGCCTTGCTGTGGAGGCATTTGAAGGGAACATGAGCCTCAGCTCAGCTTCTCTCATTCTCAGGTTGGGATCTTAACAAAAACTCACCTTCACAGCTGCCTTAAGTCATGAATTGGTACACCCTGTGCCTCGGGCTTGTCAGCGCCCGCAGAGGTGTGAGGGGTTGGTGAGGGACAGCCCTTCTTTAACCCGATACAACTCCACTAGGCAGAGCTTATTTGTCAGAGTCCGCACTTATCTTGGGTGCTATTATTTATCTTGGGTGATATTATTTATCCAGTGATTCTTCTCTTGCCTTTCCTCTGTTGCAGCAGGGACAGGATGTTGCAACAACACTAGGGACACCAGCGCTTCGTTCCACCACTGCCAAGCTCACGCTGAAGTATGCTGCCAGAGCAGAAGATGGCTGCAGAGGCAGTGGAGTGGTGTTTCTGCAGCCAAGGACTCAGCCAGGGTGGAAAAGTGGGTGAAGGATGGGAAATACTGCAAGGCATGGATGGGAGGGATGTTAACATTGTACATGGTGGTTTGTGAAGCACTTGTGAGAATCAAGCGGTATTGTCAGGCTGACAAGATGAGCCCTCTGTCAAAGAAACAAATACATGTCAAGCCCAGCACATGGCTCTTGAGTGCTCTGCAGAGTAACTGGGATCTGAGTTCAGAGCTGAAGCATGAATTCAGCTCTCACATTTATCTTCTCCTTGTCTTTTCTTAAGCAAGGTAGAAGCCATCATGTTCTGTTCTTTGGAAAGAGGTAGTTTCATTATTCATTGGCCATGAAACTCCATCTGCTTGGGAAAAGAGTGAACAAAGGATAGGTAAAGCTGCAAATCTGCTGTGACCTGAGTCCCAAGGTGATTCTTTCAAGGATGAAAAACTCGCCATTTTGACAGCTGGGCCCCAAAAATAAAATTACAGCCTTCTAATATGCTATAGATACCTCACGCAGAGTAAAATGTGGGCTGTGCTTTCACTTTGGGAGGCTGGGATTCACTTTTGTTTGGCATTCTGTCTTCAAAGAAAGATGGTGATGGAACATGCGTGGTTGTTTGGAAAAGAGCTTGTTCTCTGGCAAAACATGGATTAGAGAAATTTATTGACAATGGAGTCTTCACTGGAAACATCAGTGGTCACATCCCTGTGTCCTGGAGAACCATCAGCCTTTTCCAGTGCTAAGGGAAACACAAAGCTCTTAATGCTCTTTCCAGTATTTTCTAAGTAGGGATTATGTGTCAGTGCCCTTAACATTTCTTTTCATGCCTGTGGTCTTCTGGATAGTATTTTTTTTTTTTTCTGACAGCAGCCAATACAAATATCTAAGGTTCTTTATTGCTCTGCACTACCACCAGACATGTTTTCCCACCTCACCAGTTAGAAATTATGGGATAATATCATCCTATTGCCAACACTGTCAGCTCACTAGAATGTTGTATGATGTCCTCCCAGTGACCACTTTGGGCAAAGCTGTTATCTGCCTGGTTTCCTGCAGACTTTTGGAGTAAAATCCCAGTTCAGCTGCACCTCTTCACGTACTGATCTTACCAGGATAGCTTCCTGATTAGTGCCATTTAATGTGTAAATCCTTATTCTCTTTCCTGTCACCTCATCCTTCACCTGTATTGTGGATGGCCAGCTGGAGAGGATGCTTTAACTAGGGGTGAACTGTTCCTCAAACTGACATAGCAGGGCAGACTTCTTGTGAATTTTTCCCAGATCCCCAGATGGTGCCCTCCACTGAGATTGCTGTTGATCAGGTGGAGCTCTTTTCCATCTGGGCTATGAACATGCACATACACACAGTGGTAGGATCTTTAATAATGCAACAGTGACTGTGATGAACCATGATAGGTGATGACAGAAAGTGGGAGATGAATACATTTGAATCAGCATGCTTGGCAGGTATATGAAATATTATTGTGTTAGATACGGGACCTTTAGCACTGTAACACCAATACCCCAGGCGAGAGATCCAGCACTGATGCTGTCAGTCAAATTTTATTTTTTCTAGGTTCCTTTCACCAGTCACTATGGTGTAGGAACACCTTTTATTAAGCAATATCACTGGTGTCTGTCACAGGTGGTTCTTTCCTCTTTCCTCCTTTTCTGGCTCCGGGAGGAAGAGAGCAAAATTAAAGTAGGCAGATATAGAGGAGGAGAGTGGGTCCACCCGTGGGAGCTGTGTTACACAGGGGACTGCGTGACTCTGCAGGCCATTAATAGCTCTAGCCAGATCCCAGTGCTAGAGCAATTAGTAGATGTGAAAGGCAGGGAGAAAGAGACAGTTGACTGCAAAGAGGATCACCATTATGTACATGAGTGTGATTACTTTGAGACCTTGAGGAGAAAATGGGAGACAAAGTTTTCCAAACAGTCCATCTATCAGGCTTATGCCTTTCTTGAACCTTTAGTCAGGAAGGGATGGAAATATTTCTAAATTTGAACCCTGTCTTCACATTCTGAGGGCATACTTTATCTCACGGAAAAGCAAAATGTCCCGTGAACTTTTATGCTTGTCTTCTCCTCTGATCTTTCTTCCTGGGAACAATTCCCCTTTTTCAGCCTGAAGAAATCAAGGCTGAAAAGAGCAGTGTGGTTGACAGGTCCCTTGGCAGTCTGTGAATGTTGAACTCTTGAATGAAGGTCATATCAAATGATTTGTGGATGATCCATGTGCAGTTAAACATGTTTTCACAAAATGCTCATCAAATAATTCTGAATAATGAGTGCAGGTGCTAAATCTTGATGTGTTTGCAGGCATATAATGATCAGAAGTAAGAGCTTAAAATTTACCAGCTTAAGTTGTTTCTGACAGAATAATCAGAATGCTCTGCTGTGCTCTGTGGTTGCACCCTCTGTTCTTTGCCTCAATTACAGATAGGGAAGATGCTCAGTGCAGTTAACCCTCCCTGTCTGGGTATTTTAACAAGCCAGTTTTCTCATCCTGACAAGTAAGAAATCTCAAAAGCAGACACACTGCAAGATAGGTTGGTCTTGCTGGAATTAAGAATGAAAACCAAAACACTCCCATGGCTCAAATTCAGAGGCAAATGGAAGTGACCAAGTGCCAGTCACACTCGTAGGTAAGTTTTTATGAAATGAGACTGTTGCGATAGTAACATTAGACAGCCCTTGGGTCCTTGTTTCCTGATTTTGCACACAGCATTCATGCTACACCCAGTTCTGTTCTGAGAAGAGATGACTTGGCCCAGACAGGCTTTGTGTGAATCAGTGAGCTTTGATGGTTCAAAACCCCAAAGGCTGCATCCAAATGTTTACGAAGCTGAAGAACCAGTGGCCTGGATGAGGTCAGCTCTGTTGCTCATCACAGGATGGTCTACATGAAGACAGCCACAGCAAAACCCCTGCAATTTATGACCCTCTGTGTTTGGGTTCTGTGCTTTGTGGACTCTAGTCACAGAAAGAAACACTAGAATCTTGTGTATGAGTTGCTTGGACATTATGACCAAGAGCTAGGCAGGACTGGTGACTGGGCATTTCCCTTGACTCCAAGGGACCTTCATCTTTAGGAGTACTTCTGACCACTTAATTCTACCTGGTATTGATGCATCCAATTTTCCCGACACTACAAAATCATGTCAGCATCTTTCTCTGTCCAAGAGTCAACAGACAACATGTACTTCCTAGAGCCAAGCCTGAATTAAATACTAGGAGAGGTTTACAGGCAGGAATTTGCAAGGCCTGGCCAGAAGTCTTATTTCTCCACAATGAGAGGGGACCAGTCAAACTCAGACATGAGGAGGGGGCTCTGGTGGTTTAATTCACTTCCCTCTGCTGCTGGGGATATGGATTACCTTTGTTGTGGGATAAATCCTACATTTGAGCTGCACTTGAATTGCTTGTGAGTCTTGGCTCAAGAACCACAGGCTAGTTGTTCCTGATTAAAGGTGAGAAGTGGTAAAATACAGACATGGAGATAAACATCTTTGCTTGACCTACTCTAGCACCTGTACTAGTGCTGATCAGTAACTATACAACCATCTAGAGAAGCTGCATCTCTGATGGACAGGATGAGATTCCCTTAAGAGGGCAGCATCTGTTCTCTATCTTGAATCTGTTTTGTTTAAAAATAGAGGACTGCAGACATCAGGGCTGTTGGCTTGGCAGATTATGAGGGTCCTATATGCAAATGTAATTATTCGTATGAAAAACCTGTGAGAAAACTCCAACTAATTCTTAAATTGGCACAAAGACTATACTGTTGTCAAGTTTGAGGTGGTCAGCCTGCTGGCCATTGCATTTCAATTACCTTTACATTCATTTGGTGCCACTGAAGTAATTTTCACCAATTAATGCCAAGAACCAACACATATCTTCTTCCCTTTTGTTTCCTTCTATTCAAAATTTAATTTAGTGCTGGTGAGCAGTGCCAAGATGACAGCTCTGCAGCCTGAAGTGTTTTATTCAGCCATGGAACTAGTCCTAGCACAGCACGAGCAAAGTATGCTTTTGCAGGAGTGGATGAACAGAGGAAGCAGAAATCAGTCAGCTGCACCTCCTCCTTTAGTTGTGTGGTGCATGGTCCCAGTGCTTCCGATGGAGTGGCAACCCTGTGAATTTTCACAGCCTTGTCTCAGCTACATGAGGCACATTTTGACTTTCCTGGAGAAAGACATCATTTTGGACTAGAGGGAGTAGATGGAAGGGGATCCAACACTTGTGCAGTGCTCAGACACTGTTCTCTTGTGCCTGATGATGGTAATGGGGTGTGCATACAGTGTGCAGTGGAGTGAAGAGAGTCTTGTCTTCTTGCAGAGACAGCATTTGTTTGAGCTCCCTACATCCATGTAGCACAAAGTGTCTCCAGGGGTTTAGGTCACGGAAGCGGTGCAGCCCTGCCAGCAAGGGTCTGCCCCTGCCTGCGTAAGGGCTGCTCCTTGTGCCTCAGACTGTATTATAGAATCATGGAGTCATTTAGTTTGGAAAAGACCCTTAAGATCATGGCGCCCCACTGTTAAGCTAACACTACTAAGTCCACCACTAAACTATGTCCCTATTGCTTGGATGGGAATTGTTCTCCTTGGTGCACTCTCATGGATCACGTAGATGAGCCTTCCCATGTTCCCTGGCAATGGGCCTGGCAGAAATCAGGTTGCACAAACCACAAAACACCTGACAGGGTTACAGTGGTTTCCAGCCACCTGTCATAGACTTGAGCACACTGACACACAGGACTA
Organism: Actenoides hombroni; assembly: GCA_024336885.1. NCBI lineage: Eukaryota > Metazoa > Chordata > Aves > Coraciiformes > Alcedinidae > Actenoides > Actenoides hombroni. The sequence continues at coordinate 19,508,621 of WUAM01000431.1, forward strand.
GGCTGTGATCCCTGCTGTACCCTTGAAAGCAGGGGAAAACAGTGACTTAAAGTCTGGAGTCAGCTCCTTGACCCACTTAAAGCACAACGAAGCAATGCACTGGATGCAGGGTGTTCAGGACAGGCCAAATGGTCCCATGGGGGAAAAAGAATGAACTTCCAGTGCTTTGTATACAACAGCACTTCCCTTTGCCATGAAGCTGCTCAACACTTACTAGTGAATGACAAGGAGCAGTTACCCCAGTTGCCAGAGATGTCAGAAATAGCCTTGCTGTGTTCATCTCACTCCCTTCTCCCCACCCTGTCACTTCTCTTCCTGGAGGACTATGAAGGAAGAGGAAGGTGGATATTTATGAGCGTATCAGGGAGATAAAAGGGAAACAAGTAGCAGGTGTGCTAGAAAGGCATTAGAAGGCATGCTTTTCTTGTGACATTTTGTTATCATAATTATTATTTCAGATGCCTTTGGAGTATAATCAACTGTTGTCTCCTCATGAATGTGCTTAGTAAAAATGTCTCAAATGCACGAGAGAATCCATTTATTTCTTCCGAGTTGCAGGAAGCTGAAATTACTGCTTAAATAACCTCTCTGTTCAAGTGAGGGTAAATCAATGCTGACCACAGAGAACAAACAGTGCAGATTTTACTTTTGTGACCCAAAGGTGCCCACCATCACAATTCATCTGATATTCTGATCTAGCAAAATGAAAATGGAGTTGAATCATCTGTCTTTCTCCAGCTGATAGTTCTATGATGGGGACAGGAGCTGCATTACTACAATAGTTTAAGGATTATTTTTTTTCTCTTTCGTTGCTTGCTTGTATATTAAAAAGGGAATAGGAAAACCTGTGATGCTGTCCTGTTTAATGTGCTTGCGTATATTATCTTTTGCTTAAGGTTTCCTCCAATGAGTCGTTTAAAATCTTACTAAGTGTCTGCTTTGTCTATTAAATATCTCACATGATTATGGATTGAATAGTGCTTTCAGCTTTGCCTGAGCCATCTTCCTAAGAGTTATGCAGTGGTAAAGGCAGTCAAGCCCTTGTCTTCTCAGTTTTCGTTGTGGTTTATTCAACACAGGAGGAACTGGATTTCCCACCTACTGCTGTTGCTTGCTGTAACCCTGACAGAAGCAGTGCGAATATATCATTGTAGTACAGCTTTAATGCCAATGGAGTGCCAGTGTCTATTCAGATTTGTTTTGACAAAAAGTGGCAGAAACTGGTCTGGGATGTTGCATTTTCTGTGTACCACTCTTCTACAGTCACGTTCACCTCAGATGTACTATCTCATGCTCTTTGAGGCCCCTGGATTTTACTTATTTTTTGAACCACTTGTCCAGCCGTGCAGCTTGGTAAATATTTAGCCATGAATTTCACTGTTAAGGCTGGAACTGTTAAGAAAGACTTTTCCTCTTTTCTGAAAATATTATGAGTAATGGTAGATTATGGCATTCTTTTGTGTTGGACTTTCACCTTAGTGATTTTGACAGTTCGACCTCCTACAGCAGGTCCAGAAGGACAGTGAAGAGCATATGTAGAGGACAAGACTTGTGCAAACAAGATGACTACATGTTCCAGGGATTGTCTGTGGACAAATCTAGCTTCTAGCTGTTTGTTTTAGCTTTGTAAGGTTTCCAGACCATCAGAAGTTCCTTCAAAATGCTAAAGAGTCCTTGAAGTTGTTAATGGGATGACGAGCTGAGGAAGCTCATCATCTTCCAGACAAGGATCTTTTCTAGAAAAGGCATTTTAATCCTACTGCATATTGGTGCAAGAGGTGGAGGGTGAAATTTATGGTCTGTCATGTGCGTGAGTGAGATTAGTGGATCTTAATGGTCTCTTTTCTGGCTTTAAATTCAACTTTCCTTTTATTTTTTTTCATGAAAGATGGGTTGTAATGATTTTAGTACTCACCTAAGCTAGGGGTTGAAAATGTGACTTCTTATCAGGTGGACAGGGTCCTGGAAAAAGCCCTGGAAAAGCTGTTAAATTAGCAAAAAATTCCCCGGTGTGATCTAGACACTTGGAGCCCGCTTGTTTGTGACCAAAGAAGGGGTGACAGAGAGGGTTCCCACTGCTTGTCTTCTGGAATATAGTGTCTTTGGTCATCACTGACAGCAGAGCTACAGGCAGAGGAGGATTTCCAGGACAGAGAGAGCTTTCAACCACCTCCAATTTAATTTAAAGAGAAAAATAAGTCTCCGCAGTTACCATCTGCATACTTAGACATACCCCGCCCCACCCCCCAAAGAATCTTGAATTAGTAAAACCTGTCTTCAGGCTGTTGGATGATCTTAATTAAACTAAATTAATTATTTATTCAAATAAAATAAGACATGCCAAGACTCTCCAGGGAGGCAGTAAGGATAATAATGCCTCTTATTAGAAAAACGTGTCAATACCTCACACAAACGGGGGCTGTTTTATTTGTATAGGATCCTGTTTTCTTAAACTTTTCAGGACTCAGTGATTTTTCATTTGCTTACGGTAGAAGCCCTCTACCCCTGTTTCACCATCACCTTCTTGCTGTTTTGTGTTGTGGAACTGCAAATACTAGGCAGACATCTCTTTTCCTAAGAAGCTTCTGGCAGCATTCACTTGAACTTTTAAGTTCATTTGTAGAGACTGGAAACTAGCAATGCCAAGAAGATATTTCTTTTCCATGACACATTGTGAGTGATTTTTGCATAAAATCGCCAAGCACTTGACAAAGTCATAATCACTAACTAATGATCCATAATGCAATTGCTGTAATTAGTAGCATTATTGATATTACCTTACCAGAGTAATTGGGCTCATTTAACCTTTGTTTGTAGCAAGAGAAATTGGGATATTGATGCTGACAAGGACTGGTGTCAAGTGGACAATAAACAGTCTGTATAGCGGTTGTTTGATAAAATTCCTGCAGCTTGGTCTCTGCTACTCATCACAGCTATATGGTTGGTTTGGAACTGCAAGAATCTGAAACAGTGGAGAGTCCTTTTTCTAATCCAGTCTGCTCAGACCTGTCAAAGCTATGCCTTGACTGAAAGGTTAAGTGTCTTCAAGTCTCATGACCTGTGGATTAAGCCAAATATGTCCATAATCTTCATAGGAAAAGTGGTGGGCAGAGCTGAAGTTTGCTTGTCCTTCCTTGTGCCCCCCTGGAGTGGGGCAATACATCCCTGCAGTGGCCTGGGCCTAGAGATACATCTTCATGGGATGACAGGTGCTCCCCATGCTGTCCCATCTTGGGGGCTATGACATAAACTGGGGAGTCCTGCAGTGAGGCGTGCTTGCTTTTTCCTCCAGCAAGGAACTGGATGGAGACCAACCACCCATCAGATGACACCAGCTGCTAAGAGGCTGGGCTGGATTCAGCATGTTGTCATGGAGGAAAAAGCTGGCTCATTTCATTATGAAACCGGTAGCCAGAAAAAGGAATTTGCTCAGACAAGTCTCCTCCAGCAAGGGAGTGAAATGACAGATGACAGACGATGGCCATGTGGCATAAGGCGCAAGCTACTTTGGGCTGAAGTCGTGTAGTCAAGCCTTTAGGGAAATCAACATCTTTCTCTTTTTAATGACTGCAACTTACTGTATTGTCCTCCCCCTATTTTTGTAATAGGAAATATCCACCAAACATGTTCATCTGTGCACAGGCTGTGTGCCTGAGGGCAGCATCTCTCCTGTCCTTTCTGAAGACTGATGACGAGAATGAACACCACCTCTGTTCCCACTGTCTGTCGCAGGCAGGCTGGTTAATCACGATGTTCTTCTTGGCTTTGTAACCGTACACTTAATGTCTTTAATAATAATAATAGTAACAAGATCTGGATAAGGAAACCATGTCTGTATGGAGCTCTTACCCTCCTGCTGGAGCTCCATTTTGAAGGGTGCAGTGGGGATGAAGGCAGAAGTGTTGAGAGGGGTTGCAGTGGAGAGCTGCCTTTCACCTGAGCAAGGCCACCTCTCCCACCAGCTCACCCCGGGGCATGCAAAAGATGCCCCTGGGCATCCTTGCCTCTGGCTGCACAGCTGCCATGGAGCCTTGGTAGGGCTGGGTGAGGGCCAGCCTGATGGCTCTGTCTTCCTTGTTGGGCCAGCTACCCTGGTGCTGTTCCAAAGCACTTCCTAATCTTCTAATTAACCTTGACACAAGCCTTAGTTTTCCAAAAGCCTGATGGACCTCTGAAAAATTCGATTTTTCTCTGATGAGGCGCATTCAGATGAATATCATCTTACTGAGGCCAGCAAACAATCTCAGTCCCTTAAGTGCATAGGTGGATGCTTAACCAGACTTGTCCTCTTCATCATAGGGAAAACCTGCTACATGCTAAAAAAATTAATTTGCTGAGCTTTATAAAATCTATTTATAAAAAAATCTACAAAGGGGAAATTAGATTGAAAACTGACTCCAGACACCACTTAGTAAGAATTATTTCATGCCAGTATGTGTTAAATTCAATATCTATTCCATTCATGCAGTGTAGTTTATTAAAATGAACAGCATCTCAAATATGCGTTTCTGCATTCAGTTACGTCAGCCTATTCTTGATGGATCTATTACTGCTGAAGGATACACATTTCTGCCGACTGTGAGAGAGTTCATGGCCATTTGGTGGTGAGAAAAAAAAAAAAAAGTAGAAAAAGGGGAAAGTTGAAGGCATAAAGTGTCTCAGCATAAAAATAGCAGTGAGAACTAACCAGCAGGAGACCCACATCAAAGCAATATATAGTCTGTCTGTGGCCTTCCTTGTGACAGAGCCTGACTGCCACATCACTACTAACAGATGGTTTGTTGTGAGCATTTTCCACTGATTGAGAGGCATTTTCCTGGGGCTATCTCAAGAGATGCTGGAGCTAGGGTACTCTCACCAGCCCTCAAAAAACATCCCAAAGCTTGAGGGTTTGGTTTTGCTTGAGACAACAGATGAGGTTTCTCTCCAAACTCAACCAGATCTTTATGCCACCAGCTCTGTCCCTGGGATCTCTCCATCAGCAGGTGCCTTTCTGTCAGCATCCCTGACAGCATCTCTGGCCAGGTCTGCTCACTCCCCTCACCAAATGAAGCTGCCCCCGCTTTGCTCTCCTGCAGCCTGACCTCCGGGAGCCCGTCCAGCACCAGGCAGCTATGCACCCAGCTTTTTGTTTCTCACACCATCCAGCTTCTTAAACTGTCTCTGTCCCAGGGAATAAATTGAGTATGTAACGGACTCCCAAGGGGAAGCCATTGTAAAAGCTGCAGCAGTAAATATAGCCCAAAGAGTCCGAAAAAGCAAACAAAGAATAACTAGATGAGCTGGCTGATTTAAATGGGCCATCTTGGCTTCTTTCTCTCCACATATTTTCACTTTTCTAAATTCCTTGCCTCTACCTCTGATGTTTTACTATATTTAGCTTGATAACTAGCTGCATTCCCAGTAACTTTGCAAAGCACTTTGAGCTAAATGAATATGGAAGATCCTATTAGAAATAGTATGGTGTTATTTTGTATTACATGTAGCCTTATTTTTCTGCCCTTTTTCCTACCGGGGTGGAAAAGCTTAAATCACTTAGGTGTTTTAACCTGGTGGTTTCAGAGTGCTATCCAAGTGCTAATTATTTGTGTAAGGTAAGTACTTCTATTAGCTTTGAAAAGAGGGGAAAGGTGAGGCTGATGGAGGAAGAGAGTTGCTAAAAAAGTCAGAGGAGCATCCATGACTAAGCAGAAGTTGAAACCACAGATGCTGACGTGTGTTAAGTCTGGTCAATCAAAGCTCTCATTAGTATATGCCTGCACTGACTTACATGATTAGAGGTTTTGCATGCCCCCCCCCCGCTCTTTCTGGTGCATGCCGAACCCCTGATTTCAGAAAACCAAGTGATTATGGGTAATAAAACCAAATGTACTCCAAACCATCAGCCATCGTTGGAAAAGTAGGGCAGGGACTGTGCTGGGGGATGCCATTTCCTGCTGGGTTGCGATACCTGACATCTGCTCTGCTGATCCTCAGCAGCCAGAGATGCGCTGTGTGCTGGAGCACACCATTGTGGGTTGACTCGCTGAGACAGATGAAGTTTTAGCCCCATAAATTAGGGCTTCCCCAAAACGCTGGGTAAGGATATAAATCAGTGGGTCAGTCCAGCACCAGAGATGTCTTTAAAAGGAATCCATTTTTGCCAGGGTTAAATCTTCTCAATCAGAGGCCTCTGTTTGAAGCCTGGCTTTGTCATACAAGACTAATTGACAAGCTGCTCTGCTATAATGTTATCCCTTTCACTCCACTGAAATGCAATAGTAATGCTGGCTTCTATAAATCAACCTAATCTTAAAAAAGAGAGTTAAATGAGCATCACATTACAAACCACAAAGCACATTCATCACTCTGCTACAAACCATAAATATGACAAGTACATCCATCAATTCAGCACCTTTCTTTCAGGTCTGCGTACATGGACGTTAGTAACTTAATGGTTCCAGAAAGCTTTCCCTTCTTAAGTACACTGTAGAGCCTTATCTTTCATTTACTGCAGTTACCAAAAGTGGAGCTCAGTCATCTATAGCTGTGTTCCTGTGCTGAGAGCTCCTGCAAGGGAAAAATCCACCTCTTCTGAGGGTGCACCCAGAGTGACTTCTTTGGAAAGAGTTAGTTTCATGCTGCTTCACTGCTAGTGCTTCAACTGTACAAACTGCGGTGACAGTAGGACCTCTGCCTACTATAGCCATTGAGCTGTGCAAACTAGAAAATAGTTTAACTGAAAAGGGATAAACAGATCTAAAGATAAGTTTTCAATTATTTGCTGTCAGACTGTAAAGATTTATTGAGTGGGTGCTCTGCGTCTCCTATAATACCATTACTAGCTTGGTGGATGGGCTAGGGAGTTATTAAATCTGCAGATGAGGGTGAGCTGGGAGGGACTCTACACATGTCTGGAAAGCAGGATTTGAAATGGCTAATGGGAAAAATGGCCCTAGAAAATAGTATATGGTTCAAGAAGGACAACCACCAGTTGGAAGGCTGCTGAATCCTCTTTTGAAGATGGCATCACCACATTTTGAGAGAGGTCTGAGCCAGCTAGTGACGGTCAGAGAGCTGACAGGGTGGAAAACATGACAGGTGAGGAAAGAGCAAAAGAACTGGCCTTAACTGAGGGAACTGGTGACTGAAGTGAGACAAAACAATGATCTCTAAACACACAAAAAGCCACGGTAAGAAGAACAGGAATACATTTGTGGTTTGTTTTTTTCCTGCCTGCTGTGGTGAGGGAAAGAAATAGTGGCCTTAAGTTGTAGAAAGGGAGACATAGGTTTGCCATTAGGACAGAACTTTCTGATAGCAATGGCAGAAAAAGCAGTGGAGTAGGTTGCCTGGGAAGGCAGTGACATCTCCATCATGGGAAGATTTGAAGAGCTGACGAGGTAAATGGCAGATGGTGCCTTGTGGAAATGGGGTCGACAAGACATTGTCTGAGCCCTTCTGGCCCTGTTTCCTATAAAGCTCTGTGTTTGGCTAGCACCAGGGCTGTTAGTCTTGTTAGTCCTACAGGACATTTCAAACTGTGCTCTGCATGCCCATTGTCCCAGGCACAGTGAAATTTTCTAGGAAGCATACCTCACAGATTCCCACTTGCATCTTTTCTACCTCCTGCAGAAGAACAGGACCAGATGAGCCATTGCATCTTCTCTTATTTCTCTTGATCCTTTGGGGTGAACAGCAGTGGAGCCCATCCGAACCCTGCTATACTGAGAGGAACAGATGGACTTCAGAAGCAGCACATGTGCCAACCCTCATGGAGGCATTGCCACCAGAGCTCTGTGTGCCTCCACAAACAGCGTTTAGAAGTCAAATCCCAGGCACTGCTTTTAGATAGAGCAGCTGACAACATAAATACTGTCTGTAAGATACCTAATCCTCCAAAGAGTGTTGCAGTAAAGCTAACAAATGTTATGCTAAGCACAGTGGACAGGGATCCTGCCATGGCTAGCACTCTGGGGAAGGCGGTGATGGTTTGGGATGGGCAGAAGGACCACTAGAAGAGGTTTTGGAAGAAAATGTCAAGGTTTCATGTCTCATAGTTGCTGTGTGGTGTTGTCAGGTTCCTGGTGCTGTGGGACTGACAATGCTCCTCCAGGTCATCAGGGCTAAGATCCTATGACACTAGTGCTCCCCTCCTCCTGTCTGGAGAAGATATTGCTGTCCTTCCAACCCAGCAGCACCCTTCCACTTCCAGCCATCCACTGTGTCACAGAGCACCAGTGCAGCTGTAGCTTGCCATGCCATGGTGCTACTTGTCCTGTGTCCTGGCACGGCCAGAGGCAAGACAGAACCTTCATGGGCCTGTATAGGAAGAGAAGAGTGGGATCAATCCTGCCTGCCTATGTCCCTTACCCTGCCAGCTGGCAGCCAATGGAATATTTTGGTGGGTCATTTTCCACCTCACTTGCAAAATACCTTTTGTGGAATAAAATATCTTATAAAATATCTTATCAGCAAATGTGTCAGTCTGAATAAAAGTCAACCAACCAACCAAAAAACATCAGCTTTCCCACACCCACCCAACCAACTGTGGCCATAAGCAGATCACAGAATCATGGAATCACAGAATGTTAAGGGTTGGAAGGGACCTTGAAAGACCATCTAGTCCAACCCACCCTGCCAGAGCAGGACCACCTAGAGCAGGTCACACAGGAACGCGTCCAGGAGGGTTTTAAATGGCTCCAGAGAAGGAGACTCCACAACCCCTCTGGGCAGCCTGTTCCAGAGCTCCGTCACCCTCACTGTGAAAAAGTTTTTCCTTATGTTTCTGTGGAACGTCTTATGCTCCAGCTTACACACATTGCCCCTTGTCCTATCATTAGACATAACAGAGAAGAGCCTGGCTCCATCCTCCTGACACTCGCCTGTGGAAGAGTAAGAACAGGGCAAGTGTATATGCTGCTGTTTCTAATAAACGTCCCTTGTTAAATAATTTAGGTCAATATACAGAAATCATAGAAACTGACTTAAGTTAGTGCTGAGAAAGCTGTAGGTTTATTCTGTTTTGTTCACCAATGCACCTGAAGCCCAGGTAAATTTGATAAGGCAAATCACAGGCGGTGGTGCCTATCCAGGCTGTGGGCAGTGCTGCAGATAAGGAGTTGGAGATACCTGAAGTGGAGCTGACTCCAGGGACGGACAGGACGTCACTGCTGATCTGTTATGTCCTTTAGGTCACAGGGTGGATTTGGATGGGTCTGGAACCTATGAAAAAGGTGCTATTAGTATGTTTCTTGACCTGGTGTGCTTGCTCACATGCTGTCCCTTTAGCCTTCCCTAAGACTACTAGCTATGCAAGTACTTCTGGTCCACGTTTTTCATTTGCACATGTGCAACTTTTGAAGCAGTCCAGCTCACGTGCGGACTCTAGACTACCAAGAGCTTCAGGGATAGTGGACTTGCCTAATAAGATCTCTGTCTCTCTATAAAAGAAATCATGCCAGAAATACACTCAGCATGTTAAGTCAAGCACATACTGAAAATACCAGAATTAAAGATGTCCTTCCAAGCTTAATTCTGACCCTTCAATGCCACTTCATTATGGTGCACTCATTAATTATGTGATCACATGCTGTGTTTTCCAGATGCCCCATTGCATCATTTCTTATTACTAAGTTTAGTAATCAGCTGATAGCAAGTTCTATAGAGGAAAACACAGATGGGAAAGGTTAATATTCAACTGGTTTTAGTAGGTCAAATTTGAGCAGATGCAACTGGGCACAGCAAATGCTGCTGCTTGAACTCCCCTCCTGCGACATTTCCAGTCTCTGTTATACATCTTGGAGATGCAAAAGCTCCTAGAAGCACCACAGATGGGTTTTAACAATGAAGAGAGATGGGAAATTTAAATAAGGAGGTTGTGGGGAGACATAGATGAAATGCCTACATAGATTTGGGGAAAGAAAAGGCAGCGTCATGCAGCAGCTGTTCTTTCCTATAACCAGGAATAGTGTCTTGCATCATGCAGTACTTAGAGGAAGAACGAGACAAATCCTTCCCAGAAGTGTAACGCTTTGCGTTAGGCTCAAGCTGAAAACCTTGGCTCAAACCAAATCTGAACATGAGAGAATTTAACCACTAGAGCCAAACTTTATGGCTAGCACACAGCTCTTGGGCAAATAATGATATCAAAGCATATTCTCTTCCTTTTAAATAAGGTTCAAATAAATATGGAGGTCTGTCTTTGATAAAAAATTATCAAGATTAGTGTATCTTAATTAGCTTCCATCTTCCTAAAGGAAAAAAAATTAATTAGGTGGTATAGTCCTTAATTCACCTTGCTAGAAAGGACCATCTTTGAGTGCCTGACCTGTTACAGATGTGTCACTTTTTAACATAACTCAGCCTGGCTTAACACATCTTGACAGGATATTATGAACTGGTGTGAAAGAAAAAATAGTCATCCTTTTGGACTAGCCTTTAGATCCAATAATATTGATATATAAAAAATACTGGGAAAAAAACCCCAAAAAACATTACAAGTGTATTGTAGGAATGAGATGTATTAGATCAGCTATTTGTCAGGTGGTGTAATCTGATGGTCCCAAAGGTCAATGATGTTTTTCGGTAGTGGTGAAACTCCTGTCAGTCTTCAGTCGTTGCTGTTCCTGAGGTGCCAGAGGTTAGGATGCTTGAATAATTAGATTAGACAAAATCTAGCAACTTTCAAAACTCCACAGAGCTAATTATTCACTTTGTCTTGGCACAGTAGATATTTCATAGTTATTATAAAAAACGATCAGGTTTTTGGGTGGTCACAAAGTTGTGGAATTAACAATCATGCCAGAGGTCTCACTTGGCTTCAGCCGTGTAAATTGTTGTGCATATGTGACTATTTGGTGGTTAATGTGGATCGGCTTGGCAGTCTCAGTCCCAGACACAGTGGTGGCCAGGTGGCAACAGCAGAGCAAGGAAGGCTTGGAAGAGCACTGAATTTGGGGTGTCCTGTGTCAAAGTTTTGGCTGCAGATCTTCTTGAGCTGGAAGTGAGCAAGCTTGGAAATTACCTGTGTTGCTTTCACTGTCTGCAAAGACCTGCATCGCTCCTGCACTTCTCATAGTGGACTGTGACCAGATGGGGATAAAAAGACCCAGTCTCACATCTAGAATCAGCCCCAGGAGGTGCTGGGGGCAGGGCCAGGCATGGTGGGAGGGTTCCCTCAGACACTGCTTTCCCCGCGTCTCTTTTTAGCACTCATCAGAGGGATTGACTTCTCCAAGTGATGTCAGCTAGGCATAGCCTACCACGCTCAGCTGGACTGGAAATATTTTTAGAATTTTTACTGTACCCTTAAGGGAAATAACTACATGAGTTCTTTGGCCTTACATGGCCCGATCATAGAGCTACACGTAGGCCTTCATAATTTCAACTTCATCATGATGCTCTGAAATAGACAATCCCCAGTTTATAACTGGGGGATCTCAGGCAGAAGGTGAGTCAGGTGGTATGGCCAAAGGTCCCTGGGAAGCTGGTGGTGGGATTTGGTGGTGAGGAGGCCATCCTCACATCCCATGAGAAGCAGATAAAGGCCTGTTAGTCGTTAACTGGAGCTTATCATAGCTGATGGCACCGCTCCATCTTCTTCACTAGGACCCTGCTGCAAAGCCTAGAGGTGCCGTTGGAAAGGATCCTGCTCACATGGTGGGCTGTTGGCCAGTTCTCTGTGCTCTGCCGCCAAATGTTAGTTTGCAAATGCAGTTTACGATTTCCTCTCTCTTCACTTACCCCCACCAAGGGCTCGGCTGAATACAGCAATAAGGAAGCAAGGAGGGTCAAGTTTATAAATGACTGTGGGAAGTTTGGTTTCCATGGCTGCCAGCAATTACTGTGCAGACTCAGATGAGTGGAGATTACAGCCCAGGGCTGCTATTTTGCGTGCTGGCAAGACACAATAACAAATGACAAACTTAATTCACTGCTGCAGCAGGGAGGAGGCATCTCACTCTGTGAACCTGGGGCTTATCTTACAGGAGAAGCAGCTCTAAGTGGATTTCTCCTTTTTCTGGCTGTGCTGATGCCAGCTAATGCATATTCTTCAGTCACTAGCATCATCTCACCTCAGAGATCTTAAGTCTATTAGTCACTCACCCTTTCTATTTCTGGACCTGGGAATTGTTAAGCAAATAAGAAAATCTAGCCCCCAGAGTGGGCTTAGAGGTCAGCCTTATTTTTGTTTTAATTTTTTTTCCCCAAAGGATCTAATGATCTCTTTGCTAATTGAAATACAGAATAAATAGTTGCTTGGCTAAGATGCAGGGTGGCAGCTTGCATTCCACAGGGGCTGGGAGCTCACCTCTCTCCAGAACATTTCCACATGCTGCCTACCATCAAAGCAGAAGCCATGGACCTTATGTATAAGATTACAAGTCCACACTATGGAGCCATTTATTATTAGTAGTAATCAATTAATAATATACAACCATCTGTACTAGCTCAACTTGGTATCATAGCTTAAACTACAGTAAGGGGTGTGCACTTAGGCAGTGCATGGTGCACATTAGTATTCCCAGCAGGAAGGTTTTGTGAGAGCATCTCCAGCTATTTTGAGCCCTTCCTGGTGCCTCTGAGGCAAAAGAAGCCATTTGGGGCAAAAGAGAAACTTTGCAGTCTGCTCAGTACTGAGCAGACACAATAATAAAAGCTATAACTATGAAGTGAGTTGGTACTCAGGCAGCACTTTTCAACTGTTATCGTAGTTGTTGTTGCAATGTCGTGACACAGCGGACAAGTAAATGTTCCTCTCCAATAGGCACAGGAGATAAATACGGGAAGTAAAGTTATGCATCAATAACCAGCTTCAGAGACAGGTATGACTCAGCAAGTAGCTACTTCACTGAAAGCAATGGCACTTTTACTATTGATGCCTTCCTCTCTGTTGGATGACAAAAGATGGTGGTCAGATCACCTGCGCAGCCATCACTCTGATAAACTAAGCAGTTTGGCTCTTGGAGTCGTGACCTGGAAAACAGGTTTGCAAATCCTGGGACCACTGTCCCAGATCTTCTCTGGAGCAACTCCAACACATCAAACTGTTTCTTGAGCTCAGTAGTTTGGTGTGATTGCACCAGTTTCAAAGTAAAGGTGAAATTATCTCCTTACTGTCCTCAGAAGTGGCCCTCATCAGGTGTTCTATCAGATGTTTTGGTGACAGTATCACACTTGATATTTGTACTTGACTAACTGGGATTTGTAACTCATTTTTGAAGACATTTCTGCCTCTTCCCTATCCTACAGGTACCACCTATATTTTCTGTTCCTGGATATGTTCACTTCACATATAACTGAACTGAAACACATATAGATCTGCCATACTTGCTTCTGCCGAGTTCACCAAGATACTACAAAGTTGTTTGTAACAGTGATCATAGAACCATAGAATCATAGAATGTTAGGAGTTGGAAGGGACCTCTGGAGACCAAGTCCAACCCCCGTGCCAGAGCAGGATTACCCAGGACAGGCCACACACAAATGCATCCAGGTGGGTTTTGAAAGCCTCCAGAGAAGGAGACTCCACAACCTCTCTGGGCAGCCTGTTCCAGTGCTCTGTCACCCTCACAGGAAAAAAGTTTCTCCTCATGTTGAGGTGGAACCCTCTATGCTCAAGTTTATACCCATTATTCCTTCTCCAATTACTGGGCACTACAGAAAAGAGATTCCTTACAATTTCCCACCCTTCCAATCTTAGTATGACAGATTTTAGTAGATCACAGATACGAATGTAAAAATACCATCATGCCACCCACCTAACGCTGTGGGACCCAACCCATAAGACAACTGCAGGATAACAGTTTTCTGTGTTCAGTCATATTTTCAGAGTCATCAGTCACCTTAATCCATTGGCTATGTACTCTGTTGGCTTTGTATTGTTCTAGGATTTAAATCCAGCTGGTATGTGGTACCAAGTTGAATGCTTTGGAAAATCTTAGTGTGTTTTCATCAGCACTATTGACTTCATCAACTAAACTCGTAATCAAGGCAAAGAAAGATATTAAGTTCATTTGACAGGGTCTGTTTTCCATAAACCCCTGCTGATGGGCATGAATTATATCCCCCCTATTAGCTGCTCCATTATTTTACCTGGGATCGATGTTAGCCTGACAGGCCTATAATTACCTGGGTTGTCTCCTTTACCCTTTTAAAATATTAGCTCAACACAAGCTTTCTGTCAGTCCTGTGGAAATTCCCTGCTGCTGCATGAGTTATGGAAAATTAACCTTCATAGTACATAAAGCTGTAGCCAAAGCGGCACAGGGCAGGACAAGGCTGTCTACTCTCACTCCTTGTCACTTGCCATACTCAGAAGGTGTCCCACTGCCTCCCTGGTATCATTACACATAGTCAGGCAAGTTGAACTTTGGCCTCTTACCCTGTCTCCATGAGTGCAGGTCCCCTTTCCTCCCAGCACCACTACATGATGCCCATATCATAGCCCTGTCTTCCACAGTGTGGGCTTTTGGGACCAGAGCTGGTGTCTCTAGCAGAATGATGCCACCTGGGGAGCACATCCCAGCTGTGGGTGGCAGAAGCTAAGGACTTCCTCACTGAGCTGCTGGAGCACTGGGCTGCTTTGACCCAAGAGGTAATAGTGTCTGGCAGTGTTGCCTCCTGCCCAGGGAGCAGCCCTGAACAAGTGTTTCACCTTTCAATGCTGAGTTTCCTGGCTGGTAAAACAGGGGTGACTATTTCTTGGCAGGGAGGTTTGTGGTCTGTACATGAGATGAGGTAAATGTTAATATATTATCTGTCTTCTGTTTTCCCTTCTTTTCCCCCACCTTCTCTGCAGTCTTTTCTCTGATTCTGACTGCTTCTTAACCCTTGTCCTTGTCTGAGCTTCTGCTGCTGTTATCACACCCAGGCAGCATCTGACTAAAACAAATGCATGTGCATGTAGGCACAAGGATCCACAATGTGTTGGACCACAAGATGAGTGCTGCAGCTTTCAGGCTGTGGAGCTGTTCTTCTATGTGTAGGCTGCTCTTTTAACCAATGCCAAGGTCCCCTAGGTGAGAGACAGACATCTTTTAACACATAACTAGGAATTGGCATGAGTAGCTACAACTTCAGTAAGGAGGCACAGAGCCTTATGTACAGGAAGAGTTCATAATCAATAATACCAGTAATATCATAGAGCACATACACGAGCTCCTGCTCTCTTCATTCCTGTAAACAGAAAAAAGACTCAGCATGTACACACAGAGCATGAAGGTACTGAAAAGAAGTGCCCATGTCAAGCCAGCTTAGATGTAACCCATACTTTAGTAGCTGATTTGGTTTTAGGTATGTAATTTCAGCATCTTCTTTTGATCTTCAGCATCTTCTTTTGCCTTTGGGTGCACTGCACCATCTCAACCCAAAACCAAGAAGTTTTTATTGTATGGACCCCTTATGCTGACCTCCTTCTACTTTTTCTCTGGCCTTCTGTGAAAACAGATCTGGTGTTTGGAGGAAAAAAAATCTCAAGGGTTACTGGCCTTTGCTTCCAAAAGTCATCTTAGTTGAGAAAGGAGAAAGAGTAAAAAAAAAGTTACAGAGCCAAGAAATTAGGAAGGAAATATGTCAGTGTAGAATTTTTCCTCATGGACTATTGACAAGGGACACAGTCAGTGCAGTAGCAGGGAGTGATCATCCTGTCAGGTCAATGAGATGGAAGAGACGCAGAGAACTTACTCGAATTTATGAGGACCCATGTAAGATGCTAAGCACGGCTTGCATTTGGATCTTAGTTTGCAAGCAAGTGATGTTTCTCTTCCCAACACAGGCCCCATAGAATAGTAATACGGGAACGTTAAGGACTGAAACCAACTCAGGGTTACTTTATTAGTGTATGTGGTTATCAGGCAAAGCCTAGCACTGGGGATCCTGTTACACACCACTGCTTCCGAGTCATTACTCCAAGCTTATGAGAGGAGCACATTTCCCTCCTGGGGGACTCCAGATAATCGTTGATTTGGAGAGTGAAGATGAATGGCAACACTGAACTGCACACACACAACACACACACAAACGTCAGACTTTACTCCCTCTGCTTTAATGTAGATGCATCAAGAAGAGGCTGAGTCATTGATTTCCCTCTCTGGGATGAACCCTGAAGAATAGGTGGGCACTGACACACAATTTGTTTCTCTGTCTTTCTGATAGCAAATAAATGAAGCAGCACTGAGAACAGCGCTGAAGCCACTCATCAACCATAAAGGACCCACCCTAGCATACAAGGCAGAGCACTGCGATAATGACACAATGCACCCCAGGGAAGGTGGTATTGTGGCATTAACTCTTGCTTGTCTGCAGGAAAACAAGCCTGACCTGAAACTGGAGTCACTTAGTAATTTAACTCCCAGTTTGAGCTGAGGGCATTGGTATTTACTGGAAGGCAGCAAAGTCCTAAGACCTGACACACCAGTCCATACTAGCCTTGCTTAGAGAAGAAGGAGATGCTATGTTACTTGTAGCTCCCAGTGTAGAGCAAACTCCAGGAAAAGTTTCCGTAGGTGCAGATCTAGTAAGAAAGGGCTGAAATCCTTTATCCATGCTGGCTCCAGAGGCACAGGGAAGTGAGTTCATGTAGCTCAGTGGCTTTAAGGAGGTCACATGAGACACATAAGTTTTATTTCCCTCCTGCACTAAGCCGGGAACACCTAAGCTCAGCCAGTTTTATGGAAGCTCGGCTGATGAGTGGTCATTCCATTTCTGGTGGCCACTCTGCCACAGATGTACTGCAGATATACTGCTCATCCTAGCACTGCTTTAAAGGAGAGGGAATCAGGATGTGTGAAAGAAAGAAGAGAAGCAGCAGTGTTGTTGGTGCCCACAATTCCTGCGGGCAGCAGGGTGCTGGCTCATCAGTGATTCTTCACTGGGAGAAGGACCAGCTTCTTCCTTCTCAGATTAGGTGAGTACTGCTCAGTCAAAAGAAAATTATCTCATTTTAAGAAATTCAAAGCCATTTCCTTCTACGGCTTCTTCTTTTTTTTTTTTTTTTCTCCATTCCCTGTATTTAACCTCCACTTATGGACATCAAAGCAACAATGGCCTTTTTCTGTCACTAGCACATCCCAGAATGTCCAGGGACTACTTTGGCCCACGATGAAAGTGAAGTCAGCTTTAAGTACACTCCAGACAGGCACCAGGAAACGTGCGTGCTGCCAAAGCCACACAGCTACTGGTATCCAAAATAGTCAGGCAGTGGTGTTTGCAGCACAGACATCTCCAGAAGAATAGAGCCCACCTTGCCCATGGCCATTTTACAGCAGGGACTCCTTTAGGTCAGAATTAGCTCCTCTTGGAGTAATATTCATGTATGATGCAGTATCTGCATGCATGACTGTGTGTGACCCTAATTGTACCAGCAGTTGTTGAAAAATGCCCAGACAAGGGCCAGCCCTCTGTTTTTCAGGTCCAGGCCATTTAAAGCTTGAAAACATGAAGTCCAGTAGGATATTCACTTCTACCACCACAGCTTGCAATGCACCCCAGCCTGTTGAGGCATGCAGAGCCCTGGCAGGTCTTGCTGCCTCAGGCTTGATTCCTGCTGGTCCATCACAGTCAGCGCCTCTTTAGTGACCTGATGATGACAGGGCAAGAAGGGAGGAACAATTTCTCACTGCCTTAATGCAAACAGCAAAGAAAAATGGAAAAAATGTGAAAAATCCTTTGACAGCTTGTCTTTAATTACAGAGCATCAGCTCTGTGAAGTAACCTTGACTAAGCAGAGTGGTCCTTCTGGGGTACAAACATCTCTTGCTGTCTGTGCTGTTTGTCCAGGAGCTGGAAGGAATGCCAGTAAGTCATCAGGAAATGCAATGTTCTCACAGACCCAGAGGTACTTTAATTTCCATAATAATATTGTTTTCTTCTCTTAATTATTCATCTTCCTAGATGAATATAGTCTTTAAAAATGTATTAAGTAGAGCTGTTCTGCCCTGAAAGAAAGAATAATAGTAAAACTTTGTCTTGTAGCTGCCTGAAGGCTTTATCCCACAGCAAGATGTTTGAAGGAGAAAGAATAACCTAACAAATAAGGTATTGCATAGTGACTTCAGGAGCCTGTTCTTGACTGTGCCATAGGTGTCTGTTGTCACCACTACTGCCTCACCATCTATCTGTGGTGCAGAACAAGATGTATTTCCCTGGTGCATGCTTTCTTTTGAGGCTTTAATGTTCTTGCCTCTTACTCTGCAGAGGAAACAGTGATCCAGGGTATTGGTGTCACATGGGGGGACTTAACTGCTGTTGAAATACATATAGTAACATAGGGAGCATTGATGCTGATTTGGAGAGGGTCTGGGAAACAGATGTAACTGCATTGTGGGGGTTTTCTAGCCGTTTTTCAGGTGATGCTGGCTGTCATCAGTCTCTAAGGCAATGTTCCAATGCTGTCATAAAAATAAATCCCTGGCTCTAAAGGTAAAAAATCAATGTCTCTTAGCTGTGGTCTCAGACACGCTCAGATATGTCCTGAGAGAGAGACTACCTGATGGCAGCCTTCTCCCGCCTGTAATGCCAAGCTCCAGGTGAGGCATCAGAGACCAAGCACAAAGATTATCCTTAAGGGAATTCTGTACTGGTATAAATAATAATCCAAACCAGTAACATGGTAGTTTGCTCACAGACTCCCCCTGATATAAAATCTGCATGGTTCAGGTAGGGGAAAGGAGGCAGAAAGCTTAAGGAATGGATGCCGGTGAGCACACAGGCCGGGAGCGAAGCAGGAGCAGCGCTCAGACGGACCCTTGCGCGCGCTCGCTCCTCTGCACCGGCTGTTTGGAAGCGCAGTTCCTCCCCTTAAGCAGAGCAGAATCCCCCCCGCTGGGATTGTTTAAACTTACTTTGCAAAACTCATCTATTCCAAATG
The DNA here is from genome assembly GCA_024336885.1 of Actenoides hombroni. Classification (NCBI taxonomy): domain Eukaryota; kingdom Metazoa; phylum Chordata; class Aves; order Coraciiformes; family Alcedinidae; genus Actenoides; species Actenoides hombroni. The sequence goes on from WUAM01000431.1 coordinate 19,527,471, forward strand.
ACTACCCAAAGCAATCATTTACATGCAACCGAGTGTTGTCTCAGAAGTAATTTACCTCTGATTACTTTTAGAATGTGCATTCTAGTCCTGTGCAGCTGCACAGCGTTACATGATAATCAGCTCTACACTTTGGAGAGGAAAGTTTAACTAGCCCGACACAATCCAGACCCCCTCGCCAGTGGGAAATAATCTGATTATTCCATAAGATAATCATTATTCCTCTGCAGAAAGGTCTTATCCCCTGTTACACCCAAGGATATCCATCATCCCAGTGTGAAAGGAGCAGGCCACTAGGTGGAAGTGTTGGCTGAACAAGCTCAGGAGATGGCAAGCGAAGTCAGAGAGGGGAAAATCCTGGGTTACTGGCTTGCTTTCCTTTTAGGAACATCTGTGCTCGCAGGCCAGACTCACACTCGATCTGTTCATGGAAGGCCCCTTTGGAGGAGGCACGCTGTCATTTTGCTGGTGCGTTGTTTTACGACTTGCTGTTGATTAAAATAAACAGAGAAATTGCAACTTAAATCGAGGTCAATAAACACCTCCTTGAGGCAGCCCCATAATAAGGAAGCTGATACCAAGAAACTTTGGTAACCATGGAGTTCCTGCTGACCTCAGTGGCTATGAAAAATACGTCTGTTCATTTGAGTGCCTCAAAAAAATATAAAACCAACCAACCCAACCCACCTTTGGCTTTAGGGACCTGTGGCAATCCTGGCCTGTCACGTTACCCTGGTACCTGCTTATGCCCTATTTTGCCGCAACTTGAAATTTCTGGGGAAAATGAGCTTTTGTCCAATGGTGAGACAATTTTGGCTGAAGAAAAGCTGGTGCAGCTACAGGAAGAGCTGCAGAGGTGTGGTGTCAGCCTGACACCTCAGCCTTGCTGCAATGAAGGAGGTGACCTGGGGGTACATGCTGCCTTCAGCGGTGTGAGGAAGACTGATCGCAACAGGGATGCTGAGCACCACGACTGCAGCCTGCCCGTCCTGTGTGAGTGATGGGTGCTTGTCACATGTAGAGACAGGGACTTATGGGCAATGGGGCAGCTTGGCTCAGACACCGGAGAGTGCTGTTAAACCTGTGTGACCTGAAATTTCCTTTCTCCAGGTTGCAGCCTGAGTGTCTCTGCAGCCAGAAAGGAAAGGTTTACCAGTGGAGGGTGGTGTTTCTGCATGAGAAACTGCTGCTTTCCTTCTGTATTTACTCTCCCAATAGTTCCCACTTAATTAAAACACTCCAGCAACAATAAATACTTGGGTGTGCAGTCTCGCTCGTTAGCTGCCTTTCAGAGTGGGGTTCAGAGAGCTGCTGCATTTCTGTGCTCTGCGGTGGCCGCGCGGCACACACCGTACCCACTGCTTCCCTGTACTGCCTTCTCAGTCTGCCTGAGCATGAGGAGCTTGTACCTAAGGGGAGCATACGTGAATCCTGAAAGGATGGGGTATTAATTTGGAGGACTGTGGCACATCTCAGTGTACTGTATGTATGCAGTAGGGATACTGCAGTGTGATAGCTTTGTAAACCCCCCCATGCAACTCAGCTAGGATGGAGGACTGGGCACTGAGAGTTACACACCGACTTTCTGGCAAGAGCACCTCACTGCAAACTTGAGAGAAGATGGGGGTGCTGAAAATAAGTCAATGCCTTTTAATAGCACTCTTCTAGGAAGAACTGTGAGTTAAGGGAACAAACTATGCAGACTCAGTCATATAAACCTTAGGAAGGCTCATATAAGTAGGAACTTAACAGGTTCCCCTGTGGCAGACAGGGCAACCCCACTGCTTTTTTTGCATTAAGGGTTGCTGGTTTTTGGGTAGCTCTTGCCAGAGAGCCTTTCAGGGGACTGGCTGGTCCTGTCACTGTGATGTCGCAGCCTCCCAGGCACTGAAGCTAAGCCAGGAGGTCAGGGCAGCCAGTTTTAGGAGACTGCAGCCTCTGGGCCACTTCTCAGAGCAGATGAATTGTGTTATTTCATACAATAGAGAGGTGACAGCTTGGGATGCAGCTAGCCAGATAATAGTGGCACATCCATGTAGCGTTTTGGATTGGGGCTTTTTTCCTACATGTTTCTGTAAGTCAAAGCTTTGCAATCTCAGGTTATTCCCTTCACTGTACACATTCAGAGACATTTAATATTACATATTAATATACCCCTTCACCAAAATGTATTTTCCTCATGCCCTTTACATTTTCATAGCATGGTCCTTGGTGGATCTTCTAACATTCATTACTTCTTAGGAGCCTCATATAGCAGCCTAAGGGAAATGCTGTAGGGAACACTAAAGAAACACACCATCTCCACACCAGCTTCTGTGCTGCTCCATATACCATCTGTTGAAACTGAAGTGTCAGGTACCAGACCTACCACTTCCTTTGCATGTTGCAAGATATTTCTCCTGGGGCTGTGATGGTCTGGTTCATGATGGCAAAGTACCTCTTGTTTTTCCCACTTTGTATATCTCAGAGAGCCTAGAAAGAAGGTTGCTGGTGCACCAGGATTGGTGACCTGCAATACATCCCTAGTGCTGATTTTATTTTATATGGTGCTGTAGTCATAGAAAAAGTGATAGCTGCTACCAGAAGTGCAGCAACTGCCCCAAGTGGGAAACAGCTTCAGAACACAAAGAAAGACCATCAACTCTCAGACCTCCTGTCTTCCCTTTGCTCTATTGAAAAGTACCCTGTCTTGACAAATATGCCACAGTGTGAGCAGAGATAGTGAAAGACTTGCAGAGCTGAGGGTGTGTATTCCTGAGTCTGGCCACCCAAACTAGATTTGTGATGCCCTAGACCTCTATAGATAAAATGAAATCCCGGCTACTGCAAGAATCAGGTTAGAGGCTGAGACCATATATTCACATGGTATCTTTGGAGCCTTGGAAATCCTGGAAGCTGGAAGCCTCAGAGGCTAAGACATCCCAATACTGGACATACTACAGACTGATATGGTAGGGAAAAGGTCCTGCTCCTGTAGTGGCTTCATCAGAGTCTCATCACCGAGGGCCCTGTGGATATAGCTGTGGTCCAAGAGGAGCACAAGGCTCCTGTCAAAGGTCCAAAGGTGGACCAGCCAAAGAGCTAGCACTGATTTATTCCATCTGAAGATCCACCCCAAATGCATATAGTCAGTGTGCTTTTTCTCCTCCCCAAAAACGAATTCCCTTGTTTTCTGAAACAGCAAGATTAATACTTAGCACTAACTACTTTACATGTTCACTGTGCTATACAAATATTAACTAATGAATCTCATCATGACATAATTAAATCTTATTTTACAGTGATTGAATGTTATCTTACACTTTGTACAATATTGTAATTACAAAGATAGGAAAAAAAAAGCCAAATAAATTAAATGACAGATCTAAGAGTGAGAATGACTGACAGTTTTATGGTTTCTTTTTTTTTTTCCCTTCCTTATATTCAAGATGACTGGAGAATTGAGTACAGTTTTCTGAAGGCCAGGACTTGCGAGCACATTGCTTCAGGAGATGAGCAGATCCAAAACCCTGTAATGGTTGGTTTTTCTGAGGGGGTCTTTTCAATGCTGGCCTTCTCCCATGTGCCTGGGACATAAACACCAGTCTGTGCCTAGTCCAGCCTGGCTCTCCCATTGTTCTCTGTAGGAACTGAAAGTAAAGGTAGACTGCGAAGGGTAGTCCTTCCTCTGACCCTGTCCCTTGACGATAAGAGTTTGCTGAGTAATACCAAGGAGAGCACAGCTCATCCCACTATACAGCCTCCTTGGCTCCCTGTTCACATTTGTAGGTGTCATACAGCCCACCACCCTCCTTCCAGGACGCCACATGGAGTAGGCACCTTTGCAAGACCTGGCGCTGTGACTCCTGCACTCCTTGGCTTGATAGCAGCCCTGGAAAGCTGAATGCCAGGAGTTCGATCCAGGGAAATATGGAGCAGGGCACTCAGCCGCCTGAGGTGTTGTGTGTGGCCTGGCTTGGTGGCAACCGTCTAGAGTGCCCCCCTATCCAAGGTGGCTAAAGCAGCATGTGTTTGCAGACACCCTCCTGCTTGCTGCT
>WUAM01000431.1:19531604-19554176 GCA_024336885.1 Actenoides hombroni
GCTAAAGCAGCATGTGTTTGCAGACACCCTTCTGCTTGCTGCTCCCCAGGCTGGGGTGATGAGCAAGCTGTGACAGTGAGAGCAAAGATGGCACATGAGAGGAGAGGAAAGGTAAGACTGTTATTGTAACACAGGATCACCCTCCTACAGCCTTCTCCATGTTACATGCTGTCATAAAGAGAACAACATCTGACTCCAAGGGGTTACTTATATAAATCTGTTTTCGAAAGGGAATGCATTCCTCCCTTATCTCTCCTACCTTGTTTGCCAGGGATAAAGCTCTTCTGAAGCTCCCTTCAGGACACAAGGATTGCTCTGTTGGCACAGAGCAGGTGGGGCCAAATTGCTGTTGCCAGGGCAGGATATTTGCTCTGAGGTGCCCTGCATTTGAAATATGAGGATGGGCTGCAAGCTCATTTCACCAGGGCAACAAAACCAGGGGCTCCTTGCAAATAAAGCAGTCCCATGATGCCAGTGGGGCCAGGCTCTGCTCAGTATAGGAGACAAGGAAGGGTGTATATGGCTCCAGACAACCATCTGGATAGCCAGAAAGCTGCTCTGCCATGATCCAAGTATCCAGTGCTCCCAGGAAAGCCAGGGGTTTCTGGGATGCTGAGAGGTGGTGTTACTTCCACTTGGCAGAGCTTTTAGTGACCCACGACTCCATGTTGGCAGCTCTTTTGTGGTGGGCAAAAAAGTACAACAGTAAATCGGGCATGTGGTAGGCAATAGCCACAAAGGTGAAAGAAGGACACAGGTGCTTGTAGAAAGGCAAAACTAATTTGGTCTATAACAGGAATAGAGAAAAAGTGGAAAAGCTAGAGGAGAAGCTCAAGGATGAAAGCTAAAGAGGAAGCTGAGGGTGATCGATCAGGAGTAGAAGCAACAAAGTGGTGAGGAACTGACCCAAAAATTTGCTCACACAAAACCTAGTCTAAGATTTCACTGAGAAACAAATGACAAGTAGCAAGCAGGGGAAGCAGGCATATGAGCCCTAGATGGCTTTCTGCTTCATGGAAGCCCAGGCCTCCTTTGCAGGGTGTGTGAACAGCTATGGTAAGCGTGGTAAGCCTTGGTCCCCGGGGCTGTCTAGGTATGGCTGGTGCAGGCAGCAGGAGACAGTGCCCAGTGGATCTGGTCCAAAGATGGAAGAGGTCCAGCTACATCCCAGTGTCACCTCTGGAGAAACAGGGTGCTAGTAGCTCAATGGGGAGCCTATGCTAGTGCAGCCATGCTGTTGCTAGGAGCAGACCAAGTCCTACTCAGGTCTTGGATATCCTCATGTGCCTTTGGTTTGGTTAGGTTTCCCGCTGTACAAATGAAGACACAGTGACGATGCTCCTGGGAGGTGTAAGAAGGGGTGAAGGTGCTTGTGGTGCTATCCAAGATGCCAAATCAACATTTCCCTCCTTCTACCTAGGAATGAAGTTTGTAATACACTCAGAATTTTAGTATGCTTTCTCTGCAGTGGATTAGTCCAGCTGGCCCGGAGACAACTGAAACTGCGAGGTCTCTTTCTGCCAGGTTTTAAGTCCCACTGGACCGCAGTGCTGTAATTGGGAAAGCATCCCTCTCTTTTGGATCAGGCTGCCAGTGCTGCTCTGATGGTTGCTCCTGCAGCTTGCAGGGCTGGCCTGGATTGGCGCTTTATTGCTGGGCTATATATCTGTCCCTGTCCCTGCCTCTGCCCTGTCAGGCACATCAGACATTGTCCCTGGCATGCAGTGGGCTGAGGGGATGCCATCAGAGCATTTCTGCTCCTGCTTCCCATGGACTGGTGGACAGCCCAGGTGCCAGTGCAAACTGTGTGGAAGGACATTTTCCTCAGGAGGGGAACATTGGCCATGTTTAGTGCCACTTTGAGCACCTTTTTCATAGCCTATAAGCCAGGCTATGAAAGCTACCGGTCACATCATTCACTTGAACTGTTCAACTGGGACACGGCTGGGAGCTACTGAGGGCATTTGGTCCCATAGCAGAGCCTGAGCTCACACCACTGCCTTGACAGGCCAGAGGAATGTAGGTCTACACTCGTTGACATCCAGCACAGCAGCAGAGATCTGTGCTTAGCCCTTCCCATGGCTACTCTGGGTGCTACGCTGCTCTGATGGCGAGCTCTGTTCTCCTGCCCACCCAGCCACCTCACATATGCCTCCAGGCACTCTGCTGACATCTTTGTGTGGCTTCTTATTAACCCACACTATTGCACAGTATCGCAGGAAAGGTGTCAGAGCTCAGGCATCTTCCAGCCATGCATGGGACTGTGCTTGCACGCTCTGTGTGAACAGTTAATCTGCACGTAACAGTGATGTGGAGGTGATTCTCCAGATGTATTTTAGACACAGCTGGAGCACCAGCTGGGTAAGTGGTCCATGGCACAGGCAGAAAGCATGAAAGTCATGAACTTGCTGCATTTAAGATGATTTGAGTCCATCCCTAATGCTGCAGCACAAGCACAACTGTTCATGCTGATCTCTTGTCAGGAGGTGAATTTCTGTTGTTGCCCTGAGATAATGGGGAAATAATGCTTGTATGGGGAAGAAATGCCACCCAAATTTGCAGTTACAGGGACATAAAGAGGAGGGCTGTGTCCTCTCTCTCACCTGGGCTGTGGGCTTTCTCCCTGGGTCCCCCTTGCTGCCCCATCAAAAGCTCTGCATTATTGTGAAACTGTGGCAGCAGGCAAAAAGCCCTGGCTGAGGGAGAGAAGCATAGTGGCCAGCCACATATTATCACAGTTAATCCCCTGTAGTTTTTCTTTGGTGAGAATTTGTGGCTATCAAATAGCATTAAAAATCGCCACAGACTGTTCGTGGGGTGCAGAGGGGTGATCAGTTTGGTTAAGACCAGCATTGTTTCTCCACTCAGGATCATCCTGCAATGCCTAGCAAAAAACCCCATGATATTAGGTCTGGCGTGGATTAGCTGCAACCCCTCTGTTAACCTGTGCTATCCCACCGAGATGATACTGCAATAAATAATCGAGCACATCAGTGCATAAACATGCTGCCTGCGCTCTCCCCGGGTCTTATTCCGGCAGAGCAAGCATTGTGTATTCCACACCAGGCTAATCATGGGGAGGAAATTTGCTGCGGACTGGAATCTCATCAAAGCAAACAACAGCAATCTCAATGAATTGCAGCGACCCAAGTGTCTGCTTTAATCACTCACTCATGTGTTTCCTTTTGTAAAATAAAAGAAAACACAACACATGTAAACTTGATCGCTCTTAAATGAACAGTTTAATTCTGGCACGGCTGTTGCTTGTCTAAAGAAGGAAGGGGATTGTCTTTACAGACAGCCCTCCAGATGCTGCAGCACTGAAGCGTGTGTTGCATAGTAGAGGGTAAAAAGATAATAAACAAGGGAGGGCAGTGATGCTAGGTAAAAATCTGCTGCAAAGGAGCTAAAAGAAAGTCATATGATAAGTAGGAGGGACAGGACAAGTGCTTTGGAAATCAGGGAGTGTGTTACTGGTGCAACAGTGGACAAGCTTAAAGGCTGGTAGCAATTGCAGGCCTGGGTGATGTTGAGAGGTCATCAACCTTTTCCTTCTGGAAGGAACAATTAAGGCTGCTATGGAGAGAGATATTTAGAGATAATAGAAGCTGCTGCCCAAGGCAATCTGCCAGATATGAGTTAGCTCCTCAGGCCAAAGATAGGCTGCATCAGAAGTACTTCTTTGGGCTAGCTAGACTTTGAAACCTGCTCCTTGTAGCACGGGTCATTTTGAGGACTTCTGCTGAAACAGAACTTGTATTTTTTGTGCCATGGAGCTTTTGTTGTGGTGGTGTTGCGCCTCAGCTCATTTCAGGAATAAATTCACAAATCCATTCCATTGCCCTCTTCTCTTCCCATAGCAGATATCCAAAGCATCTCCATTTTAAGCAAGTGGAAGCTGGATTTTTTCTTTCAACAATCTGTAATAGACCCATACATTATTTCACTTGCTATTTTGTCCCACTTGACCATCATTACTCATTTTCCACAACCCTGAAAATTATCTGGTGTGATTCACGATTGTGTTAATAGATTTACCCCAGGGCACTGGCATTGACTCCAGTGGTATAATACCTGATTGATAATCAGGAGAGGTATAATACCCCTCCTGTGTGAGATCAGAACCAAGCATGCCACCTCTAACCCTAAATCATTTTCTCACTTTCATATTGTAATATCGATCTGTCCATTTCAAAGCAGTCCAGGCATTCATCTTGTTATCAGATTCTCACAGGGAGCACAAGGCTATGTTCACTTGATGACTTCTCAATAAATGCTCTATTTTTAAACAACAAAAAAAACCCAACACAATGTAGAAGACAAACAAAAAGAATTAATCCTTACATTTGACTACAAAACAAAGCTGAGTAAAACAGAGTGGAGCAACAGGGCTAGATTTCCCTATATTGATGTTGTTTTTAATTAGTGATTTGCCCTGGGATGAAGCCCCTGAACTCAGCAGAGCTTGCTGCTAAAGAAGATGTTATTGAGAAATAAAAAGGCCTGACTTCCCACCGTGAAGCTATCAGTGCAGATGAGCGTTATGTTTCCCTTGGCCACTCACATTAAGGAATGAGGTATGTGGATTTAGGGAGAGTGAGTGATATGTTGGTTCACTCAAAGAAATACTCTCCTTTTAAACCCTAACTTCCATTAATATCTTTTAAACGGTAATCCTTGCAGGTCTAGCAGCCCTTGTAACAGTTGGTGAATTGTCTTGTTTATTGCCAAAGATTTGAGAGAAGGTGGAAGTATCAGTAAAGCTCTTTGTGAGGAAACATGGTTTTAGCAGGGTGGGACAGAATGGCTACATTTACCACAGTAAACCAAACAGTCCCCAGGAACACTCTTGGATATGAAATTTTTATTAGCTATCCTGATAAGAGAATTCTCAGGCACACTGCTGGCCTGTGCCAGCTCATGTTTGTCTATGGGATTGCTGGACATGGTGTAGGGATTGGATCATTTCACAGACCATTCCCCAGAGGCAGTTTGCATAGAGCTGCCCTGCTCTGGATGCGGGCAGAGCATTAGGCAGCTGCAGGATGCTCTGTGGCGCTTGGCAGAGGGATATTCGCTAACCTTGATTTGCTAGTGTAGCCGTGTCCAGTGACCCTTCCACTCTCCTGGTCATCCCATCTGCTTTCTGTTTCGATCTCTGTAGGAAAGCACCACTTTTGTGGAAAGTCTCATTCCAGCCCTGAAAAAGGACTGGAATGAGGTTTCCAACATAACACTTGCCCATGAGGGCGTGGCTTGCTGTAGACCTTGCTGTAGTCAGGTCATGCACTGACAGCTGTCTTGCCTGGGCTCAAATGACATAAGGGTTGACCTGAACTGCAGCATCAGAGAAGAGTTAATACCGGGTTCAAAAAAAACCAGTAAGAAGAGCCCAGGCAGCTGGCAGCTGGTCATTATTCTGGGGATGAGGTGTTGGTACTAGAAGGAGGTACAGCAGGTTCTTCATTAAGATCCTGACCTTGTGGACACTAAATCCCATCCAAAAGGCAACATCTTCCATTATGTAGCCGCCTTTACAAGAGCAGGCAACACTGTGGTGTCTCCAGGGGAGGAATGCATCAGATAGTAATGGAGTGTGTGATCCGTCAGCACAACAGACTGGGAAGAGCGTTAAGAAACAAATCTTAACTGTGCTGAAATGTTGTTATTGCACACCAAGGCACTGCTGCTTACTTCTTCTTGGCCACCCCATGCTTGTCCCTCCTAAACTGCCAGTCCTGCTCCACTCATGTCACTGTTGAGATATCCAACCTCATGACACCATACTGCTAACACCTATACAGATGATAGAAGTAGAAACCTAACCCTGGCCTGCTGGCCCCATGCAGAGCTCCCAGCATAAAAAAAACATGGCTGTCCACAAGTATTCATCAAGTCTTTTTTCTCAGGAAGAGGAAAAGTCCAGTAGAGCTGTAAAGAAACATGAGCAGAAACAAAACCAATTTTTATAAATAACTTCTAAAAAATGGTCACATTTGGGTGGTCTAAATTTCATCAAAGTTCCTGTGCAGGAGAGTTAGGGAGAGATACTTCTCAGGGAGAGTTAGGTACCTCTGAAGACCTCTAAGAAATTATTCTGTGGGCTTAAATAAGGTGTGGAATGAGCCCATAGTCAGAGCCAGCCAACACGAAGCCCTAACTGCAGGGAAGTAAGTACCATTTAAGCCATCTGCCTATGGCCAAGTGTTGCCATAAAGTATCTACCTCCTAGCCACCAATTCACACACCATCCCAGAACTCTCAGCAATGCCTTGAGCTCTGAGAGGGCCAAGGCAGTCACAGCCAGTCATTTAGTAAGAGATGCAACACATCCCCTTCTCAAGCAAAAACGGTGAATGAACAGAGAGGCCTTCCTTGCACCGACTTCTGTGTGTCAACATGCACAGCTTGTCAAAGCATCATGAAAACCGCAGAGCCAAAGCCTGCCCGCAAATGCAAGACTGTCATTTCTATTGCCTCAGTCTGAGCGAGACCGATTTCATGCTGCATTACCTTTTTATGTGCTGCAGATGTAATTTTTAATACCTGTGCCGTTCACTTTGCACTACATGCTACACACGTGTCAGGAAGCAGATTATTTTGCTGGCAGTTGAGAACGCTGTGGTTACAACAGTGCTCCCATTTGAGTAGCACCTAGTGAATAGGGTACAATATATGATCAAACAGCCTTAGCATTCCCCTTTCATTAGTGGGAGTAAATGCTTGGCACTGCATCAATCTTCTTCTCGCTCTCCTCTTCCTCTAGGAGTGCCAAGTCATTTTAAAGACACATTAAATTGCCAGAAGTCTCCCAAACAAAGCCAGTCAGCCTGCTGCTCGTTTGGATAAAGTTAATTACAGCGAAGATTAAAATCTGCGGTGCTTGATTGGTGTTGTTGCGCCTTACAGAATCACATTGTCCCCAGGGAGCTGCTTGCCAGCTCTCCTCCCTCCCACCCTCTTTCTGTGCATGTGCCTTTTCTTTGTTGTTCTTCATAATTGTTTTGACACCTTCCTTCCAGTGTATCTGGCAAGGCCCCTGAGGACCAGGGGCTGAGCTGCCCAGAGTGTGATGTGCTGCTGCCTCATGCTGCTGGTAGGGCCTGGCTGGCTGAGAGCTGCGTGAAGTTGCCCCAACCTTCATCACCATTGGCATTTCATCTTATCCCAACTGCTGCCTTGGATTAGGACAGGGGGATTTTCACATCAGAGAGAATATGTCCTGGGACTAATGGTAGTGCATGGAAGGGGAAAGAAGGGCAGCCTGCATAGACGTCTAGCGCTGCTTATGAGATACCCCTGTGTGGGTGGCTTCTGGCCAGTCCCATGACTGCTCTTGTAGACTGGTGTAGCTATTGCCTTTAGGGTACATCTTGTCTTTTTGATTATTATGGTACCTAACACCAACATGTCCCCAGCCAAGATTTTCGTTCATAAGAACAAAATCAACAACAAAAATAACAGGTAGTAAGAAGGATTTATGATGCCAAAGATTTCTAGGTGGTCACACAGTCTAGCAGTATGTGCTCTGTCACTGGCTTTTTTTGCACCCCTCTTGAAGAGAAAATGCTTGGAGGGGAGGAGAGTGAAGAGATTTGCCCTATGCTGATGTGGTGTCTCAGCCCTTTCCCGGACTGCTAAGGCCAATATGCTTGGTGTCAGGGTGCTTTTGGAGACGGCTGGTGTGAGAGGTGTCAGAAAGGTGAAAGCAATACAGTGCTGCTGAGAGAGATGAAGGGCCAGCCATACATTTGTGTCTAATGCTGGACCTTAGTAATGTCCAGAAAGGCCACAAGAAGTAAATTTCCTCTGTTTTAAAAGAAAAAGAATTTGATACCTTCATGAAAGATCATAAAAAGATGAAAGTTTATGAAATGAAGCATACTAGAACACAGTCACAAATACATTTTGGCTTAGTTAGGTAAAAGAGGATAAATGACTGGTTTTAATGGAACAGAAAGAATATTTGATTAAAAAAACCCAAACCAAACCACAGAACAACAAACATCAAACATTCAAAACATCTGGACCAAAGCTTTCTGGAAAATGAATAACTGAGCATGTCCCTTGACACTCCTGACCAGAGTTGGTTGGCTTAGGAGCACGTGGGATTTGGCACCCCAGCTATGGAGTGTAGGATACTGGGTAATATGGAGACAGTATGGATCAGTATGCTGGCACATATGTAACATATCTGGTAGTTTTACCTATTCTGGGAAAGTTAATTTATAGGATTTTCTTGACTTAATATAACCATTGCCTGGAAGTGCTGTTCATATTTAAAGATATTGCATTGAGCTTCCATGCACAGATTAGCTGCTTGCAAGCTCTTTATCTCTGCATTTCCCTCAGCCATATTTAAACTCTTACTCTTACGAGGTGACTCCATGCCATGAAGACAAAGTTTGTGCCTCAGCGTGCATATGCAGGAGAGTGGGGCTGCTCAGGGGCCAGGTGGTAAAAAAGGGAGAAGGAGGAAACAATACAAAAGGTAGAATCAATTTTATCCTGCCTGAAGCCATACTTATTCTTTGATGGATAAGAACACATCAGGGGATACAGAGTGTTTGTTTGGCATGTATCTCCAATGACTAGATAAAGAAAGTGCTGCTCAGAATCACTGTGTTGCAGGTTTTCAAAGGCAAAAGCAATGTCTAAAAATGCAGGGAGAGAGAGCAATGCAAGATTTCTTTAAAGGGCACTTAAAGAAACCAGCATGAAAGCAAGTACTTAGACTAAAAGCCATTTCCCCTGCCAACTGGTTTGTTCTTTTCTCCTTAAAAGTTGCCACTGATATTTTACAGGACATCTCCACTCCCCTTCTACCCTGTCCTGGCCCTCCCTTGTGCATTAGGACATGTAAGCATTAAGCTGTCACCAAAAAAAATAGCACCTTGAGCAGTTTCCAGGCACTTGAGGTGCTCTATCCTGACATAGTGACTTTAAACTGTGTGTACTGGAGGGAGGGAACAACAAGGCAGTGATGAAAAGCATCGGAACAGGGGGTGATTGCTGACTCAGAAATGATTTTGTGTGTGCAGTGACAGAAGAGCCAGCCAGAAATGCTACACAGACCTGGATGAGTGATCTCTCCAGGACTGGTCTTGAGGATGGTCTTTTCACTATGTCTATCTGTCTGTCCTTGTTCTTGGTATTTGATTTCAAGTACCTAATTCTATAGAGAATCATACACTGCTTACTCTAACTGACAGTCTTCCTGGAATAAAGCCATTTAATGAGCCTCTGCCCTGGCTGCTTCGCTCCTTTCTCTCAGAAAATGCCACTGGGTTCACACCCTGAGTGGACCAAAGCTGAGCAGCTATCCTCTTCACCAAGCTCCTCTGAGAAGCATCGTGTCCACCCAGGCCAGCATCCTGGCTAGCACAGCTCCTTGCTCCTGCTTTGCTGAAGATGACCCAGTGTCTGCCCACAGAAGCGATGCAGACTCTGCTTCATCTTCTCCAGATAGGATAACCCACGCAGGCAGCAATACCTTGGGCTTTTAGTAATCCAGAAGTCAAGAGGGTCCTTGGTACCTGCAGCTTCCCCTTCATTTCAGATGTGGCCTTAGAGGATTTAAAATCACCCTGGGCTTAAAAAATAGGGGACTCAAAAGCATCTGTTCTCTAGCCAGAGAAGCTAGCTTGTAAACGGGGGCCTCTCACTCTGTGCTTCCCCTCATCCCTTGCTAGAAGTGAAGATGATAAAATATGAACATCAAACCTTGTTTTGTGGAGTTCTTTGATCCACAGATGGAAGATTATATAAATTCAAAGTGCTATCATTATTTATAAGGAACATACAGTCTACAGCTCCTTGCAATCTGGCGCGGTGGAAATAAACAGGAAGGCACAAATTTAGCATGATGACTTCACTGCCGGATCTAATAAGATGCAAAGACAGGCTGGGAAGACGTGAGTTTGTTTGAACACATGATGCTGTTTTACGGGTAATTGGCAAATACAGGAATAATCATGAAAAAAATAACAAAAAAAGAATCTGATGTGCTGCATTCACAGGCGGTGAAAACTGATCTGATCCCTCTTAGCACAGCAATCTCTGGGGGTTTGCGTCAATTTAATTTCCCTTATTGTCAAAGCCCTGCTTCCAAAGAAATGTATGTTTTAGAAGATGACTTCTTTCCTTCCAGGTATAAATTAATGTAGTTAAAATGACTCCCTTAACCCAGTACTGACTTTACAGTGTTGGTTATTTTGTGCAGTTGTGATGGGAATGCATTTTAAACCGATAGCAGGCTGACAGCCTCGGAAACAAATCCAGGAGTTATGCTTAAGTGGAACAGGTGGGAAGACAGCTGCTCCTCTTCTGCTAAAAATGAAAGAGCAACTTCCCTTGCTTCTGCCTGGCTTTAGGGAGAAGCTCTCCCCTCCTGTCTGTCTGGTGCCTTGAGATCCTTCTTTTTCCTGCTTTGACCTTTTTTCATTTCCAGTGAGTAGGTGCAGTATGGGCTGGGAAATACAAACTCTCTGGCAATGTGGCTCAGCTTTTCCCCTAGGAGATCTGGAACTGGTGGAGGAGGGGAGCTTGCCAAAGGCTTGCTTGCCCCTTGGTTCCCCTGGGACTCATGCTGCTGACATTTGTCATACCTGGGAATCAGTAACTCAGTGCAGACACTGAAGAGTGAAGGCTGTTGGCCCCCTTGCTGGCTTTGCCTTGGGTACTGTGAGACCCCTGTCACACAAGAAGAAATAGTTACTCCCTGTGGTGCTGTGCAGTCCACCTCTCCCCCCGCTCACCACTCCACATGGAACCACTCTCAGCAGTGCAACCCAGACCTCTCAAACTGCCTGCCCCAAGTAGGCCCTGGCTGAGTGCTCTCTCTCCCTGCAGCACTCCTTCTAAGCCCCAAATCAGATTAAAACATAACCCTGTTTGCTCAGTGCTGTTGGGTGGTAGGGAACTGCGTGGGCTGGGCTTGGAGCTGCAAGTGTATATTTGGAGGCCACTGTGAGTTGACCTGGTTATGGGGCTGTTTTACAATGCGATCACGCCAGACCCATTTGGATCCAACGCGGCCTGGAGAGGCGAGGAGAAATGGAGGCAGGCGTGCTCACTGTGCAGCAATATTTTGCCATTTGGCTCCAGCTCCCCACGAAGCCCACCCAGGGATTTTAGGTAGCAGGTCAAAGAACAATGGCTAAGGGATCACAGAGTATGGGCTTGGTTTTTCAAGGCACACCTTTGCTTAGGATTGGGAGAGAGGTGAAGGCCCTGGGCTATGAGAGACCTGCTTAGGCTTACTGATAACACAGGCAGACAGGTGGCCATCATGTTATTTTATATTCTTGTACCCTCGTGCTGAGGTCTGTTTGCTCTCTGGATGTCAGGCAAAGCCCTGCTGTCTGCAGACTTTTCTGAGCGGCTACATTCCTCCCTTCGGGTGTAGGGATTTGCTTGTGCTGATCTCTACTACGCTAGGCTGCTGGTGACGCTCCCCACCACCCCTCCAGGGGCTCTGGCTGGGGCTCAGCTTGAAAGGGGGAGATGCCCTTCCCCTGCCCCATCCACCCCTCCAAATGGAGGTGCAGGACTGAGTTTTCATGCCAGCCTCAGACAGGTGGAAGAAAGAGTAGGAAGTTCAGTAAAATTTGTAACTTTTCCTGCTGTTATCAACACAGGGCACATTAAGGTAGGGGATGTGTCCAGAGATGGACTGAATACAGATTTGCTCCAGGAATGACATAGATACAGAATGAGATATTTCCCAAACCCTGAGGAGCACTTGGTCTCAGGGTGTTGAAGGACTTCTGGCCAGGCCCATATATTTTCTAAGTATATACCATGGTCAGTCATGTAGGTGATATGAAATGGTATGCTTGATTAATACTATTGGCTTATGCTTGATCTGGATGGATACTATAGGTTTTTCGAAGAGATGCTCTTGTCTTTCATGGACATATATGTTCTTTGTATTTTGTGTTGTGCTCTGGAGGAATAAATCAGTCATATATCTGGAGAAGAGATGCTTTGCCGCGTGCTTTGATGCACACAGTGTTTTGGGGATATATTATGTGGAAAAATTCTTGTCTGATCTTTTGATGCTCATTCTTTCTCCCCCTGTGCTCCTTGTTCAGTGAATAAGTACTAATAATTTTCCTGAGTATGGGACTAGTATTCCTTAGAGTCTCTTATACATTATGTTCTTTGTACTGTACATATGCAGTATTTCCTGTGAAGGTGTTCTTGCTTCCTATTGCCCTTTGGATAGATGAATAGGTCCAATAATTTCAGTGAAACATGAGCTTTTTCCTCTTATGGCCTTCTGGATGGCTTCCAAAATCACGGCTGTTCACAGACATTGCTCTGGTTAGCTTCTCTGCTTCCCTCGGCAGTGAATGACACTACAGTACTTGGGCTGGGAAAGGACATTGCCAGCTACAGCAGCCTAGAGATGTCTCCATGTGCAATCAGGACAGAGGGGCCTGCCAAAAAGTCCTCCTGCATCCAGAGCTGGACATCTGCAGTTGCAGAAAACAGAGCAGGGTGCTGGGTGACTGCTATGGGTGAGGGATATCCCGGGATCTACCTATTATACATTGGCCCCAGTATCCATAGTCCCCTGTTTCCAGTTCAGTGTCATCAAACAACCATTTGCTTTTTAAAAGGAGATAGGATGTAGAACGCAATGGGCAAAATCGTGAACATCATTGCTGTCCCATGAGAGCCGTGGTGTGACTGGAAAGCGTGTATGAAGTGAGTATCACATCTCTCTCCTGCTGTTACGTTTTTGTTTGCTGTTTGTCTGGACTGGAATCTGGGAGCATCATCAAGCAGAGGAGGGCAGAGATGTCACAGAAGTGACTTCCACACCCCACTGGGCCTCACCTCATGAAGAAGCACATGTAGGAGGTGGTATCCAGAACGCATTTGCCTGCTTGCTCTTGCCAACAAGCAGCGAGCTGAAATGAGCAGTATCTGCAGTCTGAATCGCTGCTCATTGCCAGTAAGCAGACCCAGCAAAAGAGAGGATTGGGAAAAAAATGCAATACATCTCCATGTCCTCTGGCATAGGCAACAGTTGAATATGCAGCAGAGTAAGACAATCCATGTATTTTATATTGTTGTTCTTACATCTGAGCAAACTATTGTATGCTAAGGGAAGGTTTGTAGACACAAAGAATCATCTGTAGCACACTGCGCTGGGACTAGCTAACGTAGGATGCCACATGCCCCTCCTGAAACATGTTCTAGGCAATTTCCCCTGGAGTCCCTGAGTCTCAACAGTTCATTTCTGCAGTGGGATGATAAGTGGAAGGTTGCCAGTACTGGCACAGTCAGAAGAGGGATACATTTTACTGCTGATAGATTATGTTGCCGCCTTCACCATGCAAACTGAATCTGAGTTCTGGTAGTCAGCAGCTTTTTCCTTTTTTTTTTTTAATTTTTTTTTTTATTGCCCATAGTGTCCATTCAGAGGAGGACTGACCCTCTTCCTCTGCTGTGAGGCTGTACATTTGTTTAGCGGTAGTGTGGGAAGAGAAGCATGGCAGCCTGGCCACTCCCGATGGGGATTATAGCAGCACATCTGTGTGTCAGGCAGGACTAGAGGTTGTCTTCTCTGGCTTTCTAAACCTCTCTGGTGGAGATTTTCAGTCTGGGTCATTGTCAGTATGCTGCTACTAATGAAAGCATCTTGGTCAAGCAGCGGTGCCACTTCCCCTCCCCACAAACCTTCCTCTCCACTCCCCAGATCCTTTTTTGTTGATTACATCCTTCCAACCTTTTTCAGTTGTCTGCTGATCTCCTCGAAGTCACCGTTGAGCCAAGCTAAACATATGCTTTTTTATTTTTCCCTTGTAAATCTACTTGTTTACCTCTTTCATCATATTTTACTGCTCTCCTCTGAACTCTGTTCACTTTGGGTGCTTGTTTCTGGCTGCTAGGTGCTAAAAGTAGAATATAACCCCTTAGCTCTGGGTGTTGCCTGGCTGGAAAGGGCTGTTACCTCCTGCAGCACCTCAGGGACAGGAAGTGACCTACTGCTGCATGATCTGTCAACTGCTGCTCCTCAGCTCTGGCTGTTGCAATCTAGGTAGCTCCCTTCTTCCTCCTGAGCTAGTCCGTACTCTCTTCTAAAAGGTCTCCTTTAACCGTCTGACACAGGCCACCACGGACAGAGAAAAACTGCCTCACCCACTGCTGCTGCACAAGGTTTTCAGCACAGTTTGTCCCAGCACTAGTGCTCAGCCCCTTCCTGCTGCCAGTGCTGGTGAGAGAGGCTGGAGGAGGAGAGGATGAGCCTGCGTTTGCTAACAGCGACTAGTTGCCTTCGCAACAGTCGTGGCCTGGATGAGGAGGTAAAGTTCCTCCAGCTTTTTGTCATATTGTATTTCATGGCCTGCTTGTGTATGAATTTATTATCTGTCTCTGCCAAACCTCCTTCGGTTGTACTGTTTTCTGAATTATCCTCCTTTTGCATATATGTTGCAAATATTCTTCTTTTTCCCCTTCCACATTTCCCTTGCATTTTTAATCTGAGAGGGAACTAATTTCTTTTTCATTCCAGATCAGAGTCTCTCCATGTCTGCTGATCTTTCTTCTCTCTCCCACCTTTCTGCCACTTACAGAAGCTCTGACTTCAGGACCTAAAGGGCAGAAACATAAATAAGTAAGGGAGAATCCCCAGGACAGTAGTAAGACACAGACAAAGTAATGAAGCTAAAAGGTTGGCGTTGTTGTGTACCGGGCAGCCTTAGCTCCTGAGGTACCATCACGGTCTGTTGATGATGTAATTGTAATGATGTCTCTTTCTGTGGGGCTGCTCAACTGTAGCTTGTCTGCTTAAGCACTGTGAAATGCTTTTATTCAGAAAATAAATGTTTCCAGTGAAAGGCTGTTGTGAGAGGGCATATAAAGTCTGCAAGGTCAGGCCTTACGGCTGCACAGTATGAACCATAATTTTAGAAAAATCTAGCTGCAGAAGCTGGAGATGCTGGGCAGCTGTTTGAAAACTTAGTTTTCTGACTAGATGCATCTGCTGATGATGTTTTGACAGCTTTTAAAGTAAGGGTATTTGCAAATATCCATGTCTCTTAATCCAAAAGCTTTATGCATGGCTGTATATCAAGCAAATACTCCCTGCAGGTTATGGTTGCAAATGATTGCCGATTTGTGAAACTCAGGCCCCTGATAAAAAGTGGTGGTTAGATGGGGCTCTCTCAAGTTCTTCTCCTTGGCAATTTGAGGCTATTCATTTTGTAGTCCAAATATTTGCCCCTGAGCCTTCTGCTAAGCTTCCAATCTCCCATTCCAGCTCCATCCCTGCTAACATACCAGCAGACCCTCCCAGTGCCTCCCGGACCTAAGGTGTCCCAACCAACCTGAAAAACATCATGCCTGCTGTCTGAGAGGATTTCAGTTGTACTGCCTGCCAGGTGACACTGCACCTGAGACAAGGTGGGTGGCTGTCACCAGGAGAGGGGACAGTATAGCTGCCTCTACAACCAGCATGTCTCCAAGCCAGTGCCACAGTCAACAGGGTGATGAAATAAAAGACGAACAGTGCCTAAAAAACAGACGTATAATGGGGAAAGCAGGAAAAGCTGCTTATTGACTGCCACAGCAGCTGTCACGTGTCACACACAGGACTGAACTGCATAGACCAGAATACTGTTGAAGTAAGATGAGGTGGTTTATCTTCTAACTGGTACAGGATTTTCAGTCTTTTGATGGGCCCTCACTGGTAGTGTAAATGTACACGTGTGCACAGGCATGCACGCATGCACAATTACACACATGCAAAATGATGAGCCATATGTGCCCACATGCGAGGCAGTTTGTTCATGGAAAGTAGAGGTCACTGTCCCTCTCTTGCCATGACACATCAAAGAGGTGTCTGAAATACTCGGGTGACCTGATACTCTTCTATGACCTCAAGGATTCATGTCACATTAAGTCACTTGCCTTGATGAGTGCCAGAGTGCGAGGCAGGCTTTGTGGGAAGACAGATCTGGGCTGCAGAGCTTGTGCACGACAACAGATCTTACAGCTTCTGGTGCTCCAAGTTTTCCATGCATTTTTAAAAAGGTGAAATGCGACTTTAAGCTTTAATCAAAGCAATTATTAGTGCTTTGTAAAAGGTCAAGGCAGAAGTACCTTTTGTGTTATGCAGGTATGCACTAACTATCTGCTGCTTATTTGCAATGCTGGCTGCAGATATATCTGCTGTCATGCCAGGTATTCTTCAAAGACAGTATCAAAGATGAGACACAGCCATTGAAGCACCAGCATGTCCTTAAAACGGCTCTGAGGATTCGCCCACTTCTTCATTATCTTCTGATAATGCTTTTGCATATTAGATCATGTGCTGTACCCACAGTCCTGTTAGCAGAATAGGGGGGGCCTGAAATAAAGGCTGAATTAGTTTATCTTTGCAGCAAATCAGAGCTACCTTGAGTGCCAGAGTTAATGCTAAGTTAATGCCAAGTTTCCCCCTCTGCTTGTGACAGAGCATCCTCTTGACACTGAATTTCCAGACAAAGATGAAAGAAAAAAGAGAAAAAAAAATAAGGGTGGGGGGGGAAGAAAAGGCAAAGAGAAAAGGAAATATAGCTCATATGTACTGCACGACAGTTTGAATCATGGCACTTGAAAAAATAAATCTACCTGCTACAAAAATGTTCAATGTCCTGAAAAATGTGTTGTGGGAGTGGTTTGGTGGAGCTCCAGATTCCTGGGTTGGTTTAAGAGATTTCTCCTAGCAGCAGTGCTTAGCACAGGTTGGTAACAGGTTGGACATGTCTTTTCCTTTCAGAATTGGAGCTGTCTCAGGAAGACTGAATGAAATAATTGATTTATTTTTTTTTTTATCAGACGCAGTAATTTAGGAATAATGGAAAAGGAGAGCCTGGAGGAAGAAGGGCCTGGAAATTGTGGCAATACAAAGGGGAGGGATCCCTTGGGGATCCCTCAAGATTATATCAACTGAAGTGGAAGAAAAATATAGGCTTTTCTGTCCTTCTGGCCTCTCGTAATAGCAAAATGAAGAGGAGGGCAGGAAGTCTGAAGGGAAGAAGAAAACTGGCTTCTGCTTTCATTCACTCCACTTTCAGATTAACCCCCTACTGTCTTGCGTAACTGAGAGTAAAATGAGACCTTTTCCTCTCTTCCCCTAACTTATGGGCTGGGAAACTGTAATGCTGTTGAAAATAGAGCTGATGGTGAAAATAGGCTTATGATGAAGACACAGGTCTGGCAAGTTTGGGTTTGGAAGAGGCCACTTTGCAGCGCAGCTGACAAGAATAAGCTCATCCCTCCTGAGAAGTATTTGAAGAAAGTGTGGATGGTCTGTATCATGAAAGAAAAACCTACAAGCCTAGAGAAATGTCTATGAAAGATCAGGAAACGTTAGCAAAAACAACTCTCAATTTCCCTATTCTCTGCTCCCTACAAAACACTTTCAGTGCTTTTATGGCACCTTTCAGTGTCCCAGATCACAAAAAAGCATTGCCTTTCCTTGGGGAACCTGTTACATAAAACAACACACTATCATTGCCTGGTAAAGTTTCCTGAGACTTTATAAACTGAATTATTTCTTTATCACTTGTTCTGCTTCTCCTCCTTCCAGTAATTTTGCTGTCCCTCTTTTATATCTGCCTACTTGTCAGCAAATATCTTACTTATTTTTAGTCATTGCTTAGTGAAGTGATAGAAACTTTGCTCTTTCCACCTTTCCTTATAATAAGATATCTCAATTCTGGTAATCAATGTATAGTGCTCTATCAATAGCTTTTGGGTATTGAAGTGCCCAGAACAGAAAACAATAGTACAGGTGTGGCATCTGAAGAGTAGGTCTTGTGGCCCCATAATATATACAGTGGTTCTGTGTACAGATAAGGGTATTTCATTGCTTTGCCAAAGTCATATGCAACTTGCCCTCTATTGTAACCCTTAGTGTTCCAGTGTTGCAGATCTCTCTTTCCCATTATGCACCTGTGGTTTGGGTTATTTTCCTTCTCCCTCTCTGATCTCCTGAGATACATTTATTTTTTTTTTGCCAAGCTTAATGTTTCATTTGGGTAATTTATTTATTTTTTTTACTGTTGCTTCAATTTCTCCAGCTCCTAGTTTGTTATTTCTCCTCCTTGGCTGACTTTCAAAGCAGGTTCTCACATCCTCTCTGCTCAGTTCTCCAAAGTGTACCAGATCTTTAACGAAGATATTAATGAAACCAGAATAAACAGTGGAACAGTAACAGGCTCATTATAACACCCCTCCTGATGCTCCCTTTAGTGGGCATGTACTGTGCTCCCCTTACTGGGCATGTACCAGCAGGCATGGCCTGCAGCCAGCATTCATGTTCTATTATGGCCACATCTACGCCCTTGTGAATTTGTTTGCAACTGTAAGAATTCACAAGTTGCTCTACAAAATGCCCTCCTTACCAGGTGGGCAGAACTGCATCTGGTGCATTTCCTTTCTCCATCATCATAATTTTAGCAAGCGTGTCAGGAAAGCAAGCCAGCGTGCCCTGATGTGCTTAATCACTTCCCTTCGCTGCTAACCCACAGTGCTCCTCTGTATTCCTCGCTTGGCAGCCCACCTGCTTTTCTTGTGCTCCTCAGCTTCGCTCTGCAGCATTTAACTCCAAAACCTTTCCCAGTTCCCCACGCACCAATATACATCTTTAACATGTGGTGTATGCAGCCCTTCCAGATTCCCCTCCAAGCTCACTGCAGTTTATAGGACCAGGGCCTCAGCTGCTATAAATTGTCATAGTGCCACAGAAATCAATTGAGCTATGTGATTTGTTCACCAGCTGGGCATCTGGCTTGGATTTTATGAAAGGCCATTTGCCTGGACTGCAAATAGGGCACTAAACATCCCTAGGGCCAAGTGAGCTTGGGGAAGGAAGGAGAGGAAAAAATAGGTATTTGCAAAATAAGCCAGCTCTAGCAGCTAAAGGACCTGGAGGAGGGCCAGACAAGACAGAAAAGAATACCAGTATGGACTTCTGTACTCTGAAAATGCCACTAGTGTCCTCCCTGCAGAGGTCTCGCTGCTCCTTATTCTAGTGGTCCACCTAGTCCTTACATGAATTCTTTTTCTTAGTACTGGGTCACTCCCCGTTCGCTTCTATTACAGCAGTATCTCTACTCAGGCAGCAAGACCCTTGCTGTGCAAGGTGCTGTACCTGCACAAAAAGACCAGAAGTTTATCCTAGAAACGTGCACAGCACCTGCCACAGGTGGATGCAGGCTGGGGGCAGAACACTACTATTGAAAATGAGCCAGGCTGTGATCCTGGCCCCTAAATGCTGGAAAACCTGCCTCCCTTCCTTAGGTACAATCTTCTCTTCTACCCGTTCTCTTATAGTGAATCTCTTCTTGAAAACAACAAATCTGCTGGGATTTATTGCTCAGAATGATACAGTAAAAATAATACTGTGAAGCTGACCTGACATTTTCTTCAGCTAGCTTGCTCCCTGCCTGCGTGTGTATTCCTCCTGATTTTCCCTACAGTTCTGATGCCTGCTGGGATCTGTAGGCAGAAGTAGTACCTACAGAGACTCTGGGTGAACCACATGCAGCATGAATTATCTGCTACTTTGGATTTGTACAGCACCTACCAAGAGAACAACTGACTTCTCAACTGGCTCATAGGTGCTGCTGAAATATGTATAAGCCATAATTAAACAAGCCCCAAAGTGAATAAGCAAGTGAAAAAGATTCAGCGTATTTTAACACCTTTGGAAGGCAAGGCTGCATGGCAATGGTGCTCTTCCATGAGTTGTCATCACCTTTAATCAAGGTGTTTCCAAGGGCCTGGCCAGACTTTGTTTACGCTTTTAAGTTTAGTTGCCACAAAGGAAGATGGTAATAAGCATGCCTTGTGTCCTGGCTATTATATTCTGTCCTCCTTTTTTGGGGATAAAAATGGGAAACAGGAAAACATGTCAAAGGGAAAATGGTCTGAGAAGATGTCAGGGCTGCTCTGTGCATAACCTAGCTGCTGTTTGTGAAATCTCGTGGCCGCTCTCCCAGGGATCCAGAAATCATACAGGTTGTTCTAGCTGAGCCGCAGTAACTCACTGCATGCTTCCTTTAGCACGAGACAAAGTGCCCTTGCTGAGCCCTTACAGAGCTGAGCCCTCGTATCTCTGAGCAGACCTTGGTGCTCTCTGGCTTGCCATCAGCCCCATGTGCCATTGGGCAGCTGCTGGTGACCCTGAGCAGAAACTCTTGCCATGGAAAGGGGCCTTTGCTGGTCACCTCTAAGAAACAGTTTGTACTTGAGATGGAGAAATGCTGAGGCTTCAAGCAATCATTAGGAAAGCATTGAGGCATATAAGCTGTTGGGTAGTTGGTCATTTGGGCAGTCCCCAAGAGGCATTTGTGTGGATGGGAGGGTGAGAAATGTGCCTTACACAACATATGTAAATGGCAACCAATTTTTCTTTTTTTTTCTTTTCTCTTGAGTGCAAAAGGCCTATAAAACAATTAGAGCTTAAAATTGGACTCCTGGCAGAGAACGAGAGAGGGAGTTTATGCCTTGTTAAGTGTAATCAGTCTGGTGATAAGGGGACAATTTCAGCTGTGTGAGATGTAATTACATCATAAACTCCACATTACAAACAGGGCAAGCAGAGGTGAAAAGGTAAAGAGGGAATAACCAGCGATGCCCTTTGGGGGACGTGGCAGAGGAGACTTTTCCAGACTCAGTTTCCCAGAGAAACTTTTCCAGCTGGAATGGGAGCTGTGGGTGCACAGGAGGGGCAAACTGTCACCACAGGGCTCGCGTGTGCCGTCGTTCTGCCAGGAGGCTGGACGGGGTGCCTTGCCACGGCCACACCTGAGGTTTCACATCTGCCAGCTGGAGTGGGATGTTACTTTGGGCAAGTTAAAGATTAATCATGTTTCAGAAAACAGACAAACATTTCTTTGTGGCCTGAAGCTGGAAGAGAGTGTCTGCAGCCATGCTGCTGTCTGAATGTAATACGACAGGCAGCCGCAAAGAAAAAGGAGGCACAAAATAACCCCCCAAGCGGTGGTGGCACACCCAGTGCTGAGGACACAGCTTGTCTGTAGGGGCAGGGGCTGCAACATAGCTCAGCACCATGCTGCAGAGGACATGGCTGCCTGAACAAGTGTGGGCATGACGGTCTGAAGCTGACTGCACATGGTCCTAAATCTAAACAGGACCCCCAAGATGTCCCACCAAAGGGGGAGTGGTGCAGAGCTTAAGCACCAGTGTGTCACTCTTCCAGGCTACCTGTGGCAGCAGTGGGAAAGGATCTCCTCCTCCATGCAGAACATCCCACTGAGCACAGGGAAGGGGCCAAACACATGCATGGGGCTGCCTTGCCCTGGGGATCATCTCTGGCCAGCCCCATCTGGGGACGCACATCTCAGAAACACTGCTCAGAGCATATGTGGCTGCTTGGGTTTTAACAGGAAAAAATGAGAAACAAATAGCTGGCAGGGGTTAACATTTGCTACTTCTGGTAAATATTTTTAGGTGTGATGTTTTGAAATGAGGGGAATTGAGAAATGACAGAAAAGCACCACATTGGGTGGACAGGGGTTTGAGAACAGGTTTTGGAAATCCAAGATTTCTCAGCTGAGGGGCTTGAATTACTGACAAAAGATTAAAATAATCTTGGGAAATTCTTCTTTTATAGTTTTCTCTCTCAAAAATAGGTGGGTATTTTTAAAACATTTGTTTCAGAAACTCCGGTCCCCATTTCTGGTTTTGCTGCTAAAGTCCTGCCTTATACAGTAGAGAACTGCATCTGGTTCTAGGATCAAGAGTTCCAGTCTTTTTTTTGTCACTGACATGCTGCATGGTATTAGATAAATTACTTAACCTTTCTGTGACATACTTCCCCATCTGTAAAATGAGGTTGATAATCATATTTGCTTACTTCACAAAAGTGTTAGAAGAATGAGTTATCACTGTTTTAATAACCATTTATATCTCTCTCTGGGGCAAAGACTGCTTTTTTTTTTTTTTTCCCTGTACTTATGGAACAGCACAGGAGTCCTGCTCTGTAATGGATGTTCTTGTGTGCTAGTATGATAGAGAAAGATAAAAATTAAATATCGCTTCTGACAATGCAGCAAACAGAGTTTGCAAGTATAGCAAATAGTGGATTAGATTAACAGAATCACTGAATCATAGAATGGTTTGGGTTGGAAGGGACCTTAAAGATCAATTAGTTTCAACCCCCCTGCCATGGGCAGGGACGTCTCTCACTAGAGCAGGTTGCTCAAAGCCCTGTCCAACCTGACCTTGAACTCTTCTAGATAGGGGGCATCCACAACCTCTCTGGGCAACCTGTTCCAGCGCCTCACCACCCTTGCAATGAAGAGCTTCTTCCTTACATCTAATCTAAATCTATCCTGTTTCAGTTTAAAGCCATTACATCTTGTCCTATCACTACAAGTCCTTGTAAAAAGTCCCTCTCCATCTTTCCTGTAGGCCTCCTTTAGATACTGAAAGGCTGCTATAAGGTCTTTCTGGAACCTTCTCTTCTCCAAGCTGAACAATCTCAACTCTCTCAGCCTGTCTTCAAAGGAGAGGTGCTGCAGCCCCCTGATCATCTTCATGGCC